>JASVEL010012100.1:0-60858 GCA_032618575.1 Nicotiana noctiflora | reverse complement strand
AAACCTCCAATTTAGAACGATAAGTATCTACTATTCTACCACGACCTTTGGTGGCAGAGCCGGACCCAGAATTTGAAGGTGATGGGGGCACTATTATTTTTGTCATAGTCATGATTCATGCGAATTATTAGCTACAAAGTTTGATATGTAAATCTCTTAAGACTTTGATGATTATGATAAGTGCTAAGCTTCAATTTTTAATATAGAGTAGAGTTTGGAATTTTTTGAGGGAGAAGTTTTATCATAAGAAAGGGGGTTTTGGGCGGAAAAAAAAAAAAAAAGACCAGTGCGGCAGTGCCCCAAAGGGGCCTTTAAGAATGAGGGTGCCTAATATAATATATAACCGTTTCTCCATTTATACAGCCTATATATACATACATATATATATATATTTCCGAGTTTAATGGGTGCGAATGACCCTCTACTTTCCACCTAGGTCCGCCCTGTTTGGTGGTATCAGATTGATAACGTTGACCGAACAGATTAATTAACTGTCGAATAACATGACGCATACTAATCAATCTACTTGTATTTACACTGACGACTAGTCTCATGGTGAGTCACACCTCACTTGAAGTAGATGAATCTTATTGATGCATGGCCATAATTAATTGATCAATTCTCTAACCTGTTTACCAGGTTCTCATCAGATTAGGCTATCTCTCCTTCAAATTATTCCATCCGTTTTAAATTAGACTTTGATTCAAAATAATCAAAATAAATGAAATATTTTTTAGTTTGGAAATAGTTTAATTTTAAACTCTTCATTTTACTCATTTTACCTTAATGAGAAGTTCTTATAACTACGTAAATTTCATGGCCCCACAAAACTTTATCCTTAAATTTTTAGAACCACAAGTTTCAAAAGTCTTTTTTAAAAACTAAGTGTCGAATCAAACAATCTCGTGTAAACTGAAATGGAGAGATTGGTTGGTGGGATAAGGGATAACAATCAGGGATAAAATTAATGCAGGATTATTTTATCCCACTTCTGGTTATAAGTATTAATTAGTCACGAGAGGCTTTGGGGTCTGGGTCCACGGCGGAAGGCGTGTGCTATAGCACACGAAAATTAGGGACTTGTGCGGATTTTTAGTTTTATTACCGTAAAATTTTAAAATATATAATTTGGTCATGACGGGACGGTGAATATAATTTACTAGATTAGTTATTCCACGTAGAAAATTATCCCATAAAATATCCCAGCCAATAGAATATCTTTATTTATTCCACTTACCGACCAACCGATTCTACCCTTTTCCCATTCTTCTCAGCCAAACAAAAAAGTGCATGAATTCCATTATATTAGGGCTTTGGCTTAGATCGCGTGACCCTTGTAAAGCCTAGAGTTGCAGAAACTCATTAGGACTTTATCATTTGTTCAATATGATCGGTGAGATATCAAAACTTTAGAATGCAAATTAGAATATCTTAACAAAAGTCATAGAGAAACCTTTTAGCCCTTCTACTCATAAAATATTACTATATTAGCCAAATACTACTAATATTAGCTAATTAGATATTTATAGCCAAAAAAATTAAAATTTGCTTTCTTTTGAGTGGATATTTTTGGAACAGATTGAGTACATATTAAGGAGTTTGAATCTCAATTATGGGAAGATTTGATGGAATTTTGAGATGGTTTGAATTGAAAATTTAAAGTGGAAGATGAATATGAAAAGAAGGACGATATGTGTATACACCGTGTATCATTACTATAGCACATATGTACCATATTTTTATTAAATGTGTATCACATGTATATTCATGTATACCTCTGTATGAGATACATGTGTGATTCATGTTTGATACATGTATCGCAAAAGAATTTTTTAAAGTCGATTTTAACAACGAATTTTGATACCAAATCAGTCCAAATCACCTCCAATCTTCCTCAAATTTTATATATTCACTCTTCTATATGTTTTCAATGAATTCCAATCATACGCATTGAAAAGGGTCCCTTTTGCTTAGATTCTCATCCATGAAATTTTCTTTCCGTCTTGCATCTGATATTGTTGATCACGCTTTATAATATGAAAGGAGATATTTACGTATGATTATTGGAGAGAAAGAATCCTTATTTATCTGGTATCTCAATTTTTGAATACGCCTGTGTATACGGTCAAAATCGGGCTTGCCATTTTTGTATGATTAATCGAGACCGGAGTGTGGCAGGCCAAGGTTCGACCCCATGTCATACCGGACCGGGACACGAAGTTAGATTTCCAAGCTTGTGACTAAGGGACCAATCAAGAACGAGATCAGCCAAGATCGAGACCGAGCGAGATAGAGATCGAGCAAGATCGAGGTAAGCTTGCCGAGCCAAATAACGAAAAGCCAAGATATCTGCGATCGAGCAAGGATCACAACTGAAATCTCGGCACGTATCAAGAAGAGGTTGATTAATCAGCTAATCATGGGATTTTTTATTATATTTAGGATTGTATTACTGGTAGGATTCCACTATTATGTAAAGAGGGTCTAATCATTTATAAAGCAGATCATATTCACGCAATACACTGTATTTCTCTTAAGCTCTCATTACTCTATTATTTTGTTCACATTTCCAGTGAGATATTTGTTTGATTCGAAGGTGACCTAGCTCGAGAATCAAAGCTATACATTTCTTTTTGCTTGCTTTATTTCAATTTGCAGTTAATTTTAATGTCAATTTGCATTTTTTCTCATTTTGTGACAAGTAAAATCATGTATCCTTAAAACAATAATTAAATTAAATTATTATCCATTTTTAGGGTAAACAATTTGGCACCCACCGTGTGGCTAAGGATAATAGTGATTGTTTGGTTCAAATTATTGTAACACACGCCATTTACACATGTTCTTTGAAGTATCTTTGATTACAGGATAAAAAAATATCAAACTCTCAGTTAGTACCTCAGCACATTGACAATGACCTCAGCCACCACGACAAAAATGAGAACATTGCACCAGAAAATGTTGTACCCTTACTGGCCTCAATGAAATTCCGTCTATAGATTCGATCGATATTAGTTCGCATGTAGCCATCAATGAAAATTTGGACGTTGATCCTGAAAGCAGCGTTCGAGGGGGAACTCGATGAGCTACTCAGAATGCATATGTCGCTGAAGATGGCGGGATCAGCCTGCGGGTGATCTTTGAATTGTTGTAGTCCCAACAAGAAGCAATAGCCCAACTTCAAAATCAGAAACACACATCAAGCAGGGTCGAACTTGAGCCATCCCTGGAAGATTTACACAGGGTTGAATCGGCTTCTAGGAAATCGAATAAGAAAGAATCAGAAACCAATCCTGCTATCATAAAAATGCTTAAAGAACCGACATACGAATTGAGACAGGAAAGAAGATCGGGGAAAATGATAAGAAGGTGAAAACCTATAACTCCAGGGTTGACCAAATCTCGGGGCACTACCAATATTGAAAGGACTAGATTCCAGAAATTTTGTACAAAAACCTTTCCCCCCAAGTGCAGCTCTGAAGCCAATCCCCAAGGATTTCGTATGTCCGAGATTCCTAAGCATAATGGGATGATCGATCCAAATAAACATGTCAGCTCCTACATATGTGCTATAAATGAAAATGACTTGGAAGATGACGAGATCGAATCCGTCTTGTTGCAAAAATTCGGGGAGGCTTTATCGAAGGGTGCTATTATATGGTATCATACTTTACCGCCTAATTGTATTGACTCATTTGTTACGCTTGCTAATTCTTTTGTAAAGGCACATGCCGGGTCCATTAAGTTTGCAACAAGAAATTCAAACCTTTTCAAGGTAAGGCAGATAGACAACGAGATGCTCAGGGAATTCATATCTCGATTCCAAATGGAACAAATGGATTTGCTACTGGTCGCCAACGATTGAGTTGTTCAAGCCTTCACTTAAGGTCTCAACGTTCGAAGTTCCATAGCATCACGGTAGTTGAAGCAAAATTTGATCGAATATCCAGCTGTCACTTAGGCCGATGTACACAACCTGTATCACTCGAAGATCAAGGTCGAGGATGATCAACTAGGGGCTCCTTCTGGGTTCGTTTATCCTAATAGGGCCATGGATAGAATCATAAGGGATATTGACCAAGAACCAAGGTCGAATAGAGATCGATATCAACCATATAATGGTCATCATAGGGGCAGCGGGTCCATACGAAACTCTGCACAAAATGAGAGGAGAAATGATCGAGATGAAAGTTAACGGGGACTCCTGAGCAAGAGTGGTTTCGATAGGGATGTCGGGCCGAAAGAAATACCGTGATTGTCGGAATATAACTTCAACGTTGATGCACTCGACATCGTATCAGCCATCTGATGTATCAAAGATACTAGATGTCCTCGACCACTCCATATCGATCCGACCCAGAGAAATACCAATCAAATATGCAAGTATCATGGCACTCATGGCCATAAAATAGAATTTTGCAGACAACTAAGGGAGGAAGTACCTCGATTGTTCAATGAGGAGCACCTTCAGGAATTCTTAAGCGATTTGGCCAAGAATCACTTCAAAAATAGAGATTAAACAGATAGATCGAGCAAGAAGATCCACAACACATGATTCACATGTTCGTTGAAGGGGCAGATACTCCTCAAGGACTAGTATTTAAATGTACCAAGGTGTCGATCACAAGGGAGAAGCAAACTCGGGATTACGTACTAAAAGGAACATTCTTTCAATGATAAGGATGCAAAAGGGATCGTACAACCCCATAACGATGCATTGGAAATATTTGTACTTATGAATAAGACTCAAGTAAAACGTGTTTTAATTGATCCAGGTAGCTAGCCCAACATCATTCCATCAAGGGTCGTAGAATAGCTCGGCGTATAGGATCAGGTTGTGCCCACAACTGGAGCGCTAAACGACTTCAACATGGCATGTGAAACCACCAAAGGCGAGATAGATTTGCTAGTAAACGTGGCTGGGATCGTCCAAGAAAAGAAGTTCCATGTGATCAAGGGCGATATGAGGTATAATGCCCTATTCGGAAGGACGTGGATCCAAAACATGAGGGCAACGCCCTCAACCTTTCACCAGGTTCTAAAGTTCCCGACGCTAGAGGGAGTCAAACTAGTATACCGGGAGGAGCCCGCTGACAAGAAGATGTTTGCAGCCGATGAAGTGATTCCAATATTAACACTCTCATCGATAAATGACGCATGATCAAAAGAGAAATAGGGGGCCAAATAGCAATTATCGGTGCCAGCTTCCCTAGTTGGACAAGTAACAAATTACGAAGATGATGACTTCAGGTTTCTTTGATATTTTATCACCTCAATGATTCCAGTGCTACCAAGTCCACGATCGAGAGCTAGAGCAGGCCGTGGTTGTCACGACCCCAAAACCCGGTCGTGATGGCACCCCGCACATTACTGGGCCAGCCCAACCAACCAACTATAACACAGAGCTATCAGCTCACACTTTACCCTTTTTAAGCATAAAAAATGATAGTATAATGAAATAACATCCAACACATCAGGATTAGATATCCCAAAACTAGTATAAACCTCCCACCGAATCAGGAGTCATAAGTCATGAGCCTCTAATAAAATACATAGCGGTGATAGTGTATACAACTGTGGCCGTAAGTGCAGAATAGTCTAAGAAAGTAAAATAGACTGGAGAGTCAGGTCGCGCGGACGCTAGCAACTACCTTGACTGTCCAAAAGAAACTCCCCGAGCAGTTGTAGAGTCAGCTCTGTTGTGATGTATCTGGATCTGCACACAAGGTGCAGGGAGTAGTGTGAGTACTTCCAACTCAGTGGTAATAAGAAAGGGTAAAACATCGAAGGTAAGAAAACCCAATACAATACTAAGCAAGGCTATACAACAATATCCTGTATCAGTTATCAACACGAGCAATATCAGAACCAACAATATCAGCTATCAGAATAACAGGTATAGCTAAATGAAATGGAATGCATGAATATAATCTCTACGACATGTAGCCCGATCCATTTGGGTACCCGTGCTCATTGTGGGGGTTCAGACTTCAGAGGGGCTCCTAAAGCCCAAGCACAATATGATGATATGCTGCGGCGCGCATCCCGATCTACTACCAGTCAGCTATAATGTAATGCAAGCCTCACAGGCACAGAAATAGTATTTGAAATCTTTTTTTATCATTTTCAGTAGAAAATAGTGTTTCAGAAATTCCAGAGTTTGGAAAACCATTTTAGACAGTAATAAATTAGGACTGGTATCAAAATAGCATGCCAATATCATATAAACAATAGCAACGATCCTCACGGGATCCCAATAACTGGCTCATAGCCCAAAGATATCCACAACCATCCAAATAGGAGGTTTACCGGCTCAATAATAGCCATCAACACATTATAGTATTATCATGTCAGACTAAGCCATAGTCCCCAATCACATTCGACCCCGCACTCACAGGAGAGTACGTGTCTCGCCTCAATACAACGTCACATAGTGATATACAGGGGTTTCGAACCCACTAGTCATCACCCACACCCATTACTCACCTCGACTCGGCTCGAAGACTAGTCCGCAATGCCCTTGCCATGAGAATCAGCCTCCACGGGTGTAGAATCTGATCAAAATAAATAGAAATGCATCAAAATAGTCTAAAGGGAGATAACCCAATCGAAACAACTCGAATTACACCAAAAACCATAAAGTTGCCAAAAATCGACTTTCGGTACGCTTCTCGAAAAATTATGAAACTCACATTTTCGAAATCCTCTTCTCTCCACGAGTCCGTACATACCAAAAACTCCCAATTCGTACCACCAATGGTCCTTCAAATCTCCATGTTAAGATTTTTGCTCAAAGCCCTAATTTTCTTGATTTCTTACCCAAATTCAGAGGGTTAATGGAAGATTCTTTGATAAAATCATGTATTTAACTCATAAAACTTACCTTCAATTGATCCCCAATGAATTCCTCTTTAACACTCTTTAAAAACCTTCAAAAACGAGAAGCCATGGGTGAAAATAGACCCAGCTTCGCGAACAAACTGGTTAAAAAAAACTGACCTGGTATAAATTTCCTTATATGCGATTGCGGCTTTGGGCACGCGATCGCGATGAGAAACTTCCCAGGCTTCTAGAAAATGTGAAATGCGAACGCGTGAGCCACCCTGCGAACGCGAAGAGTAACAAAATCCTTATACGTGATCGCGCAAGAATGCATGCGATCGCGAAGCTTCACCTTCAGACCTTATGCGATTGCAAATTCCCGCACGCAAACGCACTGAACAAATTTCGTGCATCCAAAATTCCTCCTATGCGATCATGGCCTCACCCCCGCGATCGCGAAGACCAAAATTGCTGCAACAGAATGGCTGAAAACCTGCAACTTTCAAGGGCCAAAATTGGTCCGATTGACCTCCTGAAACTCACCCGAAGCCTCCGGGGCCTCAACCAAAAGCACCAACCTACTCCAAAACACAATACGAACTCGTTCCAATCATAAAAACATATCCTTAAACATAAACATCATCGAATTAAGGCGGATTCAAGCCTAAGTTCCAACTAAAACTTCTAAAACCATCATCCAATCAAAAACCCGGCCAAACGATGTTCGAATGACCTAAACATTTGCAGACATATCCAAAATCACTTAACAAAGCTACTGCAACTTTCGAAATTCCATTCCGACTCCCGGATCAAAATATCACCTATCGATCGGATTCCACCAAAATTCCAACTTAGCCAATTTAAGCCTATTTTTACACTAGACCTCCAAAATTCAATTCCGATCACTCTTCTAAGCCAAAAATGATCCCCCGAAGCTAACCAAACCATCAAAATTCAATTCCGAGCCCTATAACTCATCAGTAAACATCCGGTTGACTTTTTCCAACTATTCCCTCATTAAAGAGACTATTTGTCTCATTTCCTACCAAACTCTATCCAAATTGACTCAAATTCACCAAACACATATATTGGAACATGAACAAGCATATAACGGGGAAAACTGAGTGGTAACTCACATGCCGACGGACCGGTTCGTCACAGTAGTGGTCAAATATCTGCTCGATCGAAGGTATACCGAAGCACATAGTTAACCCCCGAGCTTAGGGAAAAACTTATTCAATTTGTTATAGCTAATATGGGTTGTTTTCCTTGGTCCCATATCGATATGATAGGGATCCCACCGGAAATTAGCATCAATTAAGTGAGTCTAGACCTGAAATTCCATCTGGTGAAGAAAAAAATAAGGCCCCGATCTGAGGTAAAACACGCTTTCATCAAAGACGAGGTAACCAAACTTCTCAAAATAGGGTCCATCTGGGAAGTAAAATCCCGAATGGTTAGCGAATATAGTCATAGTCCTTAAGAAGGGAAACCAACTTTGAATGTGTGTAGATTATAAATACCTAAATGAAAGATGCTCCAAGGATTCTTTTCCTTTGCCTAATATCGATGCCACATCCAGCTACAAGATTCTAAGTTTTCCCGACACCTATTCTAGGTACAAACAAATATGGATGAACGAGGAAGACCAGGAAAAGACCTCATTCATCACTAAATATGGTACCTACTGCTATAATGTAATGCTATTCGGATTAAAATTACTGGTGCAACCTATCAAAGCCTATTAAACCGAATGTTCAAGGAACAAATAGGGAAATCTATGGAAGTTTATATTGATGACATTCTAGTTAAGTCCCTGCATGCAGAGGGCCATTTAAAGCATTTGCAGGAAACTTTCACTATACTGAAGAAATACAATATAAAGCTTAACCTAGAAAAATGTGAGTTCGGGGTTGGCTCAGGCAAATTTCTCGGATTCATGGTATCCAAGTGAGGAATCGTGATCAACCCCAGAAAAATCAAAGCTATTGAGGACATCACAGTGGTAGACAACATAAAGGTCGTACAAAGGTTAACAGGGCGCATAGATGCCCTGGGGCGATTCATCTTGAGGTCCTTCGATAAGAGCCTTAGATTTTTTTCATTATTGAAGATAACTTCACATGGACTCTGGAATGTCATCGGGCCATGGAAAAGCTTAAACGATACTTGTCGAGCCCGCTGGTACTTCACACACTAGGGGCTAAACAGTTTTACTTATATCTGGAAGTATAGGAGATATCAGTAAGTGGAGTCCTAGTCCGTAAAGAGCAAGGTACACAATTTCCTATCTATTATGTTAGTTGGACCATAGGTGAGGACGAAACTAGGTATCCTCATCTTGAAAAGTTAGCACTCGCTTTGATAAGCGGCTCTAGGAAACTAAAACCATACTTTCAATGTCATCCCATATGTGTTGTAATAACTTATCCTTTTTGAAATATTTTGCATAAGCCCGAGCTTTCGTGTCAATTGGCCAAATAGGCCATAAAAATCAGCGGGTACGATATGAGTATCGACCTCGAACAATCATCAAGTCTAAAATCTTGGCAGACTACATGGCCGACTTCACGAGCCCTGGTACCTAAGGTTGAATGAGAACTATAGTCAACTCAGGTAAATCTTCAAAAATTTGGACCCTCTTTATGGATGATGCTTCGGACGTAAAGGGGTATGGACTCGCATCGTGCTGTAAGCACCCACATGTAACATTGTTAGACAATCTATTAGAACTATAAAATTGACTAACAACGAGGTCGAATATGAGGCCATGATTGCATGTCTCGAACTAGCCAAAGGCTGGGGAGAAGAAATGATCAAAGACAAATTCGACTCCCTCCTTGTTGTGAATCAGTTTAACGAAAACTTTGAAGTTTGAGAGGAAAAAATGCAAAGATACTTGGATAAGCTGCAAGTAACTCTACACTGATTTAAGGAATGGACTTTGTAACATATGCCTCGAAATCAGAATAGCGTAGCTGATGCCCTTGCAAACCTAGGGTCATCAATCGAGGACAACGAACTCACTTTGGAGGCCGTCGTACATCTCATGAGGTCAGTGGTCGAAGAAGGCCACGCCGAGATAAACTACACAAGCTTGACCTGGGATTGGAGAAACAAATACATAAAGAATTTGAAGAATGGAAAACTTCCCTAAGATTCGAAGGAATCGAGGGCCATACGCACAAAGGCAGCTCGATTTAGCTTGTCCGAAGATGGAACCTTACTCAGGAGGGAGTTCGACGGTCCGCTAGCAATATGTATGGGATCGGGAGATACTGAATATGTTTTGAGGGAAATCTATGAAGGCATATGCGGGAACCACTCCAGTGCCGAATCATTGGTTCAAATGGTAATCAGATCTTGCTATTACTGGATCGATATGGAGAAAGATGCAAAGGAGTTCGTGAAAAAATGTGATAAATGTCAAAGACATGCCCCGATTATTCATTAACCTAGGGAGTTGCTGCATTCGATTTTACCGCCATGGATGTTCATAAAGTGGGGGATGGACATCGTTTGCCCTCTTCCATTGACACTAGGTAAGGCTCAATTTGTTTTGTTTAACTAACTATTTCTCTAAATGGGTTGAAACACATGCATACCAAAAAGATCAGGGAGAAGGAAGTCATCGACTTCATTTGGGACCCCACATCATATGTCGATTTTGAATACCATTCGAAATTGCATGTGACAACGGAAAACATTTTATTGGAAGCAAAGTGACCAAAATTTCTCGAAGAAAACAAGATCAAAATGATCTTATCAGCACGGCAACACCTTATCACCCTAGTGGGAATAGCCAAGATGAATCGACCAACAAAACCATAATCCAAAATGATAATAGGTGAATTTGACTATATTTATGCCCTAAATAATCACGCTTTATTGTTGTTTTGATATTGTTTATGATGAAAAAATGCTTTTATTAGTGTTATTAGTGAGTTATAGGTACACATGAGCTAATGAAGACTAAAAGAGCAAGTTTTGGAGTCAAAAGATGGCGAAAAGGCCAAAGTGTGGTACAAGTCAAGAACTTATGTTGAAAATAGCCGGGAAGGTGTGATTTTGAGCTATATGGATGTTATAGAATGAATTTAAGTGATTTGGAGCTTTGAAGTCTAAGTAAAAGCTCAAGGAATTAAGCTGGGATCGAGTTTGGGGGTCAAATTTGATAGTGTAGTACAAGCGAAGAATGGATGAGGCATATTGCGCACTGTCTAGTAAATTGGACATAACTTTTCGCTCAGAACTCCATTTTGGCTTCATAATATATGGTTGGAAGGCTAACTCAAAGAGCTACAACTTTCAGGTTTTGAGGTTCCCAAATTACCAACAGAACAGGGTAAAACACCGCGGTTGCACCGCAACCGCGGTGGAACCGTGAAAAAACAGGCCTGCAGAAGATTTTTGAAGATTCAGAGAACTGTGCTTTCCGCGGTTCGTCCGCGACTTCGGAAGAACCGCGGAAAGAGCCGCAAATATTAGTCCTATTTTGTACAAATTCAGTTTTAAGCCCTAAAACCTCTATATAAACCCCTAGTTCGCCCAATAGAGGCATGTTGTCTATTTTTCACCAATTTTGCAAGATAATTAGTAAGAGAGAATCCTCTCAACTCATTCCTTTATTTTATATCAAGTATTTATTTATGATTTCAATTATTATTCTTGTTTCTTTGAGCATGAGTAGTTAAATCCTTTTCTAAGGTTTTGATGGAACCTATTGGGTGATGAACTTATCGTTTATGTGATTACAAATTGTGAACTAGATTTCTATTTGTTCAACTTTGTTCTTGTTGTAGTTAATTGGTAGACGTCCCAATTAGCAGTGCCTATTTAGTGTGCATAACTTGGAAAAGAGTGCATATTTAGGTATATTGTTGAACAACACCACACCTATGTTATTGGAGGAATCTATAACTTTAGGCGTTGTGAGCACGTGATTTTTGCCCTACATGAGAATTACTCCCAAACAATTCAAAATATAATAGTCTTGTGTTGTAGTTTGATTTCGTGGATTTTGTGTGATCTTTGTTTGATGTTAGCACTTGTCTTTGTGTATGTGTTTTATTGATTAAATTGATCAAAAAATACGTGTTGCGGACATGTAGGAATTGATTGAGCGTTTGTGAGAATTAATTGACCATAAGGTGTTTAAAATGAAATTTACAAAATTCACATCCTTGCACCTTGACATTAGGTGACTTTATTTAAATATTAATAGTGTGAATATTAATCAACAAGCGTGTTATTTTATTTGTTTAGAATGATTTTTACTTAAATGTGGCTAGGTGAAGAGAAAGAAGGAAAATGGCTAATTTTGCAAAGCCATTTCAGCCCAAGGAGCTGTTCTATCCGGTCCAATTCAGGGGTCTGTAAGGCCAACGAAACGATGTAGCTTAGCGTTAAAGCTATGTCGTTTCAGCATCAATAGATCTCGCCCGTGAAGCCATCTTTGATCCAACGGTTGATATCACTTCTCCGTCACCCGTTTCGAATAACCCGACCCATGCCCGGACGGACCCAATCCCCCACTTAACCAAACGACGCCGTTAGTAACTAAGTAAATGATCCCCGCCGTTGATCTCGTTTGATCAAACAGCCAGGATTAAATCCCAGCACATAATATATAAGCCTAATATCCTACCCAGCCCCCCCAAGCCAAACCCACGATCACCCTCACCGTCTCTCTCTAACCTAGAGACCCCTGTAATGCCGCCATACTCCGCCGCACTCCGCCTACCGGAAATCGCCTCACGGCGGTTCCGGTAGGCCAATGGCTCCCAAATTAACACCTCAGAACCCCCCTCTCCCCCTCTATACGAATCTATAACCCTTTTACCTCGAATCATCCCTGAACGTGTCGAATCTTCGATCGAAGGTTCGAGCCAAACTCAAACATACACCAATCACCCCTTAATTCACACCCCAGCCTCACCTAACCTTCCTCACCCCTAAATCAAAGCCATCTTTGTTCGAATCAAGCTAGAAATCTTCGAATATTAGATTGACCGAACGGAGCCCTAACAGTAATTCAAATAAGCAACTGTGAGGATTTTTGGGTAGAATTAGACTTTAGTCGTATGTTTCCATATTGGAAACCTGCGATTAAAGCCCATTTCAATCCAAATCAAAGAGACGAGGGTTGTGAAGTGTTCCATTCGCCTGAGTTCCGAGTATTTTCGTTAAATCCTTTCTCTTTTGTTAGTTTTTGTTTAAATTTCATACTTCTCCTCCTTATACTTCCTTTCTATGCCCACCGTGATGAACCATGCCTATTGAGATTTCCAAACCTATAGATTAGTTCATCACAAATGATTGATTCAGTCGTATAGAAATGGATTAATTAATCGATTTGGATATCTAGAATTTGTTGATCTCTTTAAGTTATTCTGGATGGGTTTTCTGTCGGTGTCGATCACATGATTTGTTTTTTCTCTCCCTCCCATTGTTATCAATTCCATTAGCATAATAATTGATTGGTTTGATACTTGAATAAAAAAAAATAGGATAGTAAATTGTGTTCCTTGTGTTACCTCTGCAAAGCATTTAAGCTGATGAACCTTTGGATTAGAGAAGTTGTGAACTAAGTAAACTAATGAAATAGTTGAATCATGTAACAAGGATTGATGACTGTTTTAAAACACTGTCAGATGAATAAAAATCACATGGGTACCATATCACAAAGGGAAGGCATGCTTGGATTAAAAATATAGGCTGCTCACACCAATTGAATTAACAAATGGAAAAAGGGAATGCTTGAGTTGGTCTGGCACCTTTAAGGGTCAAAAATCAGAAACAACATGGGGTTCTAATAAAGAATGGAAGAGCTGACACCATTTTAAAAAAAAACTTTTAGGGCTGTGCAGAGAATGTCATGGAAGAAATCCATTCTTCAATGTTTTTTAGTGCTCTTAAGAGCTGGTAAATCAGAACACATGGGGGGAATGATTAAAAGGGTAGAGGGATGCATGTGCAAGGGAGAAGAGCAGTGAATTTGAAGGGTTAAAGGGCCTGTCTTCTTGGTCTATAAAAGGGAGAACTAAAAAAGAACTAAGGACACTTACAGGGAGAGAGATCAAAAAACAGAGGGAGATTAGAGAAATTTTAAGCAAAGGAAGAGATTCTGAAATTTCTAAAAGCTAAAAAAGAGTGTTGTTGATGGTTGTTGGTTACTGAGTTGCTTCCCAGCAGTCCCATTTCAGTTTTGTTTTCTGCTCAAGGTGTTCTGTTGGTCTGTTTTGTGAAACTGAGTCCTGGGAACCTGCTACTATCTATTGTTTGTTGGGATTTGTTGCTGTCTATCACTGGCTGTTGTTGTATACTGCTGTTGCTGATCTTCTCCTCCCATTTCCATTTCAGGTACACAACCTTGTAACTTCAAGTGATTGATTGGACTATGAAATGAAGATGTTTCTGATATATTGATCCTTTTATTCTACTGAACTTTCATTTTTCTTACTGGACTATTTTTATAACTAGACTGTTGGAGAGTTTTTCTTAATACATAGACACGAGTTGAATTTGTGTTCATATATGAGTATTTGAATTCAATATTATAGTTTGATGTAAGTTAAATCCAGGATTTGTATTATCAGGAACAAAAAATCAGAAACTTAAAAGGGGGTAGTTAGTTTGAAATCGAAAAATCAGTGGGAATAACCACAGTTTAGTTTTAACCACAGCACTACTCGTATACTTAGACCAATAGCTACTGTTTTAAAGTGTATTGAAGTAAAATTCTTGTCATTGATTTGTTATTTACAGTTGGATAAGTGAATTAGCTATTTTAGATTTTAGTTTGTATTTTATCCCCCCAAATTAGATTACTAATGCAATTAAAATAACTCAATTAATAAGAATGAGTTTCAAATTAAATAACAATGACATATGGGCTGCCAAAGCCACAATTCTGGGCACATTTGTCCCAATTACACTGAAATGCCCAGAACGAGATTACCATGAAATGAATACACGCATGGGCTAACAGCCCAGTTCGTTTTCTCTTCTGTATTGGGCTCATTTGAAGCCCAAAGTTTTAAACACTCATTTAATACAACTGTAACAACCCTTTTAGGATAAATTGGAACCTTGGTTTATTATTAGAGGCCAATTAGGTAGAAAATCATAGTCGTGATAGGATAACCCTTTAAAATAATGAGACGAGCCTCGCCAAGCAAAAAATACATAATTGCGGGGCCCTCAATTAATTGTTATATAAACTTAGACTCAGAAAGACCGTTTAGTAAATTTCACGGTCTTTTCCAAAAATTAATAACACGATAGATTCTTTTAGGCACGACTTTAATAAAATACTTTTATAATTACGGGTGCGCATTTATGTGACCCAAATCTTACTCTCGGCGAAGCTGAAATACATTAAAGTCACAGGCGTACTGGTTGCGGTGTGACTCGAAATGTGTTTTCGTGACGTCACAATTCTTCTAAAATTAAAAAAGCAAAACATTAAAAGCACATAGTTAAAATATATAAAGAAAACAGATAAAAACAAAAATTGCAATTGAGCGACCGTGCTAAAACCACGGAATCCGGGAGTGCCTAACACCTTCTCCCGGGTTAACAAATTTCATTATCCAGGTTTCTAGTTTCGTAGACTGTAATACAGAGTCATAGATTTCCTCGGTTCAGGATTAAACCGGTGACTTGGGACACCATTATTTTCCCAAGTGGCGACTCTGAAATTAAGTAAATTGATCCCGTTTCGACTGTCCTTTAAGTGGAAAAACTCCTTCACTGATTATTATTATATCCCCTCTCAGGGTGTAGTATTAAACAGTGGCACATTACCTTTACGTTACGTATGTGCGCGGTAAGAAAGGAGGTGTGACAGCTCTGGCGACTCTGCTGGGGACAATCGACCCAGAACTTCGGTTCAGGGTCTAAGAATTCGAGCTTAGTTAAAATTGCTGTTTTTGCTTATGTCTGATTTCATTATATGTTTTGATTAATGTGCTACATGTTTACCGCTTTGATATTACGTGAACTGTGTATATATGTTGTGCCGAAAACCTTTCTCTCCTTACCTCTAGGGATGTGCTTACTGGTTGAGACTCCCCTTTCTGTTAGTGTCAATACCAAAAATAAGAAAAAGAGGTCGGATAAGTTACAAAGCCGGACGATCCCGCGGGTCCCCGGTACGTAGCCCCCTCCTCGATCCGAGTTGTCCACTCGGGTACACAATCTAGTACCAATGAAAAAAAAAAAATCAGGATATTGAGCCTAAATTAGGACGATTATTTGCATCATGTTTTGACTTAGGGGACTCAACACAGGGGTTGGGTCCCTCTAGGACAGGTAACCAGATATAGTATGACCTTGAATGAGCATTTCGCATGTTGCATTTATTTGTCCTGGGCCCGCATGCTAACCAACTTTTAAACGTCGAAGGATATAATAAAAGAACAAGAGAGTGTTGTTTTTAAATAGTTCATCCATTGATCAAACTACGCTGGTTTGATTCTCACCAGATGTGAGATACGTAGGCAACCTTTAACAGGTCCAACTTCCCTATATTTTCAAAATAAGTTTTTTTTTCTTTTTTTTTAGAAGAAATAATGAAGGAATGCGAGGATGTTTAATTATTGCCTCAATGACCACCTTTTCATCAGTCTTAATATTTTGACCAGTCAATTCTTGTGGCCCGTTCTGTTTTTTTTTTAAAAAAGATAGTTTTTGTTTGGGTCAAATCAAGATTTTTCTTTCGTCTAAAAACTACCTTAATAAATGTGCAGAATGAGCACGAGTCAGAATACAACCGAAGCTATCATAAACAAGGTCCCCTTAAGTTTGCATATGTGGTGGAACGACTTGGGCAAGTAAGGACAAGACGCAGTTAAGCTGTACCTGGGGATCTAGTGGGGCTACTAAATATTCCCCCGAGAGGAGACATCATACGAGCCCTGATCTCATTCTGGGATCCGGCACACAATGTGTTCCACTTTTTAGACTTTGAACTCACGCCAACATTGGAAGAATTGTTCGGATATATCGGAAGACCAAAAGTCCCTATGAGGGAACAATATCTCATTGCACCAAGGGTCGTGACAGTACATAGGTTTTTGGATACTGTAAAAATCCGCAGAACTGTACACAACCCAGATTTATCAGAAGGATTCTGCACTTTAGCATTTCTATATGACGAATATGGTCATTATGGGGGTTTCAACAAACACAAAAGTAAAATCTGCAGCGGAGAAAACCAGTCAAAATGGGAAGAGCATAGACGCATCGCCTTCATGATAGCTTTCCTAGGTTCATTGATATTTCCCGGAAAGGACGGGAATATCAACATACATGTGGCAGGGGTCGTCAGCACTTTGATGAAACAAGACAATAGTACTTTGGCTCCCATGATAATATCAGATATCTCTCGTGCACTCACTATTTGCAAAGCTGGAGGGGTCTTCTTTGAAGCTTGCAATGTACTGCTCCAAATGTGGATGATCGAGCACTTATGCCGTTGCCCGCAGTTTATGAGGTATGGTTTAGCAGAGAAAACCTGTATAGAGGAATTCCCTACAAGGGTCGAGGGATATGATTTGCCAGAGGGGACTAGCGGATGGATACGACTCTTGCGTTTGATTCCAGCCAGCGAGATAGAATGGACATTTGGTTGGCTACCCGTGGATGAAGTCATATATGCATCGGCCACGGAATCATATTTATTACTAATGGGCCTCAACGACATCCAGCCCTACGCGCCAGGTCGAGTATTGAGACAGTTGGGACGATGCCAAATAATCCCAAAAGAAGAAGACCTCAGCCCACATGTGGTTGAAATTGGACCGGGAGGACAGTTCCCTGAAGCGTTGGTCTGGAAGATTTGGAGTGAGTGTCAAACATTGAAGATAGACACTCGAGTGCGAGATCGAGCCAGAGGCGAAGTATCGTCAGAATACCCTGCATGGTATAGCAGAGAACTGGAGCACCAAAGGCCCACAAAAAGGCCCCACCTCAGGGAGTTTGCTGAAGCGTCACAAGAACAATGGGACTGGTTGGCCAAGGAAGAAGCTTATAGAACGAAGATTAGGAAGATAGAGCAACGAACCCAAGATCTCCAATTTGAAAAGGATATGCAAGATGCCGCCAGTGAAGGAGATAAAAAGAAGTTGGCACAAGAAAATGACTTCTTGAAATCTCAAATCCGGCAAATGCAAATCGATGCTGACAGACAGTTGAGGAGTCGGTCACACGAAAAATTGATAAAGGGTTTAAAAAATTGAGTCGCAGATGTCCAAAAATAATTGGAAGAGTAAAAGGCCCAGACGATGAGGATCCGCGCTAGCTGGAGAAAGGAAGCACATCAACAGGCACTTCATCTACAACGAGTGGAAAAAGATTATACTGAGATCATCACTAATCTAAGAGAAGCGAATGCTACCCTTAGGGAGCGGGTTTTCAAACAAGCCCGGGATGCTAGAGAAGACCTCGACCGTTGTTACAATTTGATGGAACGACTGCAAGAACAAGTGGACAGACTCTTAGACCGAGTCACCAACAATGTTCATATATTAGGAGCAAAGAACCAGCGGATAGAACAGCTACTCAGAGAAAGGGACAGGATTAAGGACAAAATTGAGGAAATCGGGCATTATGTCACCATGAAATGCTTAGCTTGTGAACAAATGTCCCGCACCGCCCTTTTTGCTTCAGTTATGGACTATGTTCATCAGATCATGAGAGAGTTAAGGGGACTACACAGGGACCTCACACCAAGGCCCGCGGCAAGACCGAACGATGCCTCGCGGGCCCCCAGGAATTTAAGAGCATTTGACTGTTGATTAAAAGATGTATTTTTGAAATTTTGAGTCAAGCTGGTTGGCATTTTTATTTTTTCGAGTCAAGCATTTCTCTTATTTTGTTGATTATTGTAAGACATGTTTTGTAACTGTAAGGGTTTTTGATATAAAAATTACCGAATTTCGCCATAATCTTGTTATTAGAACTACGCTCGGTCTGATTCACGCAGGGACGTGATACGTAGGAAATCCACATAAGATTCGATCACCACTAAAAAGAAAAGAAAAGAATGGGGAGGTTAATAACAATAAAGTTTTCAAGGATAAGAGAAGAAGAAAAAGAAAAGCTGGAATGACGCATGCGAGGAATACATGTAGAAATGGTTAATTGATTAGGTGCATTGCATCCAACGTGCGATAACATACCTGTTAAATTCAGTGAGCTAACAAGTTTGTTGCAATTTCCAGAAAAGTTTAGTAGTTGACTTGACAGAGTATACTGGCCGATCACCATTACCATACTAGATCGAAAGGTCCAATTCCAGCAAGCATGTCTAGTTCAGGAAAAAGTGTCGATGGGGAGAAAACAGAGATACAAATCATGAAAGAGGAGGTGGACCGGTTGAGACAGCAAATGACAGAGATGCACCTAGCCTGGGCTAGAGGACAATCATCACCAAACCTTCCTACTCTTACACCAGCTCCAGAGCATTCGCCCCTTGACCCCTCGACAAGTGCACCGATCTATCCCTATTATCAAGGGGAAAACCCTTATACATCCCAGGTTCCACCAGCTAGACAAAATACTCCTCCTCCGGTTACCCCTGTTTTTGTGGCACCTCCACTCGCTACTTTACAAAAGTCTTCCAGTGAACCACTTTTTCAAATACATGACAATCATTGTTATTCTCCCGAGCCTACCTTTAAGGCTCCTGAACCGCATTCACACACCCCTCACTGGGATAACCCGGCAGAACCGGAAAAGCACTTCAAAAGTTTGGAGCATGAGGAAGTTATTCGAAAAGTTAAAAGCCTGGAGCAATCCTTCAGGAATATGCATGGTTTAGGCAACCAGGTCAGTGTCGCTTACAAAGATCTGTGTCCATTCCCAGATGTCCAGTTGCCAGCCGGGTTCAAAATGCCCAAGTTTGACCTATACGAGGGGCATGGTGACCCAGTAGCCCATCTTCGAGGTTTTTGTAGTAAAATGCGAGGAGCCGAAGGGCGAGATGAGATTCTGATAGCTTACTTCGGTCAGAGCTTGGGAGGGTCTGCACCAGAGTGGTACAGTAGGCAGGATCCCAGCAGATGGTTTACATGGGATTACTTGGCTCAAGCATTCATCGGCCAGTTCCAGTATAATCTTGAAATAATCCCCGATCGCTTATCATTGCTAAAGTTAGAGAAGAAACCCGCCGAAAGTTTTAGAGAATTTGGTTTCCTCTGGAGGGAACAGGCAGCGAGGGTAGATCCGCCAATGAGAGAGAATGGGATGGTGGATTACTTCCTACAGACACTAGAGCCAACCTATTTCGGACATCTGGTGACGTCCGTGGGTAAGTCATTCACCGAGGTGATAAAGATGGGGGCTATGATCGAGGAAGGCTTGAAAGCTAACAAGATCATGAGTTATGCAGCGTTGAAAGCCACCACTCAAGCTATTCAAAGTGGCACCGGAGGGGTGCTTGGGAAAAAGAGGAAAGAAGAGGTCGCGGCAGTTGATTCCGGAGCATGGTTCAGGAACAGAGGCCCCGCACCCCAGTATAATTTGCCACAGCCCCACCAACATAATTACTCTCACAATCCATATAGCCATCCACGACACTATTACCCAACACCAGATGCTCACTTTACCGTCCATCATGCCCAATCATATGCCCCACCTCCCATCTAGGCACCATGGCGTGCACCAAATCCACAGAATAATTACCCACCCACAAGAGCCTATAGAAATCCCACGGGTGCGGGCTTTCGTCCGAATCAAGCCTTCAAGAACGACAGAGCACCAAGGACGAAGACCTTCACTCCCTTGGGAGAGTCTTACACCAGTTTGTTCCACCGCTTGAAGCAAGTAGGGTTGCTAAATCCGGTCGAGGCTAAGCTACCAAACCCTCTTCCAAAGAATCTGGATCATTCAATAAATTGTGCATACCGCTCAGGATGTCCGGGGCACGACACAGAAAAGTGTTGGCGGATGAAAACAGCCATCCAGGAACTCATCAACACTCGCCGAATTGAGGTCCAGACTCCAGCGGAGCCCAACATCAACCAAAATCCACTCCTAACTCATTATGAGACCATCATGATCGAGTTGGTACAGGCAGAAGAGGGAAAGGAGAAAACCTCTCAGACCGTAATGATGATCAGGTCTAGTGGGGTAGGAATGAAAAAAGGGCCAAGCCTTGATGAGTCACTCATCTGCAAGAAGGACGTACAAGAGGGGTCGGAAGCAGAAAAGGGAAGTGTGAACAAAGTGCCTAGGAGGCTAGAGGGAGTAAAAATAGTTGTACCAGGGGCAGCAACCAGACCTGTCTTAACTGTAACAGGTGTTCGAGTGGATCCTTTCATCATCAAGCCAGCAATACAATTGCCGATAGCTGATAGCAAAGCTATTCCATGGAATTATGATCGAGTCATGACAACTTACAAAGGAAAAGAAGTTAAAGAGGAAGTCTGTGAAGCGCAAGGTTTGACCCGTTCAGGGAGATGTTTTGCCCCTGCGGAATTGAGGAAGACTACTCCGGCAACACTAAAAAAGCCGGTAACTGACGAAGAGGCTGAAGAATTCTTGAAAAAGATGAAGCTGCACGATTATTTTTTCTTAGAACAACTGAATAAAACTCCTGCGCAACTCTCATTGCTGTCCTTGCTGATACATTCTGAAGAACATCGGCAAGCTTTGATGAAAGTTTTGAATGTGGCCCATGTACCCGATAAAATCTCTATGAGTCATTTGGAAAAGATCACCAATAGGATCTTCAAAGCAAACCATATCACCTTCACCGATGATGAGTTGCCTGAGGAAGGCACCGAGCACAACAAGGCTTTATATCTTACGGTAAAATGTGAAGAGTCGGTGGTTACCAGAGTCCTAGTCGATAATGGGTCCAGTGCGAACGTTTGTCCTCTCTCTACACTAAACAAGTTGAAAGTGGATATCAGCAGGGTACGCAAGAACATCATATGTGTCCGAGGGTTTGATGGAGGAGGCAAGGCATCGGTCGGGGACATAATACTAGTCTTGACGATCGGACCTGTGGAGTTCACCATAGAATTCCAGGTGCTGGACATGGTAGTTTCATACAACCTTCTGATAGGACGACCGTGGATCCATGCTGCAAAAGCGGTTCCGTCCAGCCTACACCAACTAGTCAAGTTTGAATGGGACCGACAGGAGATCGTAGTCCATGGAGAGAATGATCTACAACCAGGCACCATCATCCCCTTTGTTGAGATAGAAGAGGATGTGGGGCCATGGGTATACCAGGTCTGTGATGCAGTATCCATCAACCGAGTGCCAGAAGGGGAATGCATTCTTAATGACAGAATAATCACTGCAGATGTCATGGTGGCTCAAGAAATGTTGAGAAACAGTTTCGTACCAGCCATGCCGAGATACAGTTTGTGGGATCGAAAGCAAAGTTGAATAATTGGAAGGCTACTCCTCTCCCTATCCGGAAGGAGTCTTGGTAGTTTGTTTTGGATTGTTTTCTTTCAAATTTTGTGCTGGGGCTGTCCCCGGAGTAAAATCCGTTTGTTTTAGGTCGTTTTTGTTTGAGTATGCAAGCTTGTTTTTCCTTGTACTGTTCCCATTAATGAAATTTTCTTCCCTTTGTTTCTAATTTTGTTTATTTTCCTTCTTTTTACTTTTCTGAGCAGCTTTCTTTCAACTGATCTTAATGATATGGTGTGCTTAAAGATTAATCAACCCAGTCTAGAAAGTCAATCTGGTTTGGAAATAATAACGCATGAAATAAGAAGTGACGAGAGTGAATCGGAATACGGCGATGATGAAGCCGTAGAAGAAATCGGCGAAGAATTAAGTCACTTCGAGGAAAAGCCCAAACTTAATTTGAATGATACTGAGGCTGTTAATCTGGGGGATACGAATGATGTTAAAGAAACCAGAATAAGTGTCCATATCGAACCCAACCTGAGAGAAGACTTGATCAAAACACTCATGGAGTTTAAAGACAATTTCGCATGGTCGTACGACGACATGCCAGGACTCAGCACTGATCTAGTGGTTCACAAATTACCTACTAACCCGGCATGCCCGCCCGTCAAGCAAAAACTGCGGAAATTTAAAACGGAGATGAGTGTAAAGATCAAGGAGGAAGTAACCAAGCAGTTGCAAGCGAAAGTCATTCGTGTCACTCGATACCCTGATTGGTTAGCTAACGTAGTACCGGTACCAAAGAAAGACGGGAAGATCATAGTATGTGTGGACTACCACAATCTCAACAAGGCGAGCCCTAAGGATAATTTCCCGCTTCCCAATATCCATATCCTGATTGATAATTGCGCCGGACGTGAGATCGGATCCTTTGTGGATTGCTACGCGGGATATCATCAAATCTTGATGGATGAAGAGGACGCAGAAAAGACAGCCTTTATCACACCATGGAGGACTTATTGCTATTGAGTAATGCCATTTGGCTTGAAGAACGCAGGTGAAACATACATGAGGGCGATGACTACGGTATTCCATGACATGATACACAAAGAAATTGAAGTGTACGTGGATGATGTGATCATAAAATCTAGACGTCAAGAAGACCACATAGCCGACCTCGGGAAGTTTTTCCAAAGACTTCGAAGATATGATATCAAGCTCAATCCGGCCAAATGTGCTTTCGGGGTTCCATCAGGAAAGTTTCTAGGATTCATCATCAGCCGACAGGGCATTGAGTTGGATCCATCCAAAATCAAGTCCATCCAGGAGTTGCCCCAGACAAAGAATAAAACAGAAGTAATGAGTTTGCTGGGAAGATTAAATTACATCAGTAGGTTTATTGCTCAGCTTACAGCAACCTGTGAACCTATATTCCGTCTGTTGAAGAAAGACGCTGCGATAGAATGGACGACAGAATGTCAGGAAGCGTTTGACCAAATCAAAAGGTATCTGTCGAACCCACCCGTACTAGTTCCGCCCGAACCGGGTAGACCCCTGATTCTTTATCTAACGGTCTTGGAGAATTCGTTCGGCTGCGTGCTGGGGCAGCATGATCTTACTGGCAGAAAGGAACGGGCCATTTACTATCTCAGTAAGAAATTCACGGTCCACGAGGTTAAGTACACTCATTTGGAAAAGACCTGTTGTGCCTTGACTTGGGTAGCCCAAAAGCTGAAACATTATTTGTCTTCTTACACTACATACCTCATTTCACGTTTGGATCCATTGAAGTATATTTTCGAGAAGCCTATGCCTACAGGGAGGTTAGCAAAATGGAAAATACTACTTACAGAATTCGACATCATATATGTGACAAGGACGGCTATGAAAGCTCAAGCCCTAGCCGATCACTTAGCCGAGAATCCTGTAGATGACGGATACGAACCTTTGAGGACGTATTTTCCAGACGAAGAAGTATTGCAAATTGATGGGTTAGAATTAACCGAGGATCCAGGGTGGAAGCTTTTCTTCAACGGAGCGGCGAACGCAAAAGGAGTCGGAATAGGGGCTGTGCTTATCTCTGAAATGGGACATTGTTATCCTGTTACTGCTCAACTGCGTTTTCATTGTACCAACAATATGGCTGAGTATGAGGCATGCGTCTTAGGGTTGCGATTAGAGGTAGACATGGATGTACATGACGTCTTGGTCTTGGGAGACTCGGACCTTCTGGTACATCAGATTCAGGGAGAATGGGAAACCAGAGATTTGAAGCTTATCCCATATCGTCAATGTTTGCACGATCTAACTAAGCGTTTCCGATCAGTAGAATTCAGGCATATCCCAAGGATACATAATGAGGTTGCCGATGATTTGGCTATATTGGCATCGATGTTACATCGCCCGGACAAGATTCATGTTGATCCATTACATATTCAGATCCGGAATCAACATGCTTATTGCAATATGATAGAAGAAGAGATGGATGGTGAGCCATGGTTTCATGATGTCAAGGAATACCTCAGGTTAGGAATATACCCAGAGCAGGCAAATGGAGATCAAAAGAGAGCTATTCGGCGGTTGGCGAATGGATTTTTTCTTAGTGGAGGGGTGCTGTACAAAAGAACCCCAGATTTGGGATTGTTGAGATGTATAGATGCAAGTCAAGCCACAACAGTGATGATAGATATACACTCCGGAGTTTGTGCGCCACACATGAGCGGATATGTATTGGCAAAGAAGATTCTTCGAGGAGGATATTACTGGCTCACTAGTGGAGCGTGATTGTATAAGTTTCGTGCGAAGATGCCATCAGTGTCAGATACACGGAGATTTGATTCATTCTCCACCGACCGAATTGCATACAATGTCAGCGCCATGGCCATTTGTTGCATGGGGTATGGATGTTATTGGACCTATAGAACCTGCGGCTTCCAATGGTCATAGGTTCATTCTGGTAACGATCGATTATTTTACCAAGTGGGTGGAGGCCAAAACCTTCAAATTAGTGACCAAGAAGGCGGTGGTGGACTTCGTACATTCCCACATCATCTGCAGGTTTGGAATTCCAAAGATAATCATCACAGATAACGGTACCAATCTTAACAATGGATTGATGAAAGAGGTATGTCAACAGTTCAAGATTACACACCGAAATTCCACACCATATCGTCCTAAAGCAAATGGTGCGGTTGAGGCAGCAAACAAGAATATAAAGAAGATATTGAGGAAAATGGTAGAAGGGTCTAGGCAATGGCATGAAAAGTTACCATTCGCACTGTTAGGTTATCTCACTACCGTCCGGACTTCGGTAGGTGCAACTCCTTACTTGTTGGTGTACGGGACCGAAGCAGTAATACCAGCAGAAGTTGAAATCCCATCCCTCCGAATTGTCGCTGAAGCTGAGATTGATGACGATGAGTGGGTCAAAACCCGATTGGAGCAATTGAGCTTGATCGATGAAAAGAGATTGACAGCAGTATGTCATGGCCAATTTTATCAAAAGAGAATGGCGAGAGCATATAACAAGAAGGTACGTCCCAGGAAATTTGAAGTGGGACAGCATGTGCTGAAAAGAGTTCTACCACATCAGGCCGAAGCGAAAGGCAAGTTCGCTCCAAATTGGCAGGGACCATTTGTTGTGACTAGAGTATTATCCAACGGCGCTCTATGTCTAACTGATATTGAGGGAAGATGCACCAATATGGCTATCAATTCCGATGTAGTCAAGAGATATTATGTGTAATTCTTTAATGTATTTGTCAACGTTTGGTTTCGTTTGTTTGTATTTGGCATTTTTCGGAGAATGAAATGACAGAGGCAATTTTTCTACTACCCAAACACTTTAACCCTTGTTTTCCCCTTTGAGCCTTAATTATTCTTTCATATACCCTCTTCTGGAATCCTCAAGGAAGATGTATAACAAAATAGAAAAGGAAACAAAGAAAAGACACAAGAAAAAGTGAACTACGTTCGACCTAATTCCTCAAGAAGGATACGTAGGCGCCACACGGCTTGGTCATAGTAAAATAAAAATCAAAGATTCCCCAAGCAACAAAACTGGGGCAGAAGTCATGTTTCATTTGAAAAGATAGTGCGGATTCCAAAAGTTATAGTGAGCTACACATTGAGGTTAAATCACTTTGCTATAACCTTACACACAAAAACCACATTAATGACCAAAAACGACATCTCGATCAGTATTTGAGAAATGCCAGGACATGCGAATGAAGGCCAAGAATGACACTCCGATTCTCGACCGAATCTAGGACTCACAAGCTGAAAAGGGATAGCCCTCTAGAGGGGATCTCGTGGATAATACCCCAGCACACCACATGGAAAGAATGCGAAATGAGAGAGTCTTAACGGTGAAAACCCTCGCGGGCACCTTAAGGCGAAGAAAGCTGAGAGAAAAAAAATGAGAGAGTCTTACGGTGAAAACCTTTACAGGCACCCTAAGGCGACGGGAGGTCGAGAGAAATGAGAGAATCTCATTAGTGAAAACCCTATGAAGGGCACTATAAGGTGACAAGGCGAGATGGTTACAATGTGTCTGCATGAGACAAGGTTGGGACATTTGTTTGCTTCTAGCAAAACGTAGCCGTCAGAAAGTGATTGACATAAATAGACTGGGTAGATTAATCTCGAAGGCACGGCATAACCATTGGATCAGTTATACATTCGGATAAGTTTTTCCCAATTTGGAGTTCAGAAAAGTTTTCCCTTTTTGTCTTTTGCGGTCCGCACTCTTTATTTCATTTTTATCTATCATTGTTTTCTCTTTTTTTAAAGATTTTTATGTTTATGTCGAAAATTGACTTTTCAAAGCTTACTACCAAGTCTCCCAAAGCGGTACAATGAAGATGAATAGGCATGGAACAAGGCAATAAGGCAAAAGACGTTCCGATATTAAGATTGGATCGACGGGTTGATTGGAAGGTTAAGAGGAATTATGGAGTAGGGCGGACACATATTAGACATCCAGAAGATAGTTTCTCACAACAGATCATCGACTAAGAGGGTCGGATCATACTGAAGTTTGGAATATAAAGAAAAAGAGAGATGAGAGATCATATGTGGAAAGAGCACCATCCCCAACAAGTATCAACGTCATCCCCAAAGTTCTAGGAAGGCAAAACAGCTAAAAGAAAAGGAGAATTGTCCCAGCAAGAGCGGCACGACCGCTCACTGCATTTTGAAACTAACAATTTTTCTTTGATTTAAAACAGGAAAAGAGGGTTCGTCGGCGGAGAAGCATGCCACCTAGAAGTTTATCAAACTGGGGCAGAAAATTTTCTCCCATTGCGAAAATTTTCTTGAAAGCAAATACCTAGTGGATAAGGATAGAAAGCAACACAAGATTTTGGGAAGAAGGAAAATACCAGCTTCGAGCGGAGTAGTTTTGAAAGACGTCAGACAACACGAGGAAGTGATCTTTGAGCATGGTACCATCCCCAGCAGTTCTTGGAGAAATGAAACACTGACTTCGAGATTCCCGCAGCAACATTATATCCCATAAGTTTTTCAAGGAATCAAAGCATGAGTCCCGAAGGAGGTTTGGAAAGACGAAAAAGGAAAAGGGATTCCCCACCAGGGTAATCCTCAGTCAATGACATTTCAATCCCCAGCGAGCCCGAGAGAGAATAAAGGTTGAATGAAGTAGAAAAAGAGGAAATAAAGAAGAATTCCCCAGTAGCATTATCCCCAGCAGTTAAGTAAACAATTCCAAAGATATCCCCAACAGTCAAGGGAAAATAACACGACCCAGGAGGAAAGCGATCCCGAAACAAGGCAATTCAGAAGAAAGGGTGGTCCAAGAGACGATGCAGGAAGAAGAAATGGTACAGGAAGCAAATGAAGGCGATATGGATGGGATGGAGTCAGTGAGTTGTAGTTAAAGTCAGGGAGCCCGCCTGAAGAATGGAGTGGCGATTTAGTTTTGAAGTTGTAGTTGAAGTCAGGGAGCCCGCCTGAAGAATGGAGTGGCGATTTAGTTTCAAAGTTTATGAGTTGAAGTCAGGGAGCCCGCCTGAAGAATGGAGTGGCAATTTAGTTTTGAGTTTACGAGTTGAAGTCAGGGAGCCCGCCTGAAGAATGGAGTGGCGATTTAGTTTTGAGTTGCAGTTGAAGTCAGGGAGCCCGCCTGAAGAATGGTGTGGCGATTTAGTTTTGAGTTGTAGTTAAAGTCAGGGAGCCCGCCTGAAGAATGGAGTGGCGATTTAGTTTTGAAGTTGTAGTTGAAGTCAGGGAGCCCGCCTGAAGAATGGAGTGGTGATTTAGTTTTGAAGTTGTAATTGAAGTCAGGGAGCCCGCCCGAAGAATGGAGTGGCGATTTAGTTTCGAAGTTTATGAGTTGAAGTCAGGGAGCCCGCCTGAAGAATGGAGTGGCGATTTAGTTTTGAGTTTATGAGTTGAAGTCAGGAAGCCCGCCTGAAAAATGGAGTGGCAATTTAGTTTTGAGTTGCAGTAGAAGTCAGGGAGCCCGCCTGAAGAATGGAGTGGCGATTTAGTTTTGAGTTGTAGTTGAAGTCAGGGAGCCCGCCTGAAGAACAGAGTGGCAATTTATTTTGAAGTTATAGTTGAAGTCAGGGAGCCCGCCTGAAGAATGGAGTGGCGATTTATTTTGAAGTTGTAGTTGAAGTCAGGGAGCCCGCCTGAAGAATGGAGTGGCGATTTTATTTTGAAGTTATAGTTGAAGTCAGGGAGCCCGCCTGAAGAATGGAGTGGCGATTTATTTTGAAGTTGTAGTTGAAGTCAGGGAGCCCGCCTGAAGAATGGAGTGGCGATTTAGTTTTGAGTTGTAGTTGAAGTCAGGGAGCCCGCCTGAAGAATGGAATGGCGATTTATTTTGAAGTTGTTGTTGAAGTCAGAGAGCCCACCTGAAGAACGGAATGGCGATTTAGTCTTGAAGTTATAGTTGAAGTCAGGGAGCCCGCCTGAAGAATGGAATGGCGATTTAGTTTTGAAGTTATAATTGAAGTCAGGGAGCCCGCCTGAAGAACGGAGTGGCGAGTTATTATTTTTGAAGTTGTTGTTGAAATCAGGTGCCTGCCTGAAGAATGGAATGGCGATTTTTGATTAGAGTTTGTCGATAAAGTCAGAAGCCCGTCGGAAAAGAAGAACGGCGTCTCAATTTCCAAGATTTGATAAGGATAGTGAAGAATCGGAAAGTGACAGAGTATAACGGAAATCCCCAGCATGAATCCAAGTTCATAATCGGAAGGAAGGCAACAAGGAGCAGAAAGATAGATTGAGACTTCGAAGGAGAATAGTTCAAAGATCACAAGGAGGGGACCAATGGTCGGAGTTCGGCAATCAAGATAGGCCGAAATAACAATTGTCAGAAGAAAAGAAACATCAAAGCCAGCGGAAGGGCACGGAACATGACAAGATCAAGTTAAAAAGATAGATAAGAATTTGCAATACTGTAACTTAGTCTAGCTTCTTATTTTCCTTTTAGCACGGTATAATAAGGAGATCAGTTAAGCAGTGGCATCAGCAGCAACAACAGTAACAACAGGGTCACAGCAGTCATGGTAGTCCCAGCTACCAAAACTTCCCGAACTACATTGACCTGATTCCCTTTTAGCCAGGGATATGTAGGAGACCTTGTGAAGCAAAGGTTCGGTCAAACTTTTCCAAAAAATGCTTCATACGGAGTGCTCAAACGGGCAAAAATCGCTCGTATCCACTCACTTATCTTTGCACGAAAACTCTTCATGTTTCCGCGCAAAGAGGGGCAGCTGTGAGCACGTGATTTTTGCCCTACATGAGATTTACTCCCAAAAAATTCAAAATAAAATAGTCTTGTGTTGTAGTTTGATTTCGTGGATTTTGTGTGATCTTTGTTTGATGTTAGCACTTGTCTTTGTGTATGTGTTTATTGATTAAATTGATCAAAAAATACGTGTTGCGGACATGTAGGAATTGATTGAGCGTTTGTGAGAATTAATTGACCATAAGGTGTTTAAAATGAAATTTACAAAATTCACATCCTTGCTCCTTGAAATTAGGTGACTTTATTTAAATATTAATAGTGTGAGTATTAATCAACAAGCGTGTTATTTTATTTGTTTAGAGTGATTTTTACTTAAATGTGGCTAGGTGAAGAGAAAGAAGGAAAATGGCTAATTTTGCAAAGCCATTTCAGCCCAAGGAGTTGTTCTATCCGGTCCAATTCAGGGGTCTGTAAGACCAACGAAACGACGTAGCTTAGCGTTAAAGCTATGTCGTTTCAGCATCAATAGATCTCGCCCGTGAAGCCATCTTTGATCCAACGGTTGATATCACTTCTCCGTCACCCGTTTCGAGTAACCCGACCCATGCCCGGACGGACCCAATCCCCCACTTAACCAAACGATACCGTTAGTAACTAAGTAAATGATCCCCGCCGTTGATCTCGTTTGATCAAACGGCCAGGATTAAATCCCAGCACATAATATATAAGCCTAATATCCTACCCAGCCCCCCCCCCCCAAGCCAAACCCACGATCACCCTCACCGTCTCTCTCTAACCTAGAGACCCCTGTAACGCCGCCATACTCCGCCGCACTCCGCCTACCGGAAATCGCCTCACGGCGGTTCCGGTAGGCCAATGGCTCCCAAATTAACACCCCAGAACCCCCTTCTCCCCCTCTATACGAATCTATAACCCTTTTACCTCGAATCATCCCTGAACGTGTCGAATCTTCGATCGAAGGTTCGAGCCAAACTCAAACATACACCAATCACCCCTTAATTCACACCCCAGCCTCACCTGACCTTCCTCACCCCTAAATCAAAGCCATCTTTGTTCGAATCAAGCTAGAAATCTTCGAATATTAGATCGACCGAACGGAGCCCTAACAGTAATTCAAATAAGCAACTGTGAGGATTTTTGGGTCGAATTAGACTTTAGTCGTATGTTTCCATATTGGAAACCTGCGATTAAAGCCCATTTCAATCCAAATCAAAGAGACGAGGGTTGTGAAGTGTTCCATTCGCCTGAGTTCCGGGTATTTTCGTTAAATCCTTTCTCTTTTGTTAGTTTTGTTTAAATTTCATACTTCTCCTCCTTATACTTCCTTTCTATGCCCACCGTGATGAACCATGCCTATTGAGATTTCCAAACCTATAGATTAGTTCATCACAAATGATTGATTCAGTCGTATAGAAATGGATTAATTAATCGATTTGGATGTCTAGAATTTGTTGATCTCTTTAAGTTATTCTGGATGGGTTTTCTGTCGGTGTCGATCACACGGATTTTTTTTTCTCTCCCTCCCATTGTTATCAGTTCCATTAGCATAATAATTGATTAGTTTGATACTTGAATAAAAACAAAAACAGGATAGTAAATTGTGTTCCTTGTGTTACCTCTGCAAAGCATTTAAGCTGATGAACCTTTGGATTAGAGAAGTTGTGAATTAAGTAAACTAATGAAATAGTTGAATCATGTAACAAGGATTGATGACTGTTTTAAAACACTGTCAGATGAATAAAAATCACATGGGTACCATATCACAAAGGGAAGGCATGCTTGGATTAAAAATATAGGCTCCTCACACCAATTGAATTAACAAATGGAAAAAGGGAATGTTTGAGTTGGTCTGGCACCTTTAAGGGTGAAAAATCAGAAACAACATGGGGTTCTAATAAAGAATGGAAGAGCTGACACCATTTTAAAAAAAAAAACTTTTAGGGCTGTGCAGAGAATGTCATGGAAGAAATCCATTCTTCAATGTTTTTTAGTGCTCTTAAAAGCTAGTAAATAAGAACACATGGGGGGAATGATTAAAAGGGTAGAGAGATGCATGTGCAAGGGAGAAGAGCAGTGAATTTGAAGGGTTAAAGGGCCTGTCTTCTTGGTCTATAAAAGGGAGAACTAAAAAAGAACTAAGGACACTTACAGGGAGAGAGATCAAAAAACAGAGGGAGATTAGAGAAATTTTAAGCAAAGGAAGAGATTCTGAAATTTCTAAAAGCTAAAAAAGAGTGTTGTTGATGGTTGTTGATTACTGAGTTGCTTCCCAGCAGTCCCATTTCAGTTTTGTTTTCTGCTCAAGGTGTTCTGTTGGTCTGTTTTGTGAAACTGAGTCCTGGGAACCTGCTACTATCTATTGTTTGTTGGGATTTGTTGCTGTCTATCACTGGCTGTTGTTGTATACTGCTGTTGCTAATCTTCTCCTCCCATTACCATTTCAGGTACACAACCTTGTAACTTCAAGTGATTGATTGGACTATGAAATGAAGATGTTTCTGATATATTGATCATTTTATTCTACTGAACTTGCATTTTTCTTACTGGACTGTTTATAACTAGACTGTTGGAGAGTTTTTCTTAATACATAGACACGAGTTGAATTTGTGTTCATATATGAGTATTTGAATTCAATATTATAGTTTGATGTAAGTTAAATCCAGGATTTGTATTATCAGGAACAAAAAATCAGAAACTTAAAAGGGGGTAGTTAGTTTGAAATTGAAAAATCAGTGGGAATAACCACTGTTTAGTTTTAACCACAGCACTACTCGTATACTTAGACCAATAGCTACTGTTTTAAAGTGTATTGAAGTAAAATTCTTGTCATTGATTTGTTATTTACAGTTGGATAAGTGAATTAGCTATTTTAGATTTTAGTTTGTATTTTATCCCCCCAAATTAGATTACTAATGCAATTAAAATAACTCAATTAATAAGAATGAGTTTCAAATTAAATAACAATGACATATGGGCTGCCAAAGCCACAATTCTGGGCACATTTGGCCCAATTACACTGAAATGCCCAGAACGAGATTGCCAGGAAATGAATACACGCATGGGCTAGCAGCCCAGTTCGTTTTCTCTTCTGTATTGGGCTCATTTGAAGCCCAAAGTTTTAAACACTCATTTAATACAACTGTAACAACCCTTTTAGAATAAATTGGAACCTTGGTTTATTATTAGAGGCCAATTAGGTAGAAAATCATACTCGTGATAGGATAACCCTTTAAAATAATGAGACGAGCCTCGCCAAGCAAAAAATACATAATTGCGGGGCCCTCAATTAATTGTTATATAAACTTAGACTCAGGAAGACCGTTTAGTAAATTTTACGGTCTTTTCCCAAAATTAATAACACGATAGATTCTTTTAGGCACGACTTTAATAAAATACTTTCATAATTACGGGTGCGCATTTATGTGACCCAAATCTTACTCTCGGCGAAGCTGAAATACATTAAAGTCACAGGCGTACTGGTTGCGGTGTGACTCGAAATGTGTTTTCGTGACGTCACAATTCTTCTAAAATTAAAAAAGCAAAACATTAAAAGCACATAGTTAAAATATATAAAGAAAACAGATAAAAACAAAAATTTCAATTGAGCGACCGTGCTAAAAGCACGGAATCCGGGAGTGCCTAACACCTTCTCCCGGGTTAACAGAATTCCTTATCCAGGTTTCTAGTTTCGTAGATTGTAATACAGAGTCATAAATTTCCTCGGTTCGGGATTAAATCGGTGACTTGGGACACCGTTATTTTCCCAAGTGGCGACTCTGAAAAAATAAATAAATTGATCCCGTTCCGACTGTCCTTTAAGTGGAAAAACTCCTTCACTGATTATTATTATATCCCCTCTCAGGGTGTAGTATTAAACAGTGGCACATTACATTTATGTTACGTATGTGCGCGGTAAGAAAGGAGGTGTGACAGGCGTAAAGACGGGGTTAGGAATAACGAAGTATTGGGTGCAATCTTAAGTGAACCATTCAAATTAAAGCTAGCTAGGGTAGCTCGGGAGAGTTCACTAGTAAATTATTGTAATTTTTCGGGAGAGGGTTACGGTACAAGTAGCGTTCATGATTGATAGAATATATTAACAATTTGTATGAAAATAACGATAAGGGATTCCATCAATAGGGGAAATCAATACCTTAGTCCTTTTTCATATTATTTTTACCCAAATATTCAATTCTTTCTTTTAAGTCTTTTTAATTCTTGCAAAGGTAGTAGATAGTCGAAATCCATACAAACATATACTCTAAATTTTGGGAACTTGATTCGGAAGTACTCTTGGGTTGTGAAAGTTGTGATTGATAGGTTAATTCCCTGTGGGATCGATCTTGGACTTATTAGACCGGGTTATATTGACTCCGACCGTTGTTTGGACGTGAATCAATTTTGGCGTCGTTGCAGGGGAATTAACGGAATTATCAATTGCCATTGACAGAACTTCAAGATTCTTGTGTAGTCAGGTTCTTTCTACACTTTACATTGAATATTTTGACGGTTGTTGATTTGGGTACTCAGGTGCATGCCTAGAAAATCTGCAAGGACTGGAGAACTAATTGAAGGACTCTCAGACCCCGAGCAAAATTTCCGGGCACGTAACAAGGCTATCAAACAAATTCAGCAATCTCAACAACCAATCAAACTAGACTTCGATATGGGTGACGTAAACGAACAAAACCAGCAAGCCGGGTTAAATATGCAAGAGGCGCAGGAGGCACAGGAAGGTGCACTGTTTGACCGGGCACATCCCACAGCAGATAATTTGGCAACTGCCATCGTTGTGCCAGCAATTCAAGATTAGTCTTTCCAGATCACTAACAACATGCTACACTTGTTGCAAAACAAAGGATTATTCTCTCGGTCTCAGGTTGAAGATCCACAACAGCACCTGAAAAACTTTCTCTCGGTATGCAAGACATAGAGGCAACCGAATGTAACTCCGGAAGCCATCAGATTATTACTCTTTCCGTTCTCAGTTACAGAAGCAGCACATATATGGCTAAACTCACTCCCCATAAACTCTATAGCTACTTGGGATGAGTTAGTCAAGCAATTCTATAACAAGTTTCATCCACCTAACACGACAGCTCAACAAATTGATGAGATTGTGAGCTTCAAGCAGAAACCAATGGAGACGTTACATGAAACTTGGGGCAAATTCAAGGGCATGCTTGTTATGTGTCCTCACCATGGGATTCCTGAGCAGATGTTGGGTCAAAGGTTTTACATGGGGCTTTCAGACAGTATGAAGAATATTGTAGATGCTTCAGCAGGTGGGGCTTTTCCGAGCAAGACTTGGAGAGAGGGCCAAAATTTGCTAGACAAGATGGCTCAAAATTCCGGGTGGACAACCAGGAATGCTCCTATCACACTAGTGGTACACTCTGTACCTCTGAATCCATCCAACACTCTAGAGGAGAACGTGGCAACTTTATTGACACAAATGAGCATCCTGACAAAGAAGGTGGAAGAATCAGGGGTTAAGCAGCAAGTTCATATTGTAGACACTACCAATGGTTGTTTATGAACATCTTGCATTAGCCAACCCATAGGTAATCCATGGGATGCAGACCAAGAACATCATCATCAACATGAAGACATGAATTATGTGGCTAACTATGGAGGGCAGCGACAAGGTAACCAGAGTTGGGGTCAGTAGGCTCCACAGTAGTTTAGGCCTCCTCAGCCACAATATAATGCAGTAGGTATGAGGCCACCACACAAAATGGCTCCATATCCTAGACCTCAGAATTTCAGCAATCAGCAGCAGGGATATCATCCACCCCCACCACAGCATGGGGATAGACATGACGATGGGTTCGCAAGGTTGGAAGCTATGATGCAGCATGTAATTGGGTCAAATGCCAAAACCAATGAAAGAATAGATGCACATGATGCAGCGATCAAAAATATGGAAGTGCAGATGGGCCAGATTACTATGTCACTTAACAATCGTCCTCAAGGGACATTGCCTGCAGATACACAAACAAACCCAAAAGACCAAGTCCCAAAGTAGCTGATGACAGTGACTTTGAGAAGCGATAGAGATCTTGATGCTGAGAAAGAAGAAGAGAAAAGCAACACAAATGCTGAGACACTCACTCCAGTGCCTATCGAACTGGATGAGTCCACAGGGTTGACAGAAGTTACAGTCCAGCCAGTTGCTGAAATAAAGAAGAGCACCAGGGAACGGAGAAAGAAGCTGAACAGGTAAAACATCAGGTTGAAGGGAAAGTGCTAGAGAAGGAAAAGTCCCAAGTCATTGGGAAGAAGAGGCCTCCACCACCATTCCCCCAAAGGTTGGCCAAACACCAGAAAGAAGAGCAATACAAAAAGTTCTTTGAGACGCTCAAGCAAATCCAGGTAAACATTCCCTTAATTGAAGCTTTAAAAGAAATGCCTGGGTATGCTAAGATGATGAAAGATTTGATGTCGCGGAAATTTGATTTCAAAGACTTGGCCACCGTAACCCTTACCCAGACTTGTAGTGCAGTGGTCTCCAGACCCATAGCTGAGAAGCTATCTGATCCAGGTAGTTTCACCATCCCATGCATTATAGGGAATTATGCCTTTACAAAGGCATTGTGTGATTTGGGGGCAAGCATTAATCTCATGCCCTTAGTTATTTATAATAGGCTAAGCATTGGGAGAGCCAGGCCTACCTCTATGTTATTACAGCTTGCTGACAGGACGGTTAAGCGTCCATTTGGTATTTTAGATGATGTGCTTATCCAGGTAGGGAAGTTCGTGTTTCCCACCGATTTTGTTATTATTGATTGCAAAGTGGACGAGGAAATTCTCATAATCCTAGGAAGACCATTCCTAGCCACCGGGATAGCTCTAATTGATTGTGAAACTGGGGAACTCAAGATGAGGTTGAATGATGAGGAGATCATATTCAATGTACAAAAATCCATGAGGCGCCCTAGTGAGTTCACGAATTGCTCTCTTATTGATGTGATTGATGTGATAGTGGAGACAAATGATGCAGAGTTGACCATTGAAGATCCACTTCAAGCATGCCTGATGAACATGGAAGAGGTAAATGGTGAAAGTTTAGCAGAATGGGTACTATCTCTGGAAGGCAAGGGGTTTTGGGAGAGAGAGCTTGAATTCGAGCCTCTACATTTAAAGAAAAGAGAGATCCCTCCTGCAAAGCCATCCATAGAAAAGCCACCAAAGCTTGAGCTTAATCCACTACCATCTCATCTCAGGTATGAATTTCTAGCTCCTAACTCCACTTTACCTGTTATTACTTCATCTGGTTTGCTAGATGTGCAGGCTCAAAAGCTATTACAGGTACTCAAGAAATGTAAAGCCGCCAATGGTTGGACCATGGCAGACATAAAGGGGATCAGCCTTGCATACTGCATGCACAAGATTCTCCGGGAAGAGGGGCACAAACCTTCCAGGAAACACAAAAGAAGGCTGAACCCGAATATGAAGGATAGGGTGAAAAAGAAAGTAATAAAGTGGCTAGACACGGGGTAAATCCTAGGTAAGTTTTCTCACCCTTCTGTGCTATACATGTATTATTATGCCATGAGGACATGGCATGATTTTAAGTGTGGGGTGGGAGACTTATCCTGTATTGTATATTGTATATAATAGATGTAGCTGTAAATTATATTAGCTGGCTTAGCCCGATAATGGACACTTGGCGACGGGTTTCTTATGGGTCTAAGTCGGAATAAAAACACAAAAAAATCGAAAATTTGAAAAATCCAAAAATATGAGTAGAAGACTCTTCCTGATGACGGACTATTTGGACAAGTACTCTCATAGGAATTTTTCTTTCTTTTATTTTCTTTTTCTAGGTAGTGTATCACCTCCCCATTGATTTTTCTTTTGACCACGGTTCTTTTCCAAGGGTTTTTATTTGAACCGGGTTAGGTAGATTTTTCTTTTCTTAGGATTAGAGGAAAAAGGGTAACATGTAACCCCTAGTATGCACATTAGCAAAAAGCTTAAATTGAACTTGAGAATGTATCTTCTAAGCTTGACTGTAGAATCTCAATATGCCTTAAACTGCACAATAATGCTTGCTTGAACATCGATAGGACTTTGTAGATGAACCGGATTCCAAATGAGTTGCATGTTATGTGTGTGTGAGGTTTTACTTACATTGTATGTTGTACATGATGCCTAGAACTTGCCTTGTGTGTTTGCAAAGCGAAATAGAAGTTGTTTGGTTGTAGAAAGGATAGAGGCATTTCTTTGTGTAACCCCTTATAACCAATAGACATGAATTCACCCGTACATAATATCTTAGTTAACCCCTTTGAGCTTAAAGCCTATTCTTTGATAACCCTTGAATGTTCATCAAATTATTATATTTTTCTACTTTACCTCCTAGAAGCACTTGTATTGAATTGAATATGAAAAAGTCTAAGTGTGGGGTGAAGGGAAATTGAAAAAGGGAAAATCAAGAATGAATGGTAGAAAATAGTGAACTAGCCAAAATAATGTAAATGTGTCGCAAAGCAATGAGAGAAAAAAAGATATTCTAAGAAAAAGAGCTATATCAATGTATATATGAAAATTAGAAAGGTCAGTTATACCAACAAAAGACAAGTGGGGATTCAAAGTAAGTAAAGGTGAAGGAATGTTCAGGGGAGACATAAGGAAGAAAACGAAAAGGGAAGTTGTAAAAAGGAAAAGAAAAATGCTTAGGGAGGTTAGTCACTATTACCAAAAGTATCATACCCGTCCCGTAGCCAACATTACAACCCTTAAAGACCTCTTGATCTATGATTGAATAACTCGATTAGTGGAGTATTACACTAGGGGCAAGCCTATGGTGTGTCTGTATGCATATAAATGTTCTTTGTTGAGAGTGAGTGAATTTTTCCGATATTTATAAGTTCCATGTTCTGAATTGTTAATGTGTGGGAACTTCTCTCAATAAACTATGTGAGGGTGTGTAACTCAAGATGAAGAAGGTAAATTTGTAAGTTTTTGGTAATAATTAGAGTAAGCAATAATGTACTGGCATGAGAGTTTACGGTTAGGTAAGGATTGTGCATATCTTAGGTTAATCATGGAAAACAGCTTTTGTGACATAATTTGGGGGAGACATAAATAAAATTGGCCTAAAGTGTGATTAAGGTTGCTCGAGGACGAGCAAAGGTTTAAGTGTGATTAAGGTTGCTCGAAAACATTTTATTGGAAGCAAAGTGACCAAAATTTCTCGAAGAACACAAGATCAAAATGATCTTATCAGCACGGCAACACCTTATCACCCTAGTGGGAATAGCCAAGATGAATCGACTAACAAAACCATAATCCAAAATGATAATAGGTGAATTTGACTATATTTATGCCCTAAATAATCACGCTTTATTGTTGTTTTGATATTGTTTATGATGAATAAATGCTTTTATTATTGTTATTAGTGAGTTATAGGTACACATGAGCTAATGAAGACTAAAAGAGCAAGTTTTGGAGTCAAAAGATGGTGAAAAAGGCCAAAGTGTGGTACAAGTCAAGAACTTATGTTGAAAATAGCCGGAAGGTGTGATTCCGAGCTATATGGATGTTATTGAATGAATTTAAGTGATTTGGAGCTTTGAAGTCTGAGTAAAAGCTCAAGGAATTAAGCCGGGATCGAGTTCGGGGGTCAAATTTGATAGTGTAGTACAAGCGAAGAATGGATGAGGCATATTGCGCACTGTCTAGTAAATTGGACATAACATTTCTCTCAGAACTCCATTTTGGCTCCATAATATATGGTTGGAAATATAACGCAAAGGGCTACAACTTTTAGGTTTTGAGGTTTCCCAAATTACCACCGGAACAGGGTAAAACACCGCGGTTTCACCGCGACCGCGGTGGAACCGCGGAAAAACAGGCCTGCAGAAGATTTTTGAAGATTCAGAGAACTGTTCTGTCCGCGGTTCGTCCGCGACCACGGAAGAACCGCAGAAAGAGCTGCAAATATTAGTCCTAGTTTTGTACAAATTCAGTTTTTAAACCCTAAAACCTCTATATAAACCCCTAGTTCGCCCAATAGAGGCATGTTGTCTATTTTTCACCAATTTTGCAAGATAATTAGTAAGAGAGAATCCTCTCAACTCATTCCTTTATTTTATATCAAGTATTTATTTATGATTTCAATTATTATTCTTTTTTCTTTGAGCATGAGTAGCTAAATCCTTTTCTAAGGTTTTGATGGAACCTATTGGGTGATGAACTTATCGTTTATGTGATTACAAATTGTGAACTAGATTTCTATTTGTTAAACTTAGTTCTTGTTGTAGTTAATTGGTAGACGTCCCAATTAGCGGTGCCTATTTAGTGTGCATAACTTGGAAAATAGTGCATATTTAGGTATATTGTTGAACAACACCACACCCAGGTTATTGGAGGAATCTATAACTTTAGGCGTAAAGACGGGGTTAGGAATAACGAAGTCTTGGGTGCAATCTTAAGTGAACCATTCAAATTAAAGCTAGCTAGGGTAGCTCGGGAGAGTGCACTAGTAAATTATTGTAATTTCTCGGGAGAGGGTTACGGTACAAGTAGCATTCATGATTGATAGAATATATTAACAATTTGTATGAACATAACGATAAGGGATTCCATCAATAGGGGAAATCAATACCTTAGTCCTTCTCCATATTATTTTTACCCAAACATTCAATTCTTTCTTTTAAGTCTTTTTAATTCTTGCAAAGGTAGTAGTTAGTCGAAATCCATACAAAAATATACTCTAAATTTTGGGAACTTGATTCGGAAGTACTCTTGGGTTGTGAAAGTTGTGATTTGATAGGTTAATTCCCTGTGGGATCGATCTTGGACTTATTAGACCAGGTTATATTGACTGCGACCGTTGCTTGGACGTGAATCACAAAACCTCAAGAAAAGGTTGACCGGTACCAAGGGAAAATGGAGAGAAATCTTGCCCGAAGTCCTTTAGGAATAGCACACAACTTTGAAGTCCAGTACCGGGGCCACCATGTTCTATTTGGTTTTTGGTGTCAAAGCTTTAATACCAGTCGAAATCATGGAGTCGAGCATCAGATTCTAATATGTGATGAATGAATCAAATGATGAGGCCATGAATACGAGCATGAAGCTAGTAGATGAACTGCGTGAAGCTGCCTCTATTCGATTGGCTGCCCAGAAAAAAATGGATCGAAAGGTATTACAATCGAAGGAACAACATTCGATATTTTAATGTCGAGGACTTGGCACTGAGGAAAGTCATGTCAAACACCCAAAATATTAATGAAGGGAAATTGGGTCTGAACTGGGAAGGGCCATACCATATTCTCGAGATCACGGGAAAAGGGTCCTATAAGTTCGGAATGGTAGACGGAAAATAGCTACCGAACAGTTGGAACGTAACTCATCTCAAACGATATGACTGTTGAGGTAGGACCCTATTTCAATTTGTTCTATTTTTCGACTAACACTTGCAAGTTATCGACAAGGAGCGGAACAAAACCTTTAGGTCTAACATGTATCGTACTTTTTTTCCTTGAATCATTTTTGTCTCAATTGGGCTATTCGGCAAGGTTTTTAACGAGGCAATAATGGATCATGCTAACTTAGAATTGAAGGTCGATTATAATTCGGTATCAGATACTGTGTTTATAGTATCCGAGATTTTTCTACAATCAATCTCGAATACTGGGGGGAGGGGTTACCCTCGGATATTTAATTATTCTAGAAAGGAAATTATTTTGAAATGGAAGGGTCTCAATAGGTGGGATTTATTGTAAGGGCCAAACGGTCAAAAGGAGTCGTGCCCACATAGATTGCTCTAGCCCTAACATAAACATGTATGCATGTGAAACTATTTATGACAAGAATAAAGAGAAGTACTTTCCTTGCAACTATCTTACGTTTTGGAAAAATTTCCAATTTACGATCCCATACTTTCGATCTCTTAAGAAAACATTCTCAAAGGCTGATTATAACCAGAATTCGGATAATCCCTCCCACACTTGGGGACTGTCGTCTGAAAAATAAAACCCAAATAGATCAAACTATTGAACTTCGGGGACGAAATACCTATTGGGCAACTCCCCAATTTCTAATGGTCATGGCCACCCCATTCGAGGACTGTTATTTCAGGCAAGCCCGAATAAAATAAAACGAGAAATGAGCCCAATGGGAAGATCCTGAACTAAAGGGCTACGACCAATTTAACATGGTTTTGGAGACATCCGAAACCCATTATAAAAATAGGCCTTCAAAATTTTTTTCACAACCTATTTAAAGGCTACCTTCGACATAATCTTAAATTTGAGATATTTTTAGGAGAAAACTTTGGTAACTTCGAATCTCGGTAATGCCTTGACCTTGAAAGGTAATAAAGGCAAGGTCTTGTTCGAACACTCGAATGCAGCCTTATTATTTCATGCTAAGGCATTCCAATTTTGTAAATATGAATGATAAAGCAAAGGAAAAATTTTAGGAGTCGAAAAAAGTAGATAGCCTTATATATACATAAACGATCTTTTTACAAAGGTCAGATCGGCCAAATACAAAATTTACAACGACCAAAATGGTCTCGAAAAAGTCACAAAAGAGCAGAAATACAAAGGCCTAAAGGCTACCTTTACTTTGAGTTCGAGAGACTATTCTCACTCGACTAGAAAGCCTAAAGGCTACCTTACTACGAGTTCGAGCAGGTCCTCACTCGATCATAAAACTAAAGGTCTACCTCAGCTCAAGTTTGAATGATCATTCAGGGTCCATCGATTAGAAACGGTCAAGGGTAGTGCTTATATCGGTCATTATCATCTCAAACCTTGGGCCTTCAAATACAACTTCATAATTTTATGCTAAAGCGCTTTGACCCTTACTTAAGTTAATAACATACAATAGATTCAGAGGACATGAAAGGGAAAAAGTTTTATATGTTCATCAAAACATTTTTACAAGGGAAACATGGCCCGACGAAAGTTCGCTATAAAAGGACAAAGCGGCTTCGACAGAAGTACAAAAACTATTTATAAACCTAAGTGGCTTGTCATCTTTGGGAGTGGCATCTCCACCGTTGTGGTCTTCTGCATTTTCAATTTGCTCAAGCTTCTAGATTCGTCATCATCATCGGGATAAGCTAATTTCCCAGCCTCACCTTCAAAATTATTAGCATTCTCGATCTCGGTTGAAAGATCGAAGCCCCGAGCATGGATCTCCTAAGAGTCTTCTTTGAGACTGACATTTGGCATGCTCAGCGACCCAATTTGCTCGAACCTGAGTAGCCTCGGTGACCTCCTTTTCTTGGACCTGAGCATATTTGGCAGCGACCCGATAATAACCCCCACTGCATCAGTATTGGTCTTGGTCACTTCGACCTCTGATTTGGCAGCTTCGAGCTCTGTGACCAGCTTCTCTCGATCGGAAATTTTTGAACCCAAATGAGACTGGAGTTCCTTGATTTTGTTGGCTTGCACCAAGGTTTTCACTTTCATGCTTCGGAGTTGGATTTAATTCAAGGCCACTTGGGCCCGGGCAGTCTCCTTTTCTGAGGCTAGGTGATCCATATTCTTCTTCCATTCTTCAGCCTCAATTTTCACTATGTCTACTTCCTTATGGATTTTCCCGATCATGTAGAGCTTTTGTTGGACCTGCGGGTTCGAACCATTAGCCATCATGCCTGAATCACTATTACTACTTCAAAGATTCTTTTTACCTGCTCGGCCAGTTTGGCGTGTTCTTTCTGAGCCATTTCTAGATCAACATGAAGGCCTTTAGCTTCCCCTTCTCTCTGTTCATTGAGAAGCTTGAAGGTATCCTCTTCCTCAGTAAGCCCTAGGATCTCGGCCTCATACCGACTCAGCTCCCCTCGGGATTGGAGGAAAGCCTCATGATGAAGCACCAAATCCTATAAACACAAAAAATGAGTTATATAAAGGGAAAAAAGTCGTACAAAAATTGACATCGACAAGAAAATCTAGGATTACCTGGTATTAGAGCCAGTTGGGCTTTATTTCCAACTCATCCATATTAGCTTGGTCTTCTTCGGTGACCAAGCATCGGAGAACCACTCCTACATTAGCATAAAGTGCCGAGAATCCTCCAGGACCGAGATGATAATTGATCGCATATGCTCTGGATCGACGCTAGAGGTCAAAATTGATTGGTCAGTTTAAAGCTAGGGGAAGCCGCATTCGAGCTCTTACTCGGTACCTTCAATTCATCCAGACCGGTGACATCTTCCACTTTAACAAAATAACCACAAAAAGGGTCTTCTACTGCATGGACCCCTTCCCCTAGCAAGTCTCCACCACCTAAGCTTCATGTATGATCGACTCAGTATATGAAGGAAACGATGGGGAATCTCCGATATCTATAGCCCCAAGTAAATATTTGGGAGCAGCGCCTTTATCTCGGGGAGGCTCGAGCATGGTTTCTTCACCAACACCAATCGCCTTCTCGGTCGACTTCCCACCTCGAGGCGAAGTGTCTTCAGTTCTTTCTGGCTTGGGGACTTCAGTGGAGGATTTACCCTCAATCTCATCAAGTTGAGGCAAAACATTCTCATCTCCTACAAGCTCAGTAATTCCTCGAATCTCAGTTCCATCTTGCACACGAACCACCAGCCTGGAGTCTTCTTCTTCTTAAGGCTCTTCGCTTAGCCAATGGACTGACTCCATAATTAAAGGAATGATGTTCCCCTTGGGTTTATATATTGTTTTCTTTTTGGACTTCTACCCCTCAGAGTTCATGGAATTCGAAGCCTTTGTCAACTTCTTCTCCCTCGTCGGCTTCGAGATAAATGGTCGGAAAAAGATTTCTTTATCACCACACGGGAGCCTCATTTCCATGTCTTTCCCGAAACCTACAAAAAGATAATGAGTAAGCTCGGGAAGAAATTCGAAAAACGGTCAACTCATTGAGTTAGAGAGGAAAGTTTACCATGGATACGGGCCTCCTATCGACCCTTCGACAAATCACACCATGCACACACAACATGCGTTAATTGGGATACTAGGCTCCTGACCCAGTCCTCGAGTTGGGGAACTGTACCCAGCATCTAGGAAATGGCTGCATCAAGTAAAACATTGATAAAGAAAGGTTGAAAATCGAAGACAATAAATAGAAATTAAGGACAGAACTATACTTACGGTTCATATTCCATTTCTCAGGAAATGGCATACTCTCGGCCAGGATCAAGTCTGAGGTCTTCAGTTAAACAAATAGGTCCATCCAACCCCGATCTTATCATCATCTACACTCCAGAAAGGTTCCCTGGTGGCCCGATGTTGAAGCTTTATTAGTCCTCCTCGATAGAGTTGGGGGATATACAGAGGGTAAAGGGAAGCCTATCTATTCTATTCACGAATAAACAAAGTTATATCACTATCATCCTAAAAGAGGGGTGAATTTGACCAAGGGTCAACTCGTACTTCTTGTAGAAATCTATGATAATCGTTTCCAAGGGACCCAACATGAAGGGATAAGTATAAATGCTTGAGAACCCCTCCACGTGGGTGGTGATTGATTCTTCTTCAGCAGGCACCACCACATATTTTTTAACCCAATTGTAATCTTTTTGAACCCGGGAGAGGAGTTTATCAGTTATCGAGCATATATACCTCGATACCAGCTCGTACCGGCCCGACACTAAGGAAGTCTTTTCAACCTTGAAATCGGAATCGATGACACACCCTCCGGGAAAAAATCTTCAGGGAGTGGGTCGCTGATTCGCTTTCCGCCGGCCGTGATGATGAGGCAGTCTCCTTTTGTGGAATGGATTTGAAGTCTTAGCCATTTTACTTTTATGAATGAAGAAGAATGGAAACTGAGGAGGAGTGCTTGGTATTTTGTGACTAAACAAGCGAAGAAACCTAGAGGTATAAAAGTACAAAGCTTTGATGAAGGCAAAGGATTTTGAAGATTAGAGTGAAGAAGATTTCAAAGTAAAGTTTAAAAAATGAAGAAGGAGGGTATTTATAATTTCTCAATGATGGATCAAAGCCGGTAATGGTTGACCATCGACTGACACGCATTAAATGCCTGGGAAACTGTATCGATGAGACATTTCATTTACTTCTACTACTTACGTAATGATGTATCGAGGTGGAGATCAAGGGTTCAAATCATTTCTTGCTATTACTCTTGAAAAAACGAGGGGACTATCTATATATGATCAAAATTGGGCTTACCATTTTTGTATGATTAATCGAGATCGGGGTATGGCAGGCCAAGGTTCGACGCCATGTCAAACCGGACCATGACATGAAGTTAGATTGCTAAGCTCATGACTCAGGGACGGATCGAGATCGAGATCAGCCAATATCGAGACCGAGCGGGATAGAGATCAAGCAAGATCGAGGGAAGCCTGCTGAGCCACATGACGAAAAGCCAAGATATTCGCGATCGGGCGAGGATCACGGCGGAAATCTCGGCACGTATCAAGAAGAGACTGATTAATAGCTAATCATGAGATTTCTTACTGAATTTAGGATTGTATTAAGGGTAGGACTCCCCTACTATACAAAGGGGGTCTGATCATTTGTAAAGCATATCATATTCACGCAATACAAAGCAATACATTATCTTTTTCTTAAGCTCTCAATACTCTCTTATTTTGTTCATATTTTTCAGTGAAATACTTGTTTGATTCGAAGGCTCGAGGATCAAAGCTATACATTTTCTGTTGTTTGCTTTATTTCTATTTGCAATTAATTTCAATATCAATTTGCGTTTTTCTCGGTTTGTGCCAAGTAAAATCACGTATCCTTAAAATTACAATATAAATTCAATTGTTATCCTGTTTTAGGGTAAACAATTTGGTTAGTTTTGATAAGTTTATAATTAATGACTAGAAGTTGATAAGTTCGAACTTGTTTTGAATATTCGAATTAACAAATATGAAGCAAGGCCTACTCCTTCCCATTCCATGAATAATTGGAGAGAGTTATCTCCGATCACCAATATTGGCATAAAAAAGGTATATTTGTAAGATTTTCAATAAATAATAAGAGGACATAAGGCATTGTGGGCTTGTGGTTGACCCTCTCAACAGAAAATTACCTATTGATTGAGCCTGCAAAATACAAAAGGAAAAAAAAAAAGAGAGAGGAGGAATAAGGTGAATGACAGAGGGAATAGAAGCTTCTTTCCTTCGCATAACAGCAAAAGTATTCCCACAATTTTTGTCTTCATCTGTATATTCCTTTCTCCCTCTACTCTGATTTGTCACATCCAAAGACAGATTTTGTAGTATCATATCACAAGAATATTATTGACGTATTGGAAATTCTCCATATATCCTTAGTCATTGTCACATCTCACTTAAAGTAAAATTAATTTTGTTGATGCATGGGCAACATGGCCATAATATAAATTTTTAAGCTGTCTACTATAGGAGAAGACATATATATCCACTTATGTAAGCAAAGTATAGCTGATTATAAGTTAAAAAAAATCAACATTATATTGAGGATCAATGTAAATATAATTAAATAATTGTAAAATAATATAATTAGAATGTACCGGCTTAAACACACGCTACATCAACATCAAGATCAGGGTAATTGACCTAAATAGAGCACATACAAGTTAGATAAGATTGAAAATATTTTTATACACCCATAGTTATTTGATACAAGTTTATACATCAAAAATATATCTTGCATTTATTCGTTTGAAGTAAACACTATATATTATGCATATCATTTTTTCTAATTGAGGTCGGTGAATAGTTGATTGATACATGTATTATATGAGAGAGACATCTAAGATTTTTGTAATCCAAACAAAACCTCTAACATAAATGAGATATTAATTGGTTGAGAAAAAAGAAGAAAAAAGTTTTTTTTTTTTTAAATAAAGAAAAAAATAAAAGATAATATTTTGCATAGGATGATAACAACACGAGAAGATGGTATTTCTGTTATGAGAAAAAGTAAATGGGGATCAAGGCTACATCCAAACCACTCTTCTGCCACTCAAAAATTCTCTGCATTTCTCTTCTCTACCTTTTCACCTCTCTCTTCTTAGCTCTTTACACTTCTTTCATTTCTCCAACTAATTGTCTCTTCAGATATTCTCCAAATGATCCAATTCAGACCCCTCTTTTCCTTTACAATTCTTCTTATGGTGAACATAAACATGCTCTCCCCACTTTTCGTTCTTCTTGCAATTCCCCTGTTTATTTCTCAGGTAGAAAGAAAAAAAGTACTAAATTCTCTTTGATTTTTGATGAATTTTGGATGTTTTGAGATAATGGGGTTGTGTTTTTTTTGACAGATTATTGGGCTGCTTTAAAGGAAATCAATGAATTTAGTGAAAATTCTACATTTCTTGGTTCACAAAACTTGAGGTATATTCAGGGGAATGCTGATAGTTTTGGTGGGAATTTTAGTATCAAGAAAAGGTTTTCTTATTTTGATCATTCTGATGATGGAATTGAAATACCTTGTGGATTCTTTAAACAGTTCCCTATCAGTAATTCTGGTTAGTGATTTTGCACTACATTACCAAGATTTGCCTTTTTTGGATCTCAGAATTACTTCTTCTGTACTCACATTTCATATGTGAAGCTAGAATTACTTTTTTTTTTTTTTCCTTTGATCACTTTTGATTGTGACTTTGATGGTATAAATTCTTACTACTCTGTAATTTTATGGTTGAATTTTATCATTATATCACAACACTATTTGAATGGTAGTCTTGGCGTAACTAGTCAAGTTATTGCCATGTGGTCACGAGGGTCACGGGTCCGAGCCGTGGAAACAACCTTTTGCAGAAATGCAGGGTAAAGTTTGCGTACGATAGACTTGTGGTCTAGCCTTCCCCTGACCTCGTGCATAGCCAGAGCTTAGTGTACCGAACTGCCTTTGTTATAATAGCAACAACGTAATCTCACAAGAGGAGTCTAGTCAGGGTAATGTATATGCAAACTTTACCCCTATCTTATTAAGATAGAGAAGATGTTTTCGATAAATCCTCGGCTCAAGAATCATCATTATACAATTACTAAGAAAAATGAATCTTGGAGAAGTTATTCAAATGTTTAACTTTCATATATGGATGGTGTCAAATCACCGAAAACTCGGTAACTGCCATAAAAAGTAAGATTAGTAACTTGAAAAATAAGATAAGTTATCTGCTACAATATGCTAAGATATATTGATTATGTAAAAGGAATTTACGGTGTCAGCGTATATAAGTTAAACCAATGATGATTTTGTGTTGGTTTTTAACTTTTGGAAATTTTCAGATAGGATGGCCATGGAAAAGTGCAAGGGAGTAGTGGTTATTTCAGCAATATTCAATGACCATGACAAAATCAGGCAGCCAAAGGGACTAGGCAAAGAAACTCCCAACTCTATATGCTTTTACATGTTTGTAGATGATGTGACACTCAAGGGACTTCAATATCACAACTTAATTTCAACAAATTCAGATGAGAATTCAGTTGGAGTATGGAGAATTGTTAAAGTTGAAAAAGAACATTTGTATGAGAATTCAGCAATGAATGGAGTAATTCCCAAATATTTGGTTCATAGGCTTTTCCCAAATTCTAAATATAGCATTTGGATAGATGCCAAAATGCAGCTAGTTGTTGATCCATTCTTGTTGATTCACTCACTTGTTATTAAGGAAAATGTTGATATGGCTATTTCTAGACATCCTTTTTTTGTTCATACAATGGAGGAAGCCATGGCTACTGCTAGATGGAAGAAATGGTGGGATGTTGATGGATTGAAGACACAAATGGAAATATATTGTGAAAATGGTTTGCAACCATGGACTCCTGAAAAGTCTTACCCTTCAGGTAATGCATATATTTGATTCTCTTGGTTATGTTTATTTCCTTTTTAGCATGTTAGTCTGTTACAATAAAAATAATATATTTTTATATTTCAAAACTCTTTAATTTTAAATTTTTATTTTTACCCGTAACAGTTAGCTAGAGAAATATCATAACATGTTTAAGACTGTCCGGTTAAATGATACCTATGATGTGTTTTGGAAGTCTTCGTTCTTTTTTTAAACTCCGTATTCGGTCACATCTCTTTGGGAAAGCACGAGTTGTTTGTGATGCTTGGAGCTATATGATAGAGAATATTAAGACATATATATTTAATATTCCTCATCACCAACAAGAAAATGGGAAAGAAAACAAAATATTCAAGTTAGGTTAACGCCCATATATATATATATATATATATATATATATATATATATATATATATATATAAATTAAAGTCAGTCCAAATTCAAATAGTTAATCTCACTTTTAAGAAACAAGGTATTGCATGAAACTAGCACACTATATGGTGTGGAATATGTGTTAAGTTAAATGACATTATAACAGCAATGATTTTTAAATAGACATATATCAACTAGTATGAGCTTTTAATTAACCTTTTCTTTCTTTTGAAGATAATTTAATGGTAGGGCCATCACATAACCTTTAATCTTTTTCTCTTTCCCATAATTAAATATGCTAAACTATTTGATGAAACTTCTATTCAGGTTGCTTCTTCTAGGGTACAATTTATATAAAAAGTGTGTTATTTTGATCATTTGTTCTTTGAACAAATGTCTTAGTATAATCATGATTCTTGTCTAATTCTTTATTATGTGTGTCTTATTTTATTACAAATTAATTTTACTGAGATTCTCCTTGGCAATATTCATGGAAAACCTTTTTATTTTAGAGATGTTTATACAAATAGGAGATCGAATTCACTATTGGTGTACATAGATATACATTGATTCTGTATGGTTATATACATATTGTACATATATTTATACATTCATCGGTTATTTTTAATTTAAGCTGTTCGATGAACGGAAATTTAGGTTAATTCTTCTTCATTTTAACTTGCAGATGTACCAGATAGTGCAATAATATTGAGGAAACATAGTGTGGCAACCAATTTATTCTCTTGCCTCTTATTTAATGAACTTGAAGGATTTAACCCAAGGGACCAATTACCCTTTGCATATGTGAGGGATTTGATGAAACCAAAGTTGAAGTTGAACATGTTTGATGTTGAAGTATTTGAACAAGTGGCAGTTGAGTATAGGCACAACCTTAAAAATGGTGGGGTCATCAATGGTCCAAGAGTGATACCCACAAAGACAAAGAGAGCAAGTTCAGAATTACTTGTGAATGGGACTGGTAGGAGCAAGTGTGATAGTTACCTTTTGAAAATGTGGGGTGAATCCCAAGATTGATTTCATGTCAATTTTTTAAGGGTTTTAACTTCTATATATACTTGACATGTATAAGATTTTTACTCTATTAAGTAATGTAAAAAAATAATTACATGTAATTATTTATAATAATCAAGATTAGTAAGACTAGTATCCCTATTTTTGGTGGATGAAATTATCGTATACTTGTTCTGGTAAAAAATAGTAGATATTCGATAGAAAAATTAAGGTGTACACAAGTTGATCAAATACTATCTTTTTGAAAAATCAAGTTATGTGCTAGAAATGGAGAAAGGTAGGATGTTATAATATGTTAAAAGACATTAATATTATAAAAAGAATTACACTATTAATGTATATATGTAAGTTATTATTTATTTATTTTTCACCTGGTGTTCGATAAGTGCATTGAAGTTTGACTATAACTGGATTTGCGATGTGTAAGGCCTTATTCGGGGGGAAGCACATTCTACCAAGAACTTTTTCATATCCAACGCTCGAACTTGAGACCTATAGTTAAGGAAAGTGCAACCTCTGCGTGGGTGGTTATATATTACTCACTCCAGTCAATAAGTGATCACTTTGTTTTTGCACGTCCGTTAAGAAAATACAAAATTCTATACAAAAATACCTAATTTGAGCAGTTTAGTCCTAGACGGCTTGTGGTTGATGTAGAGTTCACACTAACCTTACTGTTTTTCATAGCTCTAGGTCTTAGTTGCGGGTTATTATTATTGCATGTCATCTATATTATGATTTTTAGGATGTTGTTATTATTTCTATGGTTATGTTGACAATACTGATGAAATATCTTTTCTTTCCTTGTTTTATTTTCATCTTCCTGAGCCGAGGATTTATCAAAAGCAGCTTCTCTACCCTATCGGGGTAGGTGTAAGGTTTGCGTACACACTACCCTTCCCAGACCTCACTGAGTGGGACTTTACTGGGTCGTTGTTGTTGTTATTGTATACAAAAATTACCTAGTATGACTAAACTACCCTTAATAAAATATTTAATGTGAGGGGTAAGAATTTTTTTTAGGGATATGTATATAAGGGTAATTTTATAAAATAAATTAAATTTTTTTATTATATAAATGAACACTTATTTTAAATCAAAATAAAAAAAACAAATTGTTCACTTATCGTGGTAGACGGGAGAACGAATGGAAGGTTGGAGAAAAGGAAAATGCCAAAGAATAAGCCAACTTCAACCAACCAAATTAACCTTCAACTACAAAAGCTGACAGGTCATGACAGCTTGTCAGTGAAAGTTCAGTTGAAAGATATTGTGAAGATTAAGTTTTGCAAACGAGTCTAAACCAATCATTTTGCATATTCAATAGCTTATAGTAGTGAAAAAGAGAATGGTGGATTAGGATGAAGACAAGTTCTGAATTACTTGTGATTTGGACTTGTAGCAAGTAGCTAACTTTCAAACTATAGTGTGAATCCCGTGATTTTGATTTGCCTTTTTTCTTACTTCTCGCGTCGCATGTGTATAATGATGTGAAATGGTTTGACTATGCATCAAGATTAAGAAAAAAATATACTTGTAAAATTTATATATTATCTTAAAATAGGGACAGATTTGATTTGAGGGGTGGGAGGATCCGAACTGTTCGCCAAAAATTATACTATTTATATAAATATTACTATTGTTATTATTGGAAATATAAAATAAAATGAATCTCCTTTAGCACAACATGATTGCAAAATGGTCAAGAGGGTTCAAATTTCCCCTTTGGTCTAGCTACACTTTATCTTATTTTAAAAAGACATTTATTAAGATAGATATAAAGAATAAAATGAATGCCCTTAGCGTAGTATGTATGTATATATGTATCTATCTTTTAATTAGGATTTCTTATTAGTTATTTTTTGCAATCATATTTAGTTCATTATTTGTTATAATATGATATTTGGTTTGAAAAAAACAATTACTTCAGAATGATGTACCACCGTATGTGATTTATTTAATTTATAATAATAGCAATTTTTATTTATTTATTTATTTATTAAACTCATGTGACGAATTTTTTTACTGTAAACTTCTTTAAAATGTTGAATCTCCTTTCTTAAAGTTCTGGATCCGCCACTAATTAAAACCGTAGAGGGTGAAAGTATTTGTATCATGACTTTCAATTTAGTGTAGTTATAAAAGTTTCTAGGATAAAATAGGAAGAATAGAGTTATACTTGTCACACCTCATTTTTACACCACTCGCCGAGAGAGGTATATATAAGGGAGTTTTTCCAATTAAAGTGATATTATTCAAAATAGGATTATTTATTTTATTAGAATCGCCACTTGGAATAAATTACGGTGTCTCAAGTCACCAATTTATTTTAAATACCATTCGAGGAAGCTTCGACTTTATTTAAAAGTCTGCGAACCAGAAATTCTAGATAAGGAATTCTGTTAACCCGTGAGAAGGTGTTAGGCATTCCCAGGTTTCGTGGTTCTAGCATGGTCGCTTAGTGATTATTACTTGGCTTAAATTATTTAACTACTCATTTTTAGGACCTATGTGCAATTATCTTTACCGCTTTTAAATCTCTTGAATTATTCGTAATTAAATAATTGAGTTACGCGTACGTATACTCTTGTCTTGTTTTTTAGAACCATAATTATGTTACACGAACGTATACACAATCACGATAGCATTTTAAGACGGTCCTAAAGGATATTCTACGAAATATTAGTCATTTGTACCTAATTCATAAGAAATTAATACAAAGGCCATCTGTGATTTAATGGTGAATGGCACCCCTCAAGCTATGTAGACTAAAATTAATTAATAGCCCGTAACCCATTTTATTATTAAAAAAAGTATGATCAAAGTTGCGCGGACGCATACTCGAAATTGATTTTTAAAATTGTGATCATATTACGCGGACGTATACGCAATCACAATAATAGCCTAAAAGTATACTATGTGTTCAAGATTAGGCTTACGCCACTTTTAGATTAGTGATCGTATCAGAATTATGAAAATTTGCTTTCGAAAGAAATTGGGTCACCTCACGTTATTGTCCGAATTCCCTTTAATTATGCTTCCTTCATAATGACCACCTAATTAATCAAATATTGAACCAAAATCATAAGATCAAACGTAGAAATTGCACTTGGTTGAAAAGAGGTGTACGTATAGAGAGGATATACACAAAATAACTTTTCAACCTACTTGAAGGTGGTGAGTGAGAGAGAGTACTGACTATCACAACACAAAATTAACAAAACAAATAGAGCCTACTACATATTTAAAACATACAATAAAAATAGTAAACTAAAGGAAATAAGAGGAACATACAAGACAAACTAGAATAACAATCTATAATTCAGTTGAGTCACAAATGAACATGTAATATAGTAAGATTAAAAGGGTACGAGTAAGAATAAACCTCAGTTAAATGATTGATGTAAACCCATACAGTGATAGACCCATTTAGTTGACACTAAATCCAGAAACCCAGAGGCGACAAAAACCCAAACCAAAAATAAACCAAGCTTTAGACTCGAACACTCAAATGAACCAAAATCTTTCACAGAATTTTCAGTAAGCGGTATCACAATTAATTGATGGCCGATGACCCAAAGCAGTTTGGGAGGATGATGGAAGCAGAGTAAGTAGTAGCAAGCTAGCACAAATACTTATTGCAAATTCAAGAAGGGGTTATTTTGCATTAAGCGTTTAAAAGATGTTAAATAGAATTATTATTGCATTTATATTGTAAATTATCCCTTGCCTCATTGGTGTGTACTCTTTATTTTGTGGCGGAGGAATGAGGATCAACCTGGACCTTTGCTATCTTAACTAAAGACTTAACCATTGAACTAACATCTGAATGTTGTAAAGTGGTGTCACTTCAGATAATATATAGGCAGTTACTGTTTGCATGTCATTTACAGCAGCATTTTTAATCAAAATTTCTGACGAAACAGTGTCACGTGATACCACTTAGATGTACGAGCATCTGCCCCTGGGAGCAGGGACTCGACGACCTCAAACATCTTCAATGTTCAACTCCGAACAACTCATCAAATGAGATTCGAAATGGACTCCACGAATTTGAAACTAAAAATCGAAATCGAAGCCAAAGCAGATCTGTTTTTTTTTTTTTTTTTGGATTGGAAATCTGGTTGTTGTGATGGTGTCATGGATGAAACTTCACATTAAGGCTCTGTTTTTATTCTTCGTTAGGTTTCTCGTGAAGAACAACAACTCGGCTCTTCTGTTTGGTTCTAGGGGTGGTCAGCGTCGCAGAGTTCAATGGTGTTCTTTTTGAAGAAATTCGAAGGGTTGTCTAGTGGTCTCTTGAAGAAGACGATCCGCAAAGAAGGGGGGTTTTCCTATTGTTGTTGTCGCGGCTACTGAATTTTTTGTTTTTTTTTGTGTCTAGGCATTTGGGTGTATGTTAGATATATGAGCCTAGGAATTATGGGATAGGAATTTTGGGTCAAAGACTAAAAAAAATAAAAATGGACTATAAGATTTAAAAAAACGGGATAAACCAACATAAAATTAATTTCTTCTCCTAAAATTATGTACAATTATAATATAAAAATATAAAATTAATTTTAACTTAAACTAAACTATAAAACATAAAACTATTTTTTGTGTTTTCAAGATTATAAAAATAAAAATAGGGTACTTATTTTGTATTATTTTTTAAGATTAAAAATGACTACAAATATTAATAAACCAATTTTTTGTAATTTTATTTTCTCGTAATAAAATAAAGTAAAAAATAGTAAAAATTAGTTGAAATGACGATATTATGCCTAAACTAAATATTTACATGCTAAAATGGGTAAAATTTTGGGAAGGGTCAAATCACATGTCAACAGCTGCCCCTCTTTGATTAGAAACGCGAAGAGTTTTCAGACAAAGAATGACTAGATAGGTTTTTGACCCGACTCTTATTTAAGGACACCAAAAGAAAGAAGAAAGGAGAATGTGATTGAGCCCTGGTATCTGAGCTGCCTACATATCCTTGGTTATAAAGGAATCAGACCACGTGTAGTTCAGAAGTTAATGAGGTGATGGAGTACCGAGGTTGAGAGGTGGTCGAGGTGTCATCGAGGTTCTTGTCTGCGGTCCCGTTTATTACATCAAAATCAAATTAAAAAGACCAACTAAGCCTATCAGCTACAAGTTACAAGATTCCTATCTATAAATCTTCTGAAGCTTGATCTTGAGTCTTGGATGGTTCTTGCTGCACACTCCGATCTGAATCTTGATGCTCGCAAGCTGTAGGTGTTGGTTCTTTCTTCAGCATAAGATCAAAGCGGGACATGCGAAGATTGTGACTTCGATCAAAGTTTGAGCAGTCCGCGTCCTTCTCCATTCAAACACTTTGAGTTCACTTCTTATTTGTTCTTTTCTTTTTTTCCTTTATTATGGATTGAGACTCATTCTTTTGGTCATCTCAAATCCTGTGCCTTGAGGTCAAACCTGCTCAATCAACAAAACAAACAAACGAACGAAATTTTTCTGCCCCAGTTGTCAATAGAAAATTTTTGTAAGTTATTTTTGACAAAGTTTGAACACATTCTTTTTCTTTTAATTTTTTTCAAGAATTGCATTTATCTATGATAGAACAATTTAGGGATTGGAGGCCCTATGTCTAAAAAGGCGCAACTCAGGGATTGGAGCCCTAATGTTGGCAAAAGGTAAAATGCTCAACTCAGAGATTGGAGCCCTAATGTTGGCTAAAGGTAAAAACTGAACTCAAGGATTGGAGCCCTAATATTGGATAAATGTGAGTAGGGAATAGGGGCCCTATGTCTAAAAAGGCGCAACTCAGGGGTTGGAGCCCTAATGTTAGCTAAAGGAAAAAAGATCGACTCAGGGATTGGAGCCCTAATGTCAGTTAAGGGAAAAATACTCAACTCGGGGATTGGAGCCCTAATGTTGGCTAAAGAAAAAACGCTCAACTCAGATATTGGAGCTCTAGTGTTAGCTAAATGAAAAACGCTTAACCCATGGATTGGAGTCCAATTATTGGCTAAAGGAAAAACACTCAACTCAGGGATTGGAGCCCTAATTTTGCCTTAGGGAAAAGCGCTCAACTCAGGGGTTAGAGCCCTGATGTTGGCTAAAGAGAAAAACGATCAACTCAGTGTTTGGAGACCTAATGTTGGCTAAAGGGAAAAAACGCTCAACTTAGGGGGTTGGAGCCCTGATGTTGGCTAAAGGAAAAAAAATGATAAACTCAGGGATTGGAGCCCTAATGTTGGCTAAAAGAAAAAATGATCAACTCAGGGGTTGGAGTCCTAATATTGGTTAAGGGAAAAACGCTCAACTTAAGGATTGGGGCCCTAATGTTGGCTAAGGAAAAAACGCTCAACTCAGGGATTGGAGCTCTATTGTTGGCAAACAAAAGTAAAAGATTGATATTAGGATTCTATACTAAGCCTTTTTTTTGTTTTTTTTTTGTTTTTTTTTTTGGGATTTTCTTCTTTTGTTATCTCACTCTTCTTCTTTTTTCATTTTTCATTTCATTTTTTGTAATTAAAATAAATGAAAGAAAGAACTTGGAGGAAACTTTCCTTTTGGATTGATTATTTGCTGCAAAGTTGTTTCTAACACTTGCACATTTCTTTTCCCTTTTGGTTGCACCTTCTTATTGCATGGTTGCTTGGATTTGCACCTGTTTCAAAATTTTCAAACAAAGAACAATTATTAGTTTGAAACGGTGGTTGGTTTTGTGGCCTTGATTTTGATCGCTCAATCCCGGCCCAGCTTCTTTGTTGAATATCTCAACTGCAACTATTTGTTCCCTGAGGATCGATTCATTTCAGGTCTTGGAGAACCTCTGATTTTTCCAGACATTTCCATGATGGTTGGTTGGTGGAACTCTACTTTCAAATTTATTTCGCCTTCGTAGGCCTTTCCTTTCTGTTCTCTTTTTTTTCTTTTTCTTTTCTTTTCTTCGTCACATTGGGGAACTTTTATCTCCTCAAACTTTGCTGTAGCGGCTAGTCGCGTGGGGACATAACCTTTTCTATCTTTATTTCGCCTTCGTAGGCCTTTTATTTTTGTCTTCTTCCTTCTAACTTCAATTTCAGAGCATTTGGGGCACCTCGGCATATCAAACCTTTTTTTCGAGGCGGTTAGCCACGTGGGACTCAACCTTTTCAACTTCATTTGCCTTTTATAGGCACTTCAATTAATTTTCTCTTTCTGAGAGTTTGATTTCGAAGCATCGGCTGCAATGACTAGTTAGGGTCGACTTGATTCCCCGACGAGGTTGGTTACCTCTCTGCACATTGGCTCATGCCAAATGAAAGACCTATAAAACGGTCTTGCCATCCCTTCTTTGTCTCAATTATGGAATAGAGTTAGACTGAAAGGGATTCAAAGAAAAATAAATAACGTGCATGACAATGAATTTAAACGAGAGGTATCCTTTTCGAGGAGAGGAAAGAAGGACTTATATGGAGTACATACGGACTTCAATGAACATGACATGCCTTTTGGACCTGATGCTTGATCTGTTCAAACCGTCCAACTCTCAGAAATTCATCACAACTTCTACTTTAAAATTTGAGAAACCTTGCCAGGACTTTGTCGGTGCCAGTGGATGTGAGGATTCCCTGAGGGATTTGACTTCGAACTTGTTAATCGGAATACATTTGCAATGACTGCTTAGTCCTTTTATAAGACATAATTGGGCCTCATCAAATTTTGGCTCCTTTGCCGGAGAATAAATGGTGTTATTAGTTGCAGCTACTATAAGTTCTAGAATTCTTAGTGTAGTCAATTTTATTCATTTTAAACTAAATACATTGAAACTCTAACATTTGTAGTCTTGGGTGTCACAAGTGTATACCTAGTGTCACGACTCAAGTTTTCCCTCCGTGAACATTCGTGACGGAACCTAGTATATACGATTAGGTAAGTCTAACAAATGCGGAAAAAAAACTCATAAAAACTGAGATAACAAAGTATAACAGTGTTTAAGATGCCGCCCGACATATAACAGTCCAAGAATTTCAATCTAGCACTCCCAAAGTCCGGAACTGTGACGACCCGGCCCGTCGTCACGGGAATTACCACCCCGTTATGTTGTAATTACATAATTCATGCTTTTATATCAGTGTTAGAATCTATCGGGGAAGTTAGGAGTGAATTGGATTGAAAATGAGGCATATAGCCTTTTTGAAGGAAACTTGAATAAGGAAAGTCAACCCGGAGTTGACTATTTGGTTAGAGGGCTCGGAATCGGATTCTGATGATTCGGTTAGTTCCGGGAGGTGATTTTTGACTTAGGGGAGCGATCGGAATTGAATTTGGAGGCCCGGTGTAGAAATAGGCTTGAATTGGCGAAGGTTGAATTTTGGTGGAATCCGATCGATAGGTGAGATTTTGATCCGGGAGTCGGAATGGAATTCCGACAGTTGCAGTAGCTCCAGTAGGTGATTTTGGATGTGCCTGCAAAATTTCAGGTCATTCGGAGGTCGTTTGACCGGGTTTTTGATTGATTGTGTAATTCGGAATGTTTTAAGGAATTTAGGCTTGAATCCGATGTGAATTATGGGTTTTGAAGTTGTTAGACGTGTTTTGAGGATTGGAACGAGTTCGAATAAGGTATTAAGATGTGTTGGTGTGTTTGAATGAGGTCTCGGGGGCCTCGGGGTGTTTTCGGATGGCTAAACGGGAGAAAAAATTGAAAATTGCAGGTTTGTGATTCTGTTCTGTTGTTTTCGCTCCTGCGGAAATGGGGGCGCAGGAGCGAGTCCGCAAGAGCGGACAAGAAGGCGAAGAAGCGGAGGTGACCGCTGAAGCGGAGCCTGGCCCGCAGGGGCGGCTTCGCTGGTGCGAGAGGGAGATCGCAGAAGCGGGAAAGAGAGAGATGGGGGAAAACCGCAGAAGCGGATTCGTTGACCGCAGAGGGATATCGCAGAAGCGGTCTGGTGGTGTGATGGAGAAGTCCGCAGAAGCGGATTGGTAGTCGCATAGGCGAGTCCGCAGGAGCAGACTCCTGTCCGCAGAAGCGGGAAAGACCGCAGAGGCGGAGAGTATTCCGCAGAAGCGGTTCCGCAGGGGCGGAAAATGGTCCGCAGAAGCGAAAATCGCAGTGAGTTAATTGTATCAGAAGTTAGAAAATTTCAGAAACATTTCACACATTTGGGTCTCGGCTTAAGGAGGCGATTTGAGCGATTTTGGAGAGAAACTCAAGGGAAATCATCAGGTAATCAACTATGGACTTATACTATGATTAGTATTGATAATATTATGCAATTATATCATGAAAATGGAGGAATTTGGGGTGATTCATGGAAGATTTAACCCTAGGCTTGAACCTTAGAAAATCAAGGTTTTGAGTGGGCAAATGGAGTCCGATTTTGGTAAATTTTATATGCCTAGACTCGTATTGAGACGAGGGTTCCGAATATGTAGCTTTTATAATTTTTCGAGAAGTGCACCAAAAGTCGGTTTTTGACAACTTGTGGGCTTTGATATAATTTGGGTTGTTTCGAATGAATTACGTGAAATTAGCATATATTGATACATTCTCTATGATTTTGAGCAGATTTGGCATTCGAGAGATTGATTTGCGAGGCAAGCGCAAGGCGGATTGAAGCTTCTACCGGGTCGAGGTGAGTGGTGATAGTAAATAATGTACTGAGGGTTTGAAACCCTGTACTAGCACTTTACAGTGCTATATTGAGATGAAACACGCGTTTTATGATGAGCGTGGTGACATTGTGATTGGGGACTTGGACTTGATCCTTCCCGGCTAATAGAATACTGTGTTTTATAACTGT
>JASVEL010012099.1:0-55617 GCA_032618575.1 Nicotiana noctiflora | reverse complement strand
TTTTACCTCTGACAAGGCAAGGTGATGCTAAGTCCTGAGACGTGGGGCTTACGTCCCGCGGATCTTTAAATTTTAAGTCCTGAGACGTGGGACTATTATGTAGTAAAGACATAATAAAAGTTAATAAACAAATACCTTTTAAATGAAAGGTTTATATAAAATTAATTATCATAACAGTCTTAGTAGATAACGTGCAATAATTTTATTTTAAGTATGACATAAAATACTCTCAACTTAATGATTTATGATCAAGAAAAATATAATTTTGAATAATCAACGATTTACTAAGCAAATTTGAGAATTTACAAGATTAGTTACACTTAATTGCATAAAGTTCTATTTGGCGAGTCCAGTACGCTGAGCATTAGGCGTGTCCGGGGCGTAAGCCTCGATGGGCGAGGCGTAAGTATCACGTAACTAAGCCCCACACATAAGCCCATAAGCGTTTTACAAGAGCTCCGCTCCGGGGCGAGCCCGAGCGAGTCCCATTTCTGTCTTTTAAACGGAGGATGAAATCATGCTAAATATGAATAACTTGATTAATTTTGATATAGTTTTTCAAAAGTAAATTAGATAAAATAATTACAAACAAATTCCAATGATTTTTTCTCACAAGTTTGGATATTAAAATAACCTTTTTATTTTTCGAGCTAGAAAATCCACATAATCCTACTAGATAATTAAATTCTGTGTGAAAGAGAAATTTTAAGAGAAAAATATCTCAAAGTAAATAAATTTTATTTTATATAATTGGTCGTCAAATCAAATATTTCTAAAAAAGAAACTCACATTCTAAATAGTAATGATAAAATTTAAAGAAAATATTGTAAAACAATTGTTAAAATATATGAAAAGAAATGCACACAAGACATCTTACGATTTTCTAAAAATAGCTCTAAAAGGGTGATCTAATATTAGGTTAGAAATCCAATTATTGATTCTATTTCTTTAGTTTTTCGGAGTTCTTTAACTGTTTATCATATTTGCTATACTTTCTCTTAAAATAGCATGGTAAAAAAGATTCTGCCCCTATATTTAAATCAAACCGGTAAATACGAGACACAAAATTTTTTATACGCACATTGATTAGTTAATCATTACTCCCTTCGGTCCAAAATAAGTGATTTATTTGGATGTTTTCATACCTATTAAGAAAGTCACTTTTTAGCATTAATTAGCAATAGAATTGACCATTTTAACCTTACTATCTCACATAAACACCCCTAACACATATTCCAACACTATTTACTCCCGGTACAATGTAGGAAAAACATCATTAAGCCATTCTTGAAATCCGAAAAAATCACTTATTTTGGACCGGAGGGACTACTAATTAAGTGATATGTATCTCCACTTCAATTTTTAGTTGTTGCTTCATTTAGTGTATACACAATGCAAGTAAACCTTTCCTATGTAATCACCTACTGCTAGCAGAAGTGGTATTAAAATTGTAGCAATGGCTACCAGTGAGAGCTCCTCCTTACCTCATGACAGAGGAGGGGACACTCATAATACACAATGACTTGGTTATTTTAATTTTGTGCTGTAGTTACAAGATATATTGCATGTAAATCCAATTAGCATAACTGAGATTCAATTATCTGAAGCCATAAAGGATCGAGGAGATTGTAATTACCTTCTACAATTCATTGATGAGGAGTGTTGCTCATTCGCTTAGGGGTCATTTGGTTGCCGGTTAGAGAGGAGTTATACATGTATTAAAATTAGAATAACTTTATACATTGTTTGGTTTAAAGAAGGGAAAAAAATAATCTCCACATAGAAGCTAGCATAAGTTATACAATGTTTGGTTGTTTTTTCCTCTTTTCCACATAAAATATATCATTTCTTATGTAATGTTTGGTTCATATTTTTCTTTTCCGCATAACTAATACATGTATAAGTTATGAGGAAATTTATGTATTATTTATGCAAGGTAGAAGGTCGAATAACCTATACATGTATTAGTAATCCTTGTATTAAAACACAAAATAATAAGAATACCCGTTATTCAAACTTGTATCTTTTTGTTATATATTTAAACTATACTAATAATTTTAATAAGATAAATTAAGCTAATAATATATAACACTCACATTTCATTTATATTACTAATCCTTATTATATAACTACTGCATAACTAATCCCAACATAACTCAACCTTGTATAACTTATTCCTGCATAACCAATATATGCATAAATCCTTGAATTATTACTTATTCTTGTATAACTAATACCAGCATAACTCTAACCGGCAACCAAATGACCCCTCACTGCTAAAGAAAAGTTGATGTAGAAGGGACCAAAACTTTCATAACAATAGTTTTTTTCTGTAAGGATGTAACTGATCAAGAGATCTATGAAGGACTATGCTCCATTGGAGAGGTTAAGGGCCTTGGAATTGATGGATACGATGCTTGTTGTTTCAAGAAGATCTGGCCTAAAACTTTAAAGGAGCTTCGACTAATTGCCTGTTGCACAGTGCTCTACAAACTGATTTTCAATATCCTAGCATAAAAAATATAGGCAATCGTCAGTATTTTTTTCACTGAAGCTCAAGCTGGTTTTATACATGGGGGAGGATTGCAGACAATATAATTTTAGCACATGAGCTAGTGAGGGACTATATTAGAAATTACATTTCACCTTGATGCATGATCAAGATTGATTTACAAAAAGCTTATGATTCTATGGAATGGCCATACCTAAGAAAGTTATGGAAGAAATGGAATTTCCTCAGTTTTTCATCTCTTGAGTAATGGATGGCATCCAAACAGTCAATTATTCCATCATAGTTAATGGAGAGCCAACCCCTTCAATGCTGACAAGGGACTCAGGCGAGGTGATCTAACCTAATGTCATGTCACCCTTCCTGTTTGCAGTGGTAATGTAATATTTGTGAAGAAGTCTTACTTGTCTCAAGATAGCTAAAGAGTACCACCCTAGATGTGCAAATGATCTGCTGCTTTTTGCCAAATGGGATATGAAATCTGTATAGGCAATTCAGCAAAAGTTTTTGTAGTTTACTCAAGTTTTTGGACTGCAGGTTAACCTAAATAAGAGTGAAGTTTACTTTGGTGGGCTCCCTTCAGACCACATACAACAGATATTGCAACAATGAGGATTCTTTGCTGGTGACTTGCATTTCAAGTATCTTGGAGTGCCATTGTCTAAAAATGTCACGACCTCAAACCCGATCGTGATGGGGCCCAACCCAACGGCAAGCCCGACCAAATACGCTCTCAACCCGAGCTTAGAGCTCAAAATTACTTATTTAAAAATCTTTTGCAGTGAAGTAAAATCAAAATAAAGCTAATAGTTATAAAACAAATCGAATATCTCACAGAAACATCATAATTTCCCCAAGACCTGGGGGTCACGAGTCTAGAGCCTCTACGTACCATAGTAGCATAACAATACTGAAAAATCTACATAATCTGCATATATGCGGAATAATCAAACAACATGGAAAAAGAGGGGAAGAGTCGGGTCCTGCGGACGCTAGGCAGCTACCTCGACAATTCCAATAACACTCTGAAGCAGCAATTAGCTCAGCTAAGCTTCCAAAATACCTGAATCTGCACACATGGTGTAGGGAGTCGAGTGAGTACTTCCAACTCAGCGGTAATAAAAGTAAATAATGCTGAGGAGAAAGAAAACCACACAAGAGCTCTGTTGAAGTTTGACAAATAATTTTGACAAACAGTACACTTGTAGACTTGTGTTTTTGGTTTTATTTCTATGGTTATGATTGCACTTAGCTGCTTTCGTTTTAATTAATTTAATCCTGTTATTTATTAAATCTTTTAAATTAGGAAAAGTTATTAACTTGGAATACCTATTAAAAAGAGAAATCGTACAAGATTGTTCACTATTGGCTTATTGCTTGGCAACGGTGCTGGGAGATATTACGCCCTATAATAAAATCGGGTCGTGACATAAATAAATGAGCGTTGTCTTTACTTTAAGCAAATATAAAATTATACAAATTATATATGTGTTGAATTAGTTAATTTATTAAAAGACTATCTCTATATTATTATATTTCCAAAAAAATCTAATACTGGAGATCTACTACTCAAGGATTCCATTTTTTTTTTTTGCTTTAAATAGGAGACCATCTTCTCTATTCTATTGTATTCTATTCTATTTTCTAAGCCTCAAATCTCTGCTCTTACTTTAGTGTAAAAGATGGGGAGGTTATTTTTGGTAGATCTTGAAGGCAGAACTGTTAACTGCAGAGTCTGCAAAACCCAACTTGCCCTTACTAGTAACCTTATGTTAAAGAATTTTATTTGCTACAAGGAAAAATCATACTTATTCAGCAATGTGGTAAATATAACTTTTGGACCTAATGAGGAGAAAATGATACATTCTGCAATGCACACAATTGCAGATATATTTTGTTGTTGTTGTGGGCAGATTGTTGGCTTGAAATTTGTGGCAGCCCCATCTGGCGATAATCACAAGAATAAACAAGGGAACTTTGTCCTTGAAAAAGAACAAATTTTCTTTGTCCATGCGTAATCTTGGTTTCCTTTGTATCCTTTTTAATTAAAATGATATATTTCTATTGTTGTATCTTGTATTTCTTACTCAAATAATTAATGCAAGCTTTGTCATTGTCTTTTTTATTTTCACATCAATACCAGTGTTTTATATATGCAAATAAGTTTAATTTCGGCTCTTGAAAATTGTTTTATTTTTCCATCACTACAATTTTTCGCATGTCTAGAGGGGAAAGGTCAAAAATGAGTTTTTTCTTTAGGGCATAATTTTGCTCTACACGTGAGATTCACATTCGAGAAAATATTACAGACAGATAGAATGATAAATAGATGTTTTTGAAATTGGTTTAATACTATAAGAAAGGATCTCGCCACCAAACGGTGAAATTACTTAAATAGAAATAAAAAAGGGTTTAGTATTAAGAAATTTGATGCACCATTTTAGTTTTAAAATTCGAATTCGTCTGTAGGGCTTACCATTTAATTAAACAAAAGAAATAATTTTTATACTTTAGTTACAATTTGATTAAAAAGAATTTCTTATGAATATGTCATATGTTTTTTTGATTGATCTCTTGTCTTATTTTGTACAAATTTTAAATAACTATATCAAATTAATCGAATTATATATATTTAGTATGATTCAGCCATTTATCAAGTGGATTTAGTTTTAAATAACTACATCAATTAATTTCTCTCACAAGTTTGAATATTAAAATAACCATATATTTTTACGAGCTAGACAACCCACATAATCTACCAGAGGATTAAATCCTATGTGAAAGTGATTTTAAGAGAAAACATCTCAAACTCAATAAATTTTTAATAAATAACGGTCATGTACAGTCAACTCAAACTTAACAAAGTCACTCTAAATAGTAAGGTGGAATTACTTTAAATTGACAAATTTCAAGAATCATACTTAATATGAATTTATGGAACATGGTATCCAGTGAAAATAATTTTTACTAAATAGTGCTCAAATAAACAACGTTAAATTTGAAAGAAAATATCGTAGAACAATTTGTTAAAATGTGGACACAAGACATCTTACGAGGTGGTTGATACGTTCTATTACCACCCAAGAAAAAGGTAATCTCATATAGGGTATATTTTTTAACATAGATTTATTTTCTAAATGTAGCTCTAAAGTACATTTTCTACCTTTAATTTATTTTCTAAAAGGGTGATCTAATATTAGATTTTCTTGGAAATCTAATACTTACAGATCCACTCATTGATTCTTTTTTCTTTAGTTTTTGGGAGTGTTTTAACTAGTGATCATCTTTTGTCGTACTTTCTCTTAACATTGCATGGTAAAATAATTTTCGCACCTAATGTTTACATTAAATCGGTGAATATGAGGCATAATATCTTTCATATGCACATAAATTAATTAACTAATCATTATTAAGTAATACGTATTTATCACACATAAAACCTAACCTATCGGTATGCCACTTATCGTGATACTAGGCAAGCCTATGATTTTTAAACACTTTCAATAATTAACAGAAATGAATTAAGACATTCAAAATAACCGGAGTTTTTCATTAAACAAGTGGGGTAAACCCCAAACATAAGTGCGGAAAATAGCTCGACATCGAGGTATCACTAAGTCATGAGCATCTAAACAACCAGTCTCGAAACAGAGTCTACAACAGTCTGTGTCAAATGCCAGGAAAGAAAAGATAACAAGAAAGGAGAGACAAGGACTGCGAACGCCGGTAGCTACCTCGTAGGTCTCCGATACTCAACCACGCACGAGATCAACGTCCACCGTATTCAGAAATACCTAGATCTGCACACGAGGTGCATGGAGTAACGTGAGCACATCCAACTTAGTAAGTAACAATAATAAATAAGGAAGTGAAGTTGTGACGAGCTACACAGTTATAGTTCATTTTTAGTATTTTCGTAAGCATGCTTTCAAATCCGGCAGTTTAAGTCAAATCAGCTTTATAAGATTTCAAGTTCAAGTAATTCGGATATAAAATCTTTCCGAAATTTCACAACAATGACAGTTAGTAACTAAGTGCAACAACAAATGAACGCAAGTACAGCCTCCCAGACAACAATCACTCAACTTATCATAACAGCTCAATCACTCGACTCTCAGCCCTCAATACACACACTCAATAGGTACCTGCACTCAATGAGGTGTACAAACTCTGGAGGGGCTCCTACATCCCAAGCATTATAATCCACAAGGACAATTCACGTCCTGAACAGATAACTGGCGTACTATAATGATATATCAAGATCTGCACGGACAACTCACGTGCTACAGTATCATATCAGAATTCGCACAGACAACTCACGTGCTAGAGTATCAATACCTCACCCTCATGCCCTCAGCATCACTCAATCATCAACCTTTATAGTCTCTTGGTCTCTCAGAAATCATATAAATTATCCCAAATAGAAATAATAACATATATAAAAAAAAGGAACAAGAAGAGACTAAGGCATAATACGCAAGAAAATCATGACAGGGTACAAGACAACAAATAACAATTAATTCAGCAAGTACACAACTTCTACGGCCCCAACAATGACTTTATATAGCCTAAGCATGACTTCTAACATGGACCTGTAAGGAAAATCAGTAGATAATATTGACTAAGAACAACAAGGAAAGAAGACTACAACTTATCAAAATACTGTATCGTGGCATGCCAATGCCTTAAAAGCGGTTTCGGCGCGATTGGGTGCAAATCGTTAAGGTTGATCGCTCCCCAAGGTTCCACAACACCTCCAAACACGTGCACTCATGGCTGGAAGTTTAGAATTTGTACAAAATAATTTCCCGGGAATAAGAGAATATGAAGGTATTTTATGTGTTGAATAATTCACAAGGAAGACTAGGAAGAAAGGAATGATTACCTAGATACATTCTTGATTGAGAATTGAGTGATTATGATGGATAATTCATAACCTATTTATAGGAAATTACGAGGTTGCATAGATGACTAGTGTCGAGAGACTTTTGATACTTGTCCCATTAAGTTAGTCCACTTGGCTCCAATATTAACAAGTCTATCTTGTCTTCTATGCATGAAGACATTTGGCTCCAATATTGACAAGTGTATCGTGTCTTCCATGCATGGATACATATGGTAGATTTGAATAGCCATTTGTCAAAGTCATTCAACACTTGGCTTTAAGGCTTCATGCAAGATACCGGTTGGAAATAGATAGGACATTTAAAAAATAAAAATATCATGGCTATTGGTTGTAAATGGAATTTCAAAAAGAATATTTTATTTTGCTTTATGAATAATTCTAACAATCCACCACTAATGCAATGACAAAAACAGAACAATTATGGTCAAAAGAAGAGGCAACAACTAACATCCACAAAGTGAAGTACTCTTGAACTGAATGGTCATTAGCTGAGACCCTCACAACACATACTATATCCTTAATTTTATGCATATTACGATATGAACAAAGTGTTTTATGCTCATGTACATACCTTGGGTCTCAGGAGTGCTCTAGAAAGGCATCCAAGTCTTTCATAAAAGGCGACCGCACATTTACACTCACGTAGGTGATTCCATCAAGTCTATCTACACATAGACTACCTTAAGGCTATGGAATCATTAAAAGCACAATAAGCTCAACCTTATAAAGTACTACCACACGCCATAGGAATAGAAAATGTAGTGCATATTGAGGTCATATATGGATTCGTTTAACCACAAACAGGTATCCACCATACATCCTCAATCCATGGGTTTTAGCCTCATCCCCCTTGACATTTCAAGGATAACTCTCTTTGTCAAACCCTTGGTTAAAGGATCCGCCAAATTACTATTGGATCTTACATATTCCAAGGCCAATGTTTCAACAACTATTTTACCGTACCATGCCTAATGCAAATATATCTTTTTTTCCATTGTACACACTATTTTTGGAAATTTCAATTACTGCATGTGAGTTATTATGTGGAGAAACTGGTGAAGCTTGTCTTTTCCACAAAGTCACGTCTGCCAATAAGTTTCTCAACCACTCGGCTTCTTGCCCTTGCAACTCAAGATCAATGAATTCAGACTCCATAGTAGATCGTGCTATACAAGTCTATTTTGAAAACTTCCATGAAATAGTACCTGCACCCAAAGTGAACACATTGCCACTAGTGGAGCTAACTTTGTCATTGTTAGTAACCTAGTTTGCATCACAAAATCCTTCTAAAATAGTAGGAAATTTATTAAAATGCAAACACCAATCCATAGTACCTCTCAAATAACTTACCAAACGATAAAGAGCATTCCAGTGTTCACTATTAGGGTTGTGAGTATATTTAGTCAATCTACTAACCACATAAGCAATACCAGGTCGTGCATAATTCATGAGAAATATTACACTACCAATTATCTTAGCATACTCAATTTAAAAATACTAAATTCCTTATTCTTTTTCAAGTGTATGCTAGTATCATAAGGAGTTCTCACAGGTGCAACATCAAAACAATTAAACCTTTTCAATATTTTCTCAATATAATGAGACTGGGACAATGAAAAATCATTAGAAGTTCTTTTGATTTTAACCCCTAAAAATCACATCTTCTTCTCCTCTTTTATTTCAAATTTGGAAGACAAAAAATTCTTAGTCTTATTAATAACATTCACATTAGGGCCAAAGATTAACATGTCATCCACATACAAACGTGTTATAACACAATTTGATCCTATCATCTTAGAATAAACACAAGTATCAGATACATTAACAACAAACCATTATCCATTAATGTACTATTAAACTTTTCATATCGATGCTTGGGTGCCTGCTTTAGACTATACAAAGACTTTCTCAATTTGCATACTTTATTCTCTTGTCCTTGGATCATAAATCCCTCAGGTTGAGACATATAGATCTCTTCCTCTAAATTATCATTTAGGAAAGCTATTTTAACATCCATTTGATGTATTATCAAATTATGAATAGCGGCTACAGCAACAAGAGTTCTAATAGTCGCTATCTTAGTCACAGGAGAATAAGTGTCAAAGCAATTAATGTCTTTTTTTTATTAAAACCCCTAATAACAAGTCTAGCCTTATGTTTCTTAATTGTACCGTCAGGTCTCAACTTCTTCTTAAATATCCACTTGCTACTTATGGGTTTAAAACCTTTAGGAAAATCAGACAAGTCCCAAGTGTGAGAAACTATAAAGTCTAATTTATGTTTAATGGCCTATTTTCAAAAACTAGCATCTATTGACCTCATTGCTTCACTATATGTCTTAGGGTCTTCTTCTATTAAATAGATTGACACTAATTCATCATTCAAAACATCAAGATCAATATTTTCAATCAAGAAAGTAGTAATAAAGTCAGGATCAAAGCTAGCTTCAATTTTACGCCTCTTGCTTCTTCTAAGGTTATTTTCATGCTCATTAGCAGTAACACTAGAAGAAGGCACAATATGAGAATTAACAGGTGTCACACCTCCTTTTTCCACACCATGCACAAATGTAATGTGCCACTATTTAATACTACATCCCGAGAAGGGATATAATAATAATCAGTGAAGGAGTTTTTCCACTTAAAGGACAGTCGGAACGGGATCAATTTATTTAATTATTCAGAGTCGCCACTTGGGAAAATAATGGTGTCCCAAGTCACCGGTTTAATCCCGAACCGAGGAAATTTATGACTCTGTATTACAGTCCGCGAAACTAGAAACCTGGATAAGGAATTCTGTTAACCCAGGAGAAGGTGTTAGGCACTCCCGAATTCCGTGGTTCTAGCACGGTCGCTCAACTGCAATTTTTGCTTTTATCTGAATTCTTTATATATTTTAACTATGTGCTTTTAATGTTCCGCTTTTCAATTTTAGAAGAATTGCGACGTCACGAAAACACATTTCGAGTCACACCGCAACCAGTACGCCTGTGACTTTAATGTATTTCAGTTTCGCCGAGAGTAAGATTTGGGTCGCATAAATGCGCACCCGTATTTAGGAAAGTAATTTTATTTAAGTCGTGCCTAAAGAGTCTTATCGTGTTGTTAACTTCGGGAAAGACCATGAAATTTACTAAACGGTCCTTCCAAGTCTAAGATTTTCATAACAATTTATTTGAGGGCCCCGCAATTGTATATTTTGTTTGGCGAGGCTCGTCTCATTATTTTATTTAAGGTCAATCCTAACATGACTATGATTTTCTATGATTTATCTCTAATAATAAAAGAAAGGTCCTAATTACTTTGTTATTTTTTACCTAACTGTTACATTATTGCATAGTTTTCTGATTTACAGCAATTTGGGCCTGTTAAAGACATGTTAGAGCCCATTACCTTATTATAGTCATCTGTTTACACCATAATTTTAGTCATTTGTATGACTGATTCACATTAAAAGGGCGTGATTCCATTGAGCAAATCTTCATTTTAGCAAAAAAAAAATCGTGATTCCTCTAAAACACTGAACGAAACTTCACTTTTGCAAACAGTTTATATAATCTGTATACCGTTATTAAACTAAACTAACTATCGTAATTAACTAATATACTAAAGTGATTCTCAAATTACTATTTTAAACATAATCGCTGCTTCCAAGCCTAATGCTACACTTTCGATTAAACCTTTCTTAACAACTAAACCATATTTGAGATGTTCTAAATGAGCTAACAAATTTAATATGAGATACATCTGAACAGCTTCATCAAATACAACCAAACTTATTTATATACTATCAATTTAAATAATTGTTGAACTATAAACCAGTAATTAACTAGCAGGCTAATACCGTATCTATTTTAAAAGTCCACTTATGACTTGCAATTAGAAATCAGTCTTTAAAATCTACTACATATAATCTGCTTATTTTTTATGTACAAAAGAAAACTAAGAGAAAATAGGAAAGAGAAGATTGCAACAACATAGCTTCAAAACAACTTTCATTTCCATAAGCTTTGGAGATTTACAAGATGTGTACCTGGTATTAAAAAGAAAGGGGAAGATGAAAAATCAACAGGGCGGTGAAAGTACATCAACAACAACAGTAACAACCACAGTAGCTTCAACACCTCAATCCCGAAAATCCCAGCAATACGGAGAAAAACAAAAACCAGTAAAGAATAGAAAAGAAAAATATATTCCAGATTTTCTCTTTGTTTTGTCTTTCTAGCTTTGAACTCTTTTCAATTCTCAAAAGAAACTTTCAAAAGAAACTCTCAAAAATTGAAATTTTTGCCGTGTATACTTCTGTGTCCAGAATGTATATCGAGTGTATACTACAGCAGGGAATTTTTTTATTTTTACTTCTCTTCCTATTTTTCCTCTCTTTTTTCTACCCCCTTTTTTCATAAATCTTCTCTTCTATTTATAGGCAAGAATTTAGAAAATTTTCAGATTTTTTATTAAAAAGAAAATATTTTTTTAATTTAAAGAAAACCCACTAATCCATGTTTTCCTCTCCTTGTTTTCTTCCTTGATTTCCTTGCCCCCCACTACTTTATGTCATGTAATTATGATTATTTTTTGCTAAAAAAATCTGAAATTTTCTTCTTGGGCCAAGGGGTTTTGGGTTGGGTAAGGTTTCTTAGGATTGGGCTTGTAACTTAATTTGCAAGATGGCCCAATCCAAATTTTTTCCATTTTGTTCTTCTCCATTATTCAACTTCCTAATTAATAAAGCCCAAAATACTAAGATTAATTTATAAAAACTAAAATTATCTTGAAATACTAATCTCATAATAATAAGTGTCACCTAATTTTAAATGGTAATTAAAATACAATCACACAATTTGGACATTAAAGGCTAAAATGCAAAAGATGCCTATTTTTGTGATTTTCATTTTTGTAAGATAAAATTAATTACTCCTAATTGTAGAATTAAATCCTAAATGCAAATGCGATATATATATATATATATATATATATATATATATATATATATATATATATATATATATATATATATATATATATATATATATATATATATATATATATATATTGTCATTATTTTTTAAAAAATGACACTAAATTCACAACAATTGCAAACAACACAAAACTCTTTTATTTTGAATTTTTGGGAGTAATTCTCATATAGGGCAAAAATCACGTGCTCGCATATATGTTTGGAGAATTTGAAGTAATTCGGATAGATTTTGGGTAGAAATGAGAAAATAAGCTCCGTGAGAAGCATTTTTTTTATTTATTTTTTTTTTTCAAAATTTTGACCGAACCTTTGCTTCAAGAGGTTTCCTACATATCCCTGGCTAAAAGGGAATCGGGTCAATGTAGTTCGGAAAATTTTGGTAGCTGGGACTACCAATGAAACTGCGATTTTTTGCTGTTACTGTTGCTGCTGTTGCGGTTACTGCTTGTTGACCTCCTTATTACACCAGGGGGAATGTAAAATGAAGAAGTTATTCTAAGCTATGATTCTACAATTACAATTATTCCTATCCTAGCTTTTGTTTGCTTCTCATTGTCTCTTTTTCTTTGATTTTTTGAGATGCTCACTCTCCCTTTTTTTGTTGATTTTCTTTCTTGTTTTCCTCTTCTTCTTTTTTGATTTTCAATGGTACTTCTTGCTCTCGAGATGAACCTGCTCAAAATAAAACAGCAAACTACTTTTTTTTTCTTTTCCTGCCCCAGTGTGGGCTTTTAGCTATATAAACCATGATGTGCAGAAATATATTCCCGTATTTGAAGGTGGGCGCCTAACAGAAATTAAACGTGCAATGCGATGCAGAAAAGTATTCCCGTATTCGAAGGTGGGCACCTAACATAAATTAAACGTGCAATGCGATGCAGAAGAATATTCCCGTATTCGAAGGTGGGCACCTAACAGAAATTAAACATGCAATGCGATGCAGAAAAATATTCCCGTATTCGAAGGTGGGCACCTAACTGAAATTAAACGTGCAATGCGATGCAGAAAAGTATTCCCGTATTCGAAGGTGGGCACCTAACAGAAATTAAACGTGCAATGCGATGCAAAAATATTCACGTATTCGAAGGTGGGCACCTAATAGAAATTAAATGTGCAATGTGATGCAGAAAAGTATTCCCGTATTCGAAGGTGGGCACCTAACGAATTTAAACGTGCAATGCGAATGCAGAAAAATATTTCCGTATTCGAAGGTGGGCACCTAAAAGAAATTAAACGTGCAATGCGATGCAGAAAAGTATTCCCGTATTCGAAGGTGGGCACCTAACAGAAATTAAACGTGCAATGCGATGCAGAAAAGTATTCCTGTATTCGAAGGTGGGCACCTAACAGAAATTAAACGTGCAATGCGATGCAGAAAAATATTCCCGTATTCGAAGGTGGGCACCTAACAGAAATTAAACGTGCAATGCGATGCAGAAAAATATTCCCGTATTCGATGGTGGGCACCTAACAGAATTTAAACGTGCAATGCGATGCAGAAAAATATTCCCGTATTTGAAGGTAGGCACCTAACAGAATTTAAACGTGCAATGCGATGCGGAAAAGTATTCCCGTATTCGAAGGTGGGCACCTAACAGAATTTAAACGTGCAATGCGATGCAGAAAAGTATTCCCGTATTCGAAGGTGGGCACCTAACAGAAATTAAACGTGCAATGCGATGCGGAAAAGTATTCCTGTATTTGAAGGTGGGCACCTAACAGAAATTTAAACGTGCAATGCGATGCAGAAAATATTCCCGTATTTTGAAGGTGGGCACTTGACAGAATTTAAACGTGCAATGCGATGCAGAAAAGTATTCCCGTATTCGAAGGTGGGCACCTAAACGAAATTAAACGTGCAATGCGATGCAGAAAAGTATTCCCGTATTCGAAGGTGGGCACCTAACAGAATTTAAACGTGCAATACGATGCAGAAAAGTATTCCCGTATTTGAAGGTGGGCACCTAACTGAATTTAAACGTGCAATGCGATGCAGAAAAGTATTCCCGTATTTGAAGGTGGGCACCTAACGAAATTTAAACGTGCAATGCGATGCAGAAAGTATTCCCGTATTCGAAGGTGGGCACCTAACAGAAATTAAACGTGCAATGCGATGCAGAAAAATATTCCCATAGCCTGAGGACTGAGGAGTGGATTTTAAAAGATGTTACCTTCCTCTTTTTGGTATTTTCTTTTACCAATTATCTCTTGCCTGTGAATTTCTCCACTTATTGGCGAACTTCTCTTTTTGGTGTTTTCTATTTTCCACATTGGTCACATTCACTTTAAAGTGATTAGTGACAATTTGTTCCTGCATGAAACAGAACTTATTAGATATAAACTGCTGGCAACTGGCATCTGCCGTCCCTACTTCTTATTGCTTTCTTCTTTTTGCTTTTCTCATGTTGTGTAGCTTTCAACTGCTTATCCCTTGCAGACTCTTTTTGTATTTTCTCATTTTTTTCATTTTTGTTTTGTTTTCTTTTCCTTTGGCCATATCCAAGCTTCCTTATTTCCTTCCCAACTCTTCCTTCTTTCTGACCCAGTATTGTTTCAGCTTTCGTTATCAGGAGCTGGTAGTTAGTTCTCAAAAGGTAAACAATGAAATGCAGAAAAATGAAAGAAAGGTAAGGGCATTTTGGAGAGATGATAGAACTTATCTGGGTATTTGCTGGCTGATTCCGCTGACCATGCCATATATTTAAACTCTGACCCAGTTCGTTCCAATCATTATTCTGTCTCCGAATTGTTTCCAACCCAAACCGCTATTGTTTTTTGTTACCTTTTCTCTTTTCTAGTAGTCCTTACGATCGCCCTACGGTGCCCCGAAAGGTTTTCACCAATAGAACTCTCTCATTTATTCTCTCAACCTCACAATCGCCTCGCAATGCCTGTTAAGGTTTTCACTAACAAGACTCTCTCATTTTATTTCTCTCAAACTCACAGTCGTCTCACAGTGCCGGTTAAGGTTTTCACCGATGAGACTCTCTCATTTTTCATTATTTCTCATTTTTCCTTTTGTATTTTGTTTTCTTACCATAGGTGTTGTCCGATGTTTCGCTCCTCCTTCATTGCATTCGTTATCATTTCGGAATTGATCAGAAGGTCTTTCTTTGGACCGTAACGTGGCTTTTGGATGGGTTAAGAAAGAAAGGTACAAAGGCTCAAAATCTCACGAGGGTTCAAAGATATTTACAACTCTCGGAATTATTAAACATAACTTCTGCCCCAGTTTCAATATGTGGGGAATTTTTGGATTTTTTCTTTATTATGACTGAACCTCAGAGAGGCTGCCTACGTACCCTTTCGGGATCAAGTCAGATGTAGTTCATCCAACTTCATTAGTTAGATGGATTTCTTTTTGACTTTTTCCCGATTTCTTTTGTATTTTCCTCTTTTTTTTCTCTTTTTTTCATCATTTTTTCATCATTTTTTTTCGTTTTGTCAATTTCGATCTTATGATTCTGAGAGAGGGATACGAAAGAATATATTCATTAAGGCTCAAGGGGTTTGTCAATGGATAAAGTGTTTGGATAGAGAATAAAATGCCTTCGTTATTTCAATTCCAAAATCACAACAAAATACAAAACACATAATTGAAAAGGAATCATACATAGTATCTTTTGACTGCATCTGAATTGATAGCAGTCTCTACGCACTTTCTGTTAAATATAATGCCCCATTGGACAACACCCGCGATACCACAAATGGTCCTTGCCAATTTGGCGCAAATTTGCCCTTCGCCTCGGCCCAATGCGGTAAAGTAACCCATCGCAACCAAAATGAGCCTATGCCCATTGGAAGTTGTTGGCTCTATCGGGTCAATAACCTCTATGCCCCTGTTTCAAAGCAAAGAAAAATATGTTAGTTTAAATGCGGTGGTTGGTTGTGGCCTTGAACTTTGATGGCGACTGCTTTCCACTTGAATGCCTTTCCTGTTCACCGACTATCCAAAAATCCATCTTCCTTACTGCATGTATACTGTTCCTTTCTTGACGGATCTCACAAAATCTGATCTTGCAGTCTATGATTCTTTCTATGATTTCATTTGATAACCTTGGGTGTTTCTTGACTGACTCTTTCTTTTGTCAGAAGATATACCTCCTCTCTGTTCGAACCCCCGTACTTCCATTCGTTATATTTTCCCTGAGTTGGCACTTTGCCGACCTTTGTGTCTTGCATGATCCCCAAACATTTTAATTTCATTGCACATGTTGCTCTTTAGACTTAAATCACTGGCCTTGTCATTCCCTGACTTACGACAATTGTCGTGTTGGCTAAATCCCATCTTGTGCAATTGGAAAGCTTGGTGGCAAATTTTGAAATCATTTCTATACTTGTTATGACTCGACTGACTCGATAAGAGGGAGAGTAAAACAAAGTGTGAAGAATAAAAAGAAAAATACAATTCCTAACAAGAAACCTACAGAAGAATGACCTAACGGATTTTGAATACCGACTCTAGCGACCTTGACATGCACTTTTGGCCTTCTCCGTATAGCAAAGTTGATGTTCAACTCTTGTTGCAAAGTTTTGCTGTGAAACCGGTCTTCAATACTTCATTTCTTTGATCTGATCCTTAGTCGACTTGCAGCGCCCGTAGGGTTTTCGCCAACAAGCCTCTCTCATTTGATCTTTCTTTCTCTCAACTCACCGTCGCCTTACGGTGCCCGTGTGGGTTTTCACCGATAAGACTCTCTCATTTTGACTTCTCTCATCTTGGAGTCTCGTGGTGGTTTGAGTTCTTCATTCTCCTTTGTTCGGACTGGAGTATTGCCCCTGATGTGATTGACCTTTGTTCGCTTGACTCGGCATTTCTTGAAGATTGATCGGAAGGTCTTCCTTTGGACTGTAATGTAGGCTTTTGGTTGGGATAAAGGCTCAAAATATTTCATCGTAGGATAAAATTACAACTTTCGGAATCTTTATTCTTTCAACAACCATAACTTCTGCCTCAGTTTCCTTCTTGGGGGATTTTTTTTTTTCGGATTTTTCATTTATTGTGACTGAACCTCAGTGAGGCTGCCTACGTACCCTTTCGGGATCAAGTAAGACGTAGTTCAGATCATAAGATCGCTTCCTTGTTGCGATTTGACTTTTCCCGATTTTTTTTCTTTTCTCTTCTTTTCTTTTCTTTTTCTTTCTTCTTTCTTTTTCTCTTTTTTTTCTTTCTTTTTCTTCTTTTCTCCATTTGATTTCCCCGCTCAATCTTCAATTTTGTTGTTGATTCCGAAAGAGGGATATGAAAGAAAATATAATAAGGCTCGAAGGGATAACAATGGATAAAGTGTTTGGATAGCCGAATAAAATGTCTTCGTCATTCCAATCTTCGAGACCTACCAAGTACAAACTACACATTTAAACACCTTTCGACCGATTCACATATTTGCCTTCGGTATTTGACGATTCTTAGTGCCATAGGGCAACAATCTCGATACCACGAATGGTTCCTTAGCTTTGGGGTATTTTTGCCTTTGGCTTTAAATTGATGATGCATTTCCAAGGCATTTCTTTATGTTACGCTTTCCCCAATGTTCACTTGATTCCGGCTTCACAGTATTCCAATATGTTTTTATTTCTTCCGAGTATCATTACATCTTCAACATTGTTTCATTGACTTTTAAAAACCAGGCTTAGAATTATGTGCATGTCATGTTGCTAAAGTCAGTATGAGAAGAAATGCAAAGTGATCAGAAATGGAATGACTAGGAATGATGGGAAACAAAGAGTTGTACTAAACTGATGGGTTGAAACAACAACAAAACAAAGAGACTAGACTAGAATTACAAACCTAGACGGCACTAAACAATTTTTATTACTAAACAAAGCAAAGATAGAAGGGTTTTGACTCTCAAGACAACGTCCTGTCACACCTCCTTTTTACCGCACCCACGAGGGTGCAAGGGAGTTTTTCCAATTAAAGGACAACCAAAACGGGGTTCATTTATTGAGAGATTCGGAGTCGCCACTTGGGAGATTTATGGTGTCCCAAGTCACCGGTTTGAAACCCGAATTGAGGCAAGGTTTGACTCTATTTAATGGTCCGCGAACCAGAAATCCGGATAAGGAATTTTGTTAACCCGGGAGAAGGTATTAGGCATTCCCGAATTCCGTGGTTCTAGCACGGTCGCTCAACTGTCGTATTCGGCTTATTTATCTGATTTTTTACAATTATATACTTAGTGCAAATTAATATCCCTTTACCGCTTTTATTATTATTATGATTTACGAAAGAGAAAGTTGCCTAAAAATATATTTCGAATCACGTCACATGAAATGCACCCGGATCCTCGACACATTCTTATTCAACATTTCGGGATTTGGATTTGGGTTGCATGAAATGCACACCCGTATTTAAGAAGGTAGAATTATTAAACTACGCGCCTAGAGCGATTACTTATTTACACTTTTGAGAAGGCCATGATATTCGCTAAGAAACGACACATCTCGAAATCTAAGTATTTTATATGTACATTTATGAGGGCCCCGCGATTTGTATAACTTGTTAGGCGAGGCACACCTCTAACTCAAATTTAAAGCGAACTACATCCTGCCATATTTATTTAGGAGTTTATTCCAAATTATTTAAAACATGTTACGAGCCACACTACATGAAATGCGCCTGTGGTTCCTGACACGCTTTATTTAACCTTGTTCAAAATTGGAGTCGGGTCACATGAAATGCACACCCGTTTTAAGAAAGTAAAAAAAAGTTAAACCCGCACTAAAAGTGACTAGCATATTACTATTTTTGCGAAGGGCCATGAAATCAGTCACACGACTCATTCCAAAATTCTAATCATTCGAATATGTATACCTTTATGAGGGCATCATGATTCATACTTTATTTAGCGGGTGTGACGACCCAAAGGGTCATCACTTATTTAATTAATCATTTCGAGCTTCTGAGGCCTTAGAAACCTCATTTATAGTTGCCTCGATTTGCGTGCACAATCCGGGCACAAAGCTGGAAAAATATTTATGTTGAAATATGTGAAATATGTGAAAAAGTTGAAGAATTTTGATATTAATATTGATATGGTTGACTTTGGTCAACATTTTTGGTAAACGGACCCGGATCCATGATTTGACTGCTTCAGAAAATCCGTAGAAAAATATGGAACTTGGGCGTATGCCCGGAATTGAAATCCGAGGTCTAGAACCCCGGTAAAAGAATTTTTCTGTTAAATTGTTTTCCGAAAATGTTTAAGGAAAATGAAACTGAATTTTGATTAAAAAGTACTGGTATCGGGCTCGTATTTTGGTTCCGACGCCCGGTACAGGTCATATATATTGGTTAAGCGCTTCCCGTAAAGTTTGGTTGAAAACGGACGTCGTTTGACGTGTTTCGGCCTTAAATTGGAAAGTTTGGAAATTATGGAATTTTAAAGAATTCTTGAGTTTTAAGGCTCAATTCATTGATTTTGATGTTATTTTAGCGATTTGATCGCGCGAGCAAGTTCGTATGATGCTTTTGAGTTAGTGTACATATTTGGTTTGGAGCCCGAGGGCTCGGTAGTGTTTCGGAGGTGGTTCGGGGTGTTTTTGGACTTAGAAAACTGGCAGATTTTCTGCAATTTTTACACAGACATTTTACTCTACGCGATCGCGGCCTTGTTCACGCGATCGCACTGCCTTGTCACATTACTCAACGCGATCGCGGCTGTCGTCACGCGTACAGTATCCCATGTACAATACCATGAACAGTACCGTGTACAGTCCGTGAACAGTAAAAACGCGTGAACAGTACCCGCGAATTTCTGGACAGAATACTTATTTATGGAAAATGGGATTTGTCCCATTTTCCATTTTTTTGTCAAATTGGAGCTCGGGAAGAGGCGATTTTCGAGAAATTTTCAGAGAAAACAACGGGGTAAGTGTTCTTAACTTAATTGTGGTTATATTACTCGATTCTATTGCAAGTTTTGTCATTAAATCCATGAATTTTGCGGGAAAAGCTTAGAAACCCTCTCGAATAGATTTGAGGATTTGAGGGTCGAAATGTTATCGAAATTTAGTAATTTTGGTATGGTTGAACTCATATCGGAATGGGTGTTTGGATTTCGTAAGTTTTTTCGGGATTCGAAATGTGGGTCCCACTATTGAATTTTAAAATATATTTCGGATTTTATCCGGAAAATTATTAAATTTATTATCCAATTCATTCCTACGATTCGTGTTGAGTATTTCAAATTGTTTGTGAATAGATTTGAAGCATTTGGAGATAATTTTAAAAGGAAAAGCGGTGCGTAAGCATTGAGTTGGCCTTAAACATTCGAGGTAAGTGTTTGTTCTATCCTAGTTTGTAGGAATATGAATTTAGTTATGAATAAATTGTTGAATAAGAGTTATTGGTGTTATACCGGTAATGAAGGTAATTTGTTGAAATTATTATAAATTATTGGTTTAAAACCGGTAATTATAAATATTGTTGATATAGAGATTATTGGCTAAATGCCGGTAACATATATATTTTATATTTGGGATCGTGTGGTACGCCGACCACAAAGTGACTTGAAATCTTGGCATTGGCCATAGTTGCCGGTAGCCGATTGATATATTTGGGAGCGGGTGGTACGCCTACCACAAGATATGATTATTGATATATTTGGGAGCGGGTGGTACGCCTACCACAAGATATGATTATTGATATATTTGGGAGCGGGTGGTACGCCTACCACGAGATATGATTATTGATATATTTGGGAGCGGGTGGTACGCCTACCACAAGATATGATTATTGATATATTTGGGAGCGGGTGGTACGCCTACCACAAGAGATATAATTATTGATAATTGGGAGCGGGTGGTACGCCTACCACAAGAGATAATTACTGTGATAGTTGGGAGCGGGTGGTACGCCTACCACGAGACATGAAATGAAAGAGGAAATTGAGACATGAAAGTAAGATTATTTTGGATATCTTGAGTTATTGAATATTATTTCAGAGCAGAGTATTTCTTTATAAATGTATTGTATATATATATATATATATCTATATTGCAACCGTACAGGTTTAGGTGGGTGACTGGCCTTAGCCTTGTCACTAGTTCGCTGGGATAGGCCAGGCACTTACCAGCACATGGGGTCGGTTGTGCTGATACTACACTCTGCGCTCTTTTTGCGCAGATACAGGTTACGGACAGCAGCGGCGGCAGTAGCGACTTGTGGATTTTCCGACTACTGAGACTACGAGGTAGCCTTGCAGGCGTCCGCAGGACCCGTTGTCTCTCCTATCTATGCTTTTCATTCTGTTATCTCATGTAATCGAGATAAACAACTTGTACTTTCTTTCAAACAATTATGTGTATTATTCTTAGAAGTTCGTGAGTATTGTGACACCAGTCTTGGGTAGAGGATTTCAGTATGACTTTCACCTTGTAAATTTGTTATTTCCATTTCGATAAAGTATTCCGCATTTATTTAATTAAAATTGTGTTAAAAACAGGATAACATGTATACAGTGGCTTGCCTAGCTACCACGAGTAGGCGCCATCACGATCCCGATGTTGGGGGAAAATTCGGGTCGTGACAAGTTGGTATCAGAGCTCTAGGTTACATAGGTCTCACCACTCACGAACAAGCTTAGTAGAGTTTGAGAGGTAGGTACGGAGACGTCTGTACTTGTCCTCCAGAGTCTATTGAGTTAGGAAAGAGTCTCTCATTTGTTCTTTCTTATCGTGCGAATTTGTTCTTCAAAGTGTTAAGTTAAATTTCCACTCTTGTCTTCCCACGAACGGCGTAGTCACGTACCGCTTATCCAGCCGGACAATGGCACAGACTGGTGATAGATCAACTATGCCTTCAAAAGTTTTACGGAGGACGGATAGGTTTCACCAAAGTCTTCACTACCACCTTCAGCGGTGCATCTTTTGAGAACCCACGAGATTGTGCTTGACAGTTCTTTTGAGGAATTACAGAACGTGGGAATAGTCGAATGCGAGGGGGTTCATTTTACTGTACTACAGAGGGCAAACAGAAGTAGTGGGAAGATAATGTATTTACCACACTAGTTATGGTCCCAACGGAAGATGCAATTATATCGGGAGATCACCTAATAAATCGTGTTGGGTTTCAACGGACCTTGACGTCCGGTCGATGTGTTGGAGTTGTGAAGGACAAATATGATGAGTTATTGGAATGTATATATATGGTATGGAAAGGTCCTTCAAATAATTTATACATATTTAAGGTTGGTTCTTTTCATGGGGTAAGAATCGCCCCCAGAGAATGACGAAGAGTATATGAGTAAATGGGGTAGCTCAGCAGTGTTAAGTCAACATAGCAAAAGAGAAAATTGGCCGTCGATGTTTGTGACAAGCCTACGAAGAGGGCAAGCCGGCCAACGCAACGCTATCTACTAAACTCTATTCTAAGAAAATGTTCCGAAGACGTCACCCCCGAGATTCTCTACAATATGTAGTATATGTGATCTGAACGGTTGTACCAGGTCACAATGACTGTGTCCGAATATATATGGTCATGAGCAACAAGTTAACTGAGCCTTAAAGGAATTGGTGTGAATGTGGAATTTTGGAGAAATACAATTTTAGGAAAGCACTCAGGCTACACACTCCATTGCAGTTAATATTTATCCTACATGGCCAGCCAGATGTATAGGTCAGGATGTTAGAGGTGGAGGTGAAAATCCTAGAGGTGGAGACCCAGCCATTGATATAATTTTTATGATACGAGGGAGGTCACTACACCAAATGTGGTCATCACACGTATAATTCAGATTGTTATAGACAGAATAATTTTCCCTTAATTTGATTTGGTTTTTGAAAGAAAGTTTAGGCGAGTCCTTTTAACATGCTCCATTCATGAGCGAGCATCGTAATCATCAAATCTACTTAGGGAAATACTCACGTTGAGATATTACATGAGGCTAAGAGTGACTTTATATTACTTATTACAATGGGTTTTGATATAATTTTCGGGATAACTAATTTTAATCGTTAATTGTGCTCCCTATCAGTATGAGGGCTTATTTTATGTCGTGATTATCTTTGACGGACAATTATTGAAAGGAAGAAAGAAAGGAAATGAAAAATTTCAGATGATATGATGTGCAAGCACTCTGATTCAGAGTTGAGGATGAGATCCTCCAATTTTTGGCATAATGTAAAATATTTCTAAGCCGAGCTTCAAGCTGCGGTGGATATCATATGAGGACTGGGTCCTGGTAGTAAGAGTTTATGTGTTTAAAATTTCTTCTTTTTATGAAATTAATATTTTCGTATCGCATTCGTAAACAAGAGTCATGCCCGTTAGGACTATTTGACAATTCTTGTATAGTTTCTGTTCATATTTAGCCATTTCTATTTTGAAACCGTTGAGCTTAGCCCTTGAGACGAGCACCGGGTAAGGATAAATATGACGCATTAATTCGGGAAAATAATCACGAGGTCACGATACCTCATTCTGAGTAAAGTGGGATTTGTAGAATAAGGTATTTGATAACAGGGTTAATTGACGATGTTGTAATTTAAGAACAACTCTTATGGCCAGACTTCAGAGTCATAGAGATGTGCGTACGCGTGAGGTGTTCGTGCCTTATTTAGACTTGTTCGTTGTAGTCTTCATTGTTTACATATTGACATACTCCTACAGTCATGAGGAACATGCGCAACACCTCAGAGTGGTTCTTCAGACTCTGAAGGATAATCGACTATATGCCAAATTTTCGAAATGTGAGTTCGGTTGAGTTCGGTAGCATTTATGGGTCACATTGTATCAGAGTGGAAGGTATTCAAGTGGAACCAAAGAAGATCGAGGCGGTCCGGAATTGGCCTCGACCAGCCTTAGTTGATCGAGATCCGGAGTTTCTTGGGATTAGCGGAGTTACTGCCGTCGTTTTGTAGAGGGGTTTTCTTATTGCGGCCCCAATGACCGAGGTTGACCCGAAGGGTGTCCGGTTTCGGTGGTCGAGAGAGTGTGAGGCGAGCTTTCGAAGCTCAAGACGGCCTTAACCACCGCACCGGTGTTGATACTACCTACGAGTACAGGGCCTTATACGGTTTATTGTGACGCATCTCGTACGGGGCTTGGAGCGGTATTGATGCGAGATGGTAAGGTTATCGCTTATGCTTCGAGGCGATTAAAGATACATGAGAAGAATTATCCAGTTCATGATCTTGAGTTAGCAGCGTGGTTCATGCCTTAAAGATCTGGAGGCATTATTTATATGGTGTGACATGTGAGGTGTACACCGATCACAAAAGCCTACAGTACTTGTTCAAACAGAAGGAGTTGAATCTACGACAGTGGAGATGGTTAGAGTTGCTAAAAGACTATGATGTTACTATATTATATCACCCAGGGTAAGGCCAATGTGGTGGCCGATGCATTGAGTAGAAAGTATGCCGGCATGGGTAGTCTTGCATATATTCCGGTCAATCAGAGACCATTAGCTCTAGATGTCCAGGCCTTAGCCAACCGGTTCGTGAGATTAGACATTTCTGAGCCTATTAGAGTGTTAGCCTGCACGGTCGTTCGTTCTTCATTATTAGAGCGTATCCGTGAGAGGCAATTTGATGATCCTCATTTGCGTGAGTTGAGAGATACAGTACAGCGGGGAGGTGCCACACGGGTAAACCTAGATGATGATGGGGTATTGAAATTGCAGGGTCGAGTTTGTGTGCCCAATGTTGAAGGGATTCGAGAGTTGATCTTAGCGGAGGCCCACGGTTCGCGGTATTCTATTCACCCAGGCGCCGCGAAGATGTACCAGGACTTACGGCAACACTATTGGTGGCGCAGAATGAAGAAAGATATCGTTGCGTATGTCGCTCGGTGTCTAAATTGTCGGCAGGTGAAATATGAGCACCAGAGACCTGGTGGTGTATTCCAGGAGGATTGAAATTCCCGAGTGGAAATGGGAGCGGATCACTATGGATTTCGTTACTGGACTTCCTTTGACTAGAAGGAAATTTGATGCTATTTGGGTCATTGTTGATAGGCTGACCAAGTCAGCACACTTTATTCCAGTATCTGTCTCCTACTCATCGGAGAGGTTAGCGGAGATTTACATTAGGGAGATTGTTCGTCTTCATGGGGTGCCGGTATCTATTATCTCCGATCGGGGTACCCAGTTTACCTCGCAGTTTTGGAGAGCGGTCCAGCAAGAGTTAGGCAACCAGGTTCATCTGAGTACAGCATTTCATCCTCAGACGGATGGCCAGTCCGAGAGGACTATTCAGATTCTAGAGGACATGCTTCGAGCATGTGTTATTGATTTCGGAGGCTCGTGGGATCAGTTTCTACCATTAGCAGAGTTCGCCTACAATAACAGTTACCAATCTAGCATCCAGATGGCTCCGTATGAGGCGTTGTATGGTAGGCGATGTCGATCACCGGTCGGATGGTTTGAACCGGGAGAGGCTCGGTTGTTGGGTACAGACTTAGTTCAGGAGGCCTTGGATAAGGTCAAGACTATTCAGGAGAGATTGCGTTCAGCTCAGTCTAGGCAAAAGACTTATGCGGATCGTAAGGTTCGAGATTTAGATTTCATGGTTGGTGAACGAGTATTGCTCCGAGTGTCGCCTATGAAGGGCGTGATGAGGTTTGGGAAGAAGGGCAAGCTCAGCCCTAGGTATATTGGTTCATTTGAGATTTTAGACGAGTGGGAGGGGTGGCTTACGGATTAGCTTTGCCGCCTAGCTTATCAGCCGTGCATCCAGAGTTTTTCATGTATCTATGCTTCGGAGATACCACGGTGATCCCACACTTGTGTTAGACTTCAGTCTGTCCAATTGGACAATGATCTATCTTACGAGGAGGAGCCGGTAGCCATTCTAGACCGACCGCAGGTTCGACGATTGAGGTCGAAGAGTTATCCTTCCGTGCGCGTTCGGTGGAGAGGTCGGCCTCCCGAGGCATCGACCCGGGAGTCCGAGTCCGATATGCGGAGCCGCTACCCACACTTGTTTCCCGACTCAGGTACTTCTTCTTTTGTCCGTTCGAGGACGAACGGTTGTTTTAGAGGTGGAGATTGTGACGACCCGAAGGGTCATCACTTATTTAATTAATCATTTCGAGCTTCTGAGGCCTTAGAAACCTCATTTATAGTTGCCTCGATTTGCGTGCACAGTCCGGGCACAAAGCTGGAAAATATTTATGTTGAAATATGTGAAATATGTGAAAAAGTTGAAGAATTTTGATATTAATATTGATATGGTTGACTTTGGTCAACATTTTTGGTAAACGGACCCGGATCCATGATTTGATTGTTTCAGAAAATCCGTAGAAAAATATGGAACTTGGGCATATGTCCGGAATTGAAATCCGAGGTCTAGAACCCCGGTAAAAGAATTTTTCTGTTAAATTGTTTTCCGAAAATGTTTAAGGAAAATGAAACTGAATTTTGATTAAAAAGTACTGGTATCGGGCTCGTATTTTGGTTCCGACGCCCGGTACAGGTCATATATATTGGTTAAGCGCTTCTTGTAAAGTTTGGTTGAAAACGGACGTCGTTTGACGTGTTTCGGCCTTAAATTGGAAAGTTTGGAAATTATGGAATTTTAAAGAATTCTTGAGTTTTAAGGCTCAATTCATTGATTTTGATGTTATTTTAGCGATTTGATCGCGCGAGCAAGTTCGTATGATGCTTTTGAGTTAGTGTACATATTTGGTTTGGAGCCCCGAGGGCTCGGGAGTGTTTCGGAGGTGTCTCGGAATAAATCCGGACTTAAAAAAATTGGCAGAAAATTGCAGAAAAATCTGCTGTGAACAGTGCACATGAACAGTGCACATGAACAGTGTACAGGAACAGTAGCCCGTGTACAGTACCCCATGTACAGTACCGTGTACAGTACCCAGTGTACAGTACCGTGTACAGTACCCCGTGTACAGTACCGTGAACAGTACCGTGTACAGTACCGTGAACAGTAAAAACGCGTGAACAGTACCCGCGAATTTCTGGACAGAATACTTATTTCTGGAAAATGGGATTTGTCCCATTTTCCATTTTTTTGTCAAATTGGAGCTCGGGAAGAGGCGATTTTCGAGAAATTTTCAGAGAAAACAACGGGGTAAGTGTTCTTAACTTAATTGTGGTTATATTACTCGATTCTATTGCAAGTTTTGTCATTAAATCCATGAATTTTGCGGGAAAAGCTTAGAAACCCTCTCGAATAGATTTGAGGATTTGAGGGTCGAAATGTTATCGAAATTTAGTAATTTTGGTATGGTTGAACTCATATCGGAATGGGTGTTTGGATTTCGTAAGTTTTTTCGGGATTCGAAATGTGGGTCCCACTATTGAATTTTAAAATATATTTCGGATTTTATCCGGAAAATTATTAAATTTATTATCCAATTCATTCCTACGATTCGTGTTGAGTATTTCAAATTGTTTGTGAATAGATTTGAAGCATTTGGAGATAATTTTAAAAGGAAAAGCGGTGCGTAAGCATTGAGTTGGCCTTAAACATTCGAGGTAAGTGTTTGTTCTATCCTAGTTTGTAGGAATATGAATTTAGTTATGAATAAATTGCTGAATAAGAGTTATTGGTGTTATACCGGTAATGAAGGTAATTTGTTGAAATTATTATAAATTATTGGTTTAAAACCGGTAATTATAAATATTGTTGATATAGAGATTATTGGCTAAATGCCGGTAACATATATATTTTATATTTGGGATCGTGTGGTACGCCGACCACAAAGTGACTTGAAATCTTGGCATTGGCCATAGTTGCCGGTAGCCGATTGATATATTTGGGAGCGGGTGGTACGCCTACCACAAGATATGATTATTGATATATTTGGGAGCGGGTGGTACGCCTACCACAAGATATGATTATTGATATATTTGGGAGCGGGTGGTACGCCTACCACAAGATATGATTATTGATATATTTGGGAGCGGGTGGTACGCCTACCACAAGATATGATTATTGATATATTTGGGAGCGGGTGGTACGCCTACCACAAGAGATATAATTATTGATAATTGGGAGCGGGTGGTACGCCTACCACAAGAGATAATTACTGTGATAGATGGGAGCGGGTGGTACGCCTACCACGAGACATGAAATGAAAGAGGAAATTGAGACATGAAAGTAAGATTATTTTGGATATCTTGAGTTATTAAATATTATTTCAGAGCAGAGTATTTCTTTATAAATGCATTGTATATATATATATATATCTATATTGCAACTGTACAAGTTTAGGTGGGTGACCGGCCTTAGCCTTGTCACTAGTTCGCTGGGATAGGCCAGGCACTTACCAGCACATGGGGTCGGTTGTGCTGATACTACACTCTGCGCTCTTTTTGCGCAGATACAGGTTACGGACAGCAGCAGCGGCAGTAGCGACTTGTGGATTTTCCGACTACTGAGACTACGAGGTAGCCTTGCAAGCGTCCGCAGGACCCGTTGTCTCTCCTATCTATGCTTTTCATTCTGTTATCTCATGTAATCGAGATAAACAACTTGTACTTTCTTTTAAACAATTATGTGTATTATTCTTAGAAGTTCGTGAGTATTGTGACACCAGTCTTGGGTAGAAGATTTCAGTATGACTTTCACCTTGTAAATTTGTTATTTCCATTTCGATAAAGTATTCCGCATTTATTTAATTAAAATTGTGTTAAAAACAGGATAACATGTATACAGTGGCTTGCCTAGCTACCACGAGTAGGCGCCATCACGATCCCGATGTTGGGGGAAAATTCGGGTCGTGACAGCGGGACTCGCCTTATTTGTTTAAAGTCAATCCTAACACGACTTATGGTTTTCTATTCACTCGGTCTTTAATAATAAACAAAGGTCCTTTAGAAACATATCATTCCCATTTACCACGAAATAAACCACAAAGTCATGTAGGACACTATGCTGGAGAATGAGGAGACAGTAACAGATGCATTGGCTATTGACTATACATTTCCACATGATAAAATTGGTCACTGCTACCCTATTCTCTCCTATTTAAAATCAACCAAGTGGTATCCAAGATCTAACAGTTGTAATCTAGTTTAACAGTGTAGACCTCATCGCAGTTCGAACTAAACATTAGTTTCATCTGATGAATATACAACATCATCCTTATTATGTACAAAAGGAAGTAAGAAAACTGAAAAAAAAAGATTGCAACAGCATGGCTTTGAACAACTTTCAATTCATTTCCATAAGCTTTAAGGTTTACAAAATGTGTACCTGGATGATAACAATAGAAGAAAGAGTGAGCAGTGACAATAGTACGGCAACCAGCAGTACAGCAGCAATCACAGTAGCAATGAGACAGCTAAGAAAACCAACACAGCACCAACTTGACAAAGTGAAAACCCCGGGAACATACAGCAACAAACCCAGTATTTAAATTGACCCGGGAATGGTCCAAAGCTAAACCAAACTAACTGATATCCCTAGCAACACCGAGTGACCCAAGCAATGAAACCAAACAGCTTGAAACAAACTAACTTTTCACTTCAAAATAAACCACAGACACTTGAAAGCATCAACCGACTGATATTAGCACCAAAAGCTAGCCCAATTTGACCCAAAACTACTTGAAACCAGTTTAATACTCCTCTGAAGTTCCAATGGTTGAATAATGAATCGAAAGGGAGTATTAATGAATTGACCAACACCCAAGACTGTTCTATCAATCCAATAGAACAATAAACCCGATTGTAACAGTGAGACAGAGCAGACCCAGAATGTTTTCTCCTTTTCCTTCTTTCAAATCCTCTCTCTTTCTCTGTATCTATCTCTCTATGTTTTAAAGTATTCTCTCTTTCTATCTATTTTAGAATGCTCTCCAAAAATCTTTCTAATGTCTCTCTGTAATCCCCCCTTGTATGTGTGTGTGTATCTCTATTTATAACCAAAAACACCACCTAGGAACACCCAGATTCTGCAGAACAGACCCTTGCCCATCCTTCCTCTGTCCAACCCATTATATTCTCTGTTTTAACCACTAAACCATGTCTAAGTATGGGGCATTTTTAATTAAAAATTGGCAAGTGCAGGGCACTGACAGGACACTCTGCTGTATAGCAGGTTCCATTTGGCTATCCTCATGTGCCTTGCACTTTAACAGCTAAACTCATTTACCACTTACTTCAAACAATAGTTCAAAAATAATTTGATCCCACAATGATCCACAGTGATTTACAGTGATTTACAGTGTCAATTTCTTCCATAAAAATGCTAATAAACGACCCTATGAACTAATCAACAACAATCGTATAACACATATAAGCAACAAAAATCAATCATGGAATAAGTGATCTGAAATGCTCAGGCAACAAAACACAACAACAAAAGAAAAAAAAATGCAGATTTTAATCTACTTGACAGTATCGATTAAGACCAACTTAATCTGCTCCGACATACAACAAAATAAGAACGACCAAATAAAGGTCTTACGGGGTAGAGGTGGAGAAGATTAAATATCAAACAACAAGACAGAAACCCACGAACGCCTAAACTAATACATTGAGCATATCAATAAAAACAGAAAGAAAAGAAAAATGAAATACCTCCAGAAGAGAAATCAAAATCGAACGGACCCGGCTCCAAAGGACTTGAGTTTGCACTTTTGAAGTAAACGCACTTTAATTGAAGTGTTTTTCAAACGAAAAACACTCCAATTGAAGTCTGTTGCCTTCAAATACCGTTGACTTGGACGAAATCCCTAGTTTCTCAATTCTAGGGTTCTTGAGGCTCGGATTGGGGTTCGAGGGGTTCTGGTCGGATTCGAACCAAAACATGGTTAGTGGGGGTATGAGGGAGGTTTGGCGAGGGCGAGGCATGAGTTTGGGGTGGTTTGGGGTAGAACTTCAAATTCCGGCGAGCTTCGATCTAATATTCGAAGAGCTCGGGAATGATTCGAGACTAACGGTTAGGGGATTCGTGTAGAGGGAGGTGAGGGGAAGAGCTGGTGAAAATTTGAGGAGGTTTGGCCTACCGGAACCGCCGTGAGGCGATTTCCGGTAGGCGAGGTGCGGCGGGGGACGGCAGGGGTCGGTTGGTCTCTGTGAGAGACGGAGAAGATGAGCGGGGTGTTTAGGGAGGGGGCTGGGTCGCGTGGAACAAATATATACTGGGGCATGGGATTTAATCCAAGTCGTTGGATCGATTAAGATCGACGGCTTGGATCAACCTACTTAACGAAATGAGGTCGTTTGAGTGGATTCGAGACCGGGCGGGTTTTTTGTGTGGATATGGGTCGGGGTGCAGGGGCGATTGGTGACCGTTGGATTAAAACGATTGAAGGGCTTGGATATCCTGGCATGTTACGGCGTCGTTTGGGTGTTTATGAGGTGTGCTGGGCCGTTTGATCTCGAAGGATCAACGGTCTAGATTGAGCAAGCTTTGACGACGTCGTCTAGACGCTTCAAAAGCTGCCTTACCCGGACCGGGCTGGGACAGCTCTTTGGGCTGAAATGGCTTTGCAAGATTATCCACTTTCCTTCCTTTTCTAGTTAGCCACATTTAAACTAAAACTACTCTAACTAACTCGAGAGAAATAAAATCACACGCCTATTAATTCCTACACAAACCATTAACACGAATTACACATTTAACTAAAATTGCCTAAAGGCAAAGAATAAAGATGCGCATGTTTGGTAATTTTCTTCGTGGTTAATTAGTTCCTATGAACTCAAAATTGGTTCCTACACGCCTACGATGCGTATTTTGCATTTTTTTTTCTTTTTTTTTTTTTTAAAAAAATGAAACAAGTAAACGCACATGCCGACAAGTACTAACTCCAAACAAACCAAAATTCGTGAAATCAAATACAAGGCTATTTTATTTTTCTGTGAGTAATTGTCGTGAGGGCAAAATCACGTGCTCACAGCTGCCCCTCTTTGCGCGGAAACATGAAGAGTTTTCGTGCAAAGATAAGTGAGCGGATACGAGCGATTTTTGCCCGTTTGAGCACTCCGTATGAAGCATTTTTTGGAAAACTTTGACCGAACCTTTGCTTCAGAAGGTCTCCTACATATCCCTGGTAAAAAGGGAATCAGGTCAATGTAGTTCGGGAAGTTTTGGTAGCTGGGACTACCATGACTGTTGCGATCTTGTTATTACTGCTGCTACTGCTATTACTGCTGTTGCCACTGCTTAACATGATCCCCTTATTACACCGTGCTAAACGAAAATAAGGAGCTAGACTAAGTTACAGTACTACAAATTCTTATCCATCCTTTTTAACTTGATCTTGTCATGCTCCTTGCCATCCTGCCGGCTCTGATGTTTCCTCACGTGCTTCTTCTCCTCCGACAATTGTTGTCTCGGCCTATCTTGATTGCCGACCTTCGACCATTGGTTCCTTCTTTGTGGTCTTCGAACTATTCTTCTTCGAAATCTTAATCTATCTTTTCTGATCCTTGTTGCCTTCCTTCTGCTTACGAACTTGGATTCATGCCGGGGATTTCTGCTACATTCAACCGCTTTCAACTACAATTTCAAAATAAATCGCCACTCCATTCTTCAGGCGGGCTCCCTGACTTCAACTACAACTTCAAAACTAAATCGCCACTCCATTCTCCAGGCGGGCTCCCTGACTTCAACTACTACTTCAAAATAAAATCGCCACTCCATTCTCCAGGCGGGTTCCCTGATTTCAACTATAACTTCAAAACTAAATCGCCACTCCATTCTCCAGGCGGGCTCCCTGACTTCAACTACAACTTCAAAACTAAATCGCCACTCCATTCTCCAGGCGGGCTCCCTGACTTCAACTACAACTTCAAAACTAAATCGCCACTCCATTCTCCAGGCGGGCTCCCTGACTTCAACTACAACTTCAAAACTAAATCGCCACTCCATTCTCCAGGCGGGCTCCCTGACTTCAACTACAACTTCAAAACTAAATCGCCACTCCATTCTCCAGGCGGGCTCCCTGACTTCAACTTCAAAACTAAATCGCCACTCCATTCTCCAGGCGGGCTCCCTGACTTCAACTACAACTTCAAAACTAAATCGCCACTCCATTCTCCAGGCGGGCTCCCTGACTTCAACTTCAAAACTAAATCGCCACTCCATTCTCCAGGCGGGCTCCCTGACTTCAACTATAACTTTAAAACTAAATCGCCACTCCATTCTCCAGGCGGGCTCCCTGACTTCAACTACAACTTACTAATTTCATCCTATCCCGATTACTTTCCTTTTGCCTTTTGTACCATTTTCTTCTTCCTGCATTGCCTGCTAGTGATGATGCTGCTGGGGAAGTATTCTTTATTTCCTTCTCCCCTCATTCTCTCTCGGACTTGCCGGTGGTTGAAATGTTATGGACCGGGGATTATCCTGGCGGGGGACCCGTTTTCCTCTTCCTTCTTCCCATACCTCCTCTGGGACTCACGCTTTTGCTTCCTTGAACAAATTATGGGATATAATACTGCTGGGGGAATCTCGAAGCCATTGTTTCGTTTTTTCCAACAACTGCTGGGGATGATACCAGGCTCAAAGATCACCCCATTGTGTTGTCTGGCCTTTCTCAAAACTATTCTGCTCGGAGCTGGTATTTCCCGAAATCTTGTATTGCTTTCTACCCTTATCCACTGGGTCTTCGCTTTCAAGAAGATTTTCGCAACAGGAGAAAATTTTCTGCCCCAGTTTGATAAACTTCTGGATGGTAGGCTTTCTCGCCAACGAACCCTCTTTTCCTGCTTTAAATCAAAGAAAAATTGTTAGTTTCAAAACGCAGTGAGCGGTCGCGCCACTCTTGTTGGGGCCATTTTCTTTTCTCTTTCAGCTGCTTGGCCTCTCTCGAACTTTGAGGACGACGTTGACGCTTGCTGGGGACGATGCTCTTTCCATGAACGGTTTCTCATCTTTCCCTTTTATTCCAATCTTTGGTTTGGTCCGACTCTTTTAGCCGGTGATCGGTTGCGTGAAATCATCTTTCGGACGTGCCACATGTGTCCATCATACTCCGTAACTCCTGCGAACCTTCCAATCAACCTGTCGTTCCAATCTTACTATCGGAACGACTTCTGCCTTATTGCCTCGTTCCACGCCTATTCATTTTCATTATACTGCTTTGGGAGACTTGGTAGTAAGCTTTGAAAAATCAATTTTCGAAAAATGAAAGAAAAGAAAAGAATGCTGACCGCAAATGACAAAAGAAAAGGAAAACTTTTCTGAACTCAAAAATAGGAAAACTTATCTGAATGTGTGATTGATCCAATGGTTATGCCGCACCTTTGAGATTAAACTACCCAGTCTATTCATGTCAATCACTTTCTGATGGCCGCGTTCTGCTAGAGGTAAACGGATGTCCCAAACCTTGTCTCATGCAGACATCTCGTAACCATCTCGCCCTGTCACCTCACAGTGCCCTTCAAAGGGTTTTCACTAATGAGATTCTCTCATTTTTCTCTATCTCCCGTCGCCTTAAGGTGCCCGTAAAGGTTTTCACCGTAAGACTCTCTCATTTTACTCTTCTTAACTTCCTTCGCCTTAAGGTGCCCGCGAGGGTTTTCACCGTTAAGACTCTCTCATTTTCGCTTTCTTTCCTTGCGGTGGGCTGGGGTATTATCCATAGAACTTCCTCTAAAGGGGCCATCCCTTTTCAGCTTGTAAGTTCTAAATTCAGTCGAGGATTGAAGTGTCACTCATGGTTTCACTCGCATGACTTGGCATTTCTCAAATACTGATCGAGAGGTCTTTTCGGTTCTCAATGTGGTTTCTGCGCGTGAGGCTAAAGAGAAAGGGGTTTAACCTCAACGGTTAGCTCATTACAACTTTCGGAATCCACACTATCTTTCAAACGAAATAATGACTTCTGCCCCAGTTTTGTTGCTTGGGGGATCTTTGATTTTTATTTTATTGTGACCGAGCTGTGTGGCGCCTACGTATCCTTCTTGAGGAATCAAGTCGAACGTGGTTCACTTTTTCTTGTGTTTTTTCTTTGTTTCTTTTTCTATTTTGTTACACATCTTCCTTGATGATTCCGAAAGAGGGTATATGAAAGAATAATTAAGGCTCAAAGGGGAAAACAAGGGTTAAAGTGTTTGGGTAGTAGAAAAATTGCCTCTGTCATTTCATTCTCCGAAAAATGCCAAATACACACAAACGAAACCAAACGTTGACAAATGCATTAAAGAATTACACATAATATCTCTTGATTGCATCAGAATTGATAGCCATATCGGTGCATCTTCCCTCAACATCCGGTTAGACATAGAGCGCCGTTGGATAATACTCTAGTCACCACAAATGGTCCCTGCCAATTTGGAGCGAACTTGCCTTTCGCTTCGGCCTGATGTGGTAGAACTCTCTTCAGCACATGTTGTCCCACTTCAAATTTCCTGGGACGTACCTTCTTGTTATATGCTCTCGCCATTCTCTTTTGATACAATTGGCCGTGACATACCGCTGTCAATCTCTTTTCATCGATCAAGCTCAATTGCTCTAATCGGGTTTTGACCCACTCGTCGTCATCAATCTCAGCTTCAGCGACAATTCGGAGGGATGGGATTTCAACTTCTGCTGGTATTACCGCTTCAGTCCCATACACCAACAAGTAAGGAGTTGCACCTACCGAAGTCCGGACGGTAGTGCGATAACCTAACAGCGCGAATGGTAACTTTTCATGCCATTGTCTGGACCCTTCTACCATCTTCCTCAATATCTTCTTTATGTTCTTGTTTGCTGCCTCAACCGCACCATTTGCTTTGGGACGATACGGTGTGGAATTTCGGTGTGTAATCTTGAACTGTTGGCAGACCTCCTTCATCAATCCGTTGTTAAGATTGGCACCGTTATCTGTGATGATTATCTTTGGAATTCCAAACCTGCGGATGATGTGGGAGTGTACGAAATCCACCACCGCCTTCTTGGTCACCGATTTGAATGTTTTGGCCTCCACCCACTTGGTAAAATAATCGATCGTTACCAGAATGAACCTATGACCATTGGAAGCCGCAGGCTCTATAGGTCCAATAACATCCATACCCCATGCAACAAACGGCCATGGTGCCGACATTGTATGCAATTCAGTTGGTGGAGAATGAATCAAATCTCCGTGTATCTGACACTGATGGCATCTTCGCACAAAACTTATACAATCACGCTCCATCGTGAGCCAGTAATATCCTGCTCGAAGAATCTTCTTTGCCAATACGTATCCGCTCATGTGTGGTCCACAAACTCCCGAGTGTATATCTGTCATCACTGTTGTGGCTTGACTTGCATCTATACATCTCAACAATCCCAAATCTGGGGTTCTTTTGTACAGCACCCCTCCACTAAGGAAAAATCCGTTTGCCAATCGCCGAATAGCCCTCTTTTGATCTCCGGTTGCCTAATCTGGGTATATTCCTAACCTGAGGTACTCTTTGACATCATGAAACCATGGCTTACCATCCATCTCTTCTTCTATCACATTACAATAAGCATGTTGATTCCGGACCTGAATATGTAACGGATCGACACGAACCTTATCCGGGTGATGTAGCATCGACGCTAAAGTAGCTAGAGCGTCGGCAACCTCATTATGCATCCTTGGGATGTGCCTGAATTCTACCGATCGAAAGCGTTTGGTCAAATCATGCAAACACTGACGATATGGGATAAGCTTTAGATCTCTGGTTTCCCATTCTCCCTGAATCTGATGTACCAGAAGGTCCGAGTCCCCCAAGACCAAGACGTCCCGTACATCCATGTCCACCGCTAATCGTAACCCCAAGATACATGCCTCGTACTCAGCCATATTATTGGTACAATGAAAACGTAGTTGAGCAGTAACAGGATAATGATGTCCTGTTTCAGAGATGAGCACAGCCCCTACTCCGACTCCTTTTGCATTCGCCGCTCCATCGAAGAAAAGCTTCCACCCCGGATCCTCGGTTAACTCCAACCCATCAATTTGCAATACTTCTTCGTCTGGAAAATACGTCCTCAAAGGTTCGTATCCGTCATCAACAGGATTCTCAGCTAAGTGATCGGCTAGGGCTTGAGCTTTCATAGTCGTCCTTGTCACATATATGATGTCGAACTCTGTAAGTAATATTTGCCATTTTGCTAACCTCCCTGTAGGCATAGGTTTCTGGAAAATATACTTCAACGGATCCAAACGCGAAATGAGGTAAGTGGTGTAAGAAGACAAATAATGTTTCAACTTTTGGCCTACCCAAGTCAAAGCGCAACATGTCTTTTCTAGATGAGTGTACTTGACCTCGTGGACCGTGAATTTCTTACTGAGGTAGTAAATGGCCCGTTCCTTCCTGCCGGTAAGATCATGCTGCCCCAGTACGCAGCCGAACGAATTCTCCAAAACCGTCAGATAAAGAATCAGGGGTCTACCCGGTTCAGGCGGAACTAGTACGAGTGGATTTGACAGATACCCTTTGATTTGGTCAAACGCTTCCTGACATTCTGTCGTCCATTCTATCGCAGCGTCTTTCTTCAATAGACGGAATATGGGTTCACAGGTTGCCGTAAGCTGGGCAATAAACCTACTGATGTAATTCAACCTTCCCAACAGACTCATTACCTCTGTTTTATTCTTTGGCGGGGGTAACTCCTGAATGGACTTGATTTTGGATGGGTCCAACTCAATGCCCCGTCGGCTGACGATGAATCCTAGCAACTTTCCTGATGGAACTCCGAATGCGCATTTGGTCGGATTGAGCTTGATGTCGTATCTTCGAAGTCTTTGAAAGAACTTCCTGAGGTCAGCAACATGGTCTTCTTGACGTCTGGATTTTACGATCACATCATCCACGTACACTTCAATTTCCTTGTGTATCATGTCATGGAATACCGTAGTCATCGCCCTCATGTAGGTTGCCCTTGCATTCTTCAAACCGAACGGCATCACTCGGTAGCAATAAGTTCCCCACGGTGTGATAAAGTCATCTTTTCTGCGTCCTCTTCATCCATCAAAATCTGATGATATCCCGCATAACAGTCCACAAAGGATCCGATTTCGCGTCCAGCGCAATTATCAATCGGGATATGGATATTGGGAAGTGGGAAATTATCCTTAGGACTCGCCTTGTTGAGATTGCGATAGTCCACGCATACTCTGATCTTTCCGTCTTTCTTTGGCACCGGTACTACATTAGCCAACCATTCAGGGTATCGAGTGACACGAATGACTTTCGCCTGCAACTGTTTGGTTACTTCCTCCTTGATCTTCACACTCATCTTCGTCTTGAATTTCCGCAGTTTCTGCTTGACGGGAGGATATGCCGGATCAGTGGGTAATTTATGAACCACTAGATCAGTGCTGAGTCCTAGCATGTCGTCATACGACCATGCGAAAATGTCTTTAAACTCCATGAGTGTTTTGATCAATTCCTCTCTCAAGTTTGGTTCAATATGGACACTTATCCTGGTTTCTTTGACGTCATCTGTGCTCCCCAGATTAACGGCCTCAGTATCATTTAAATTTGGTTCGGGTTTTTCCTCGAAGTGACTTAATTCTTCACCGATTTCTTCTACGGCTTCATCATCGCCGTACTCTGACTCACTCTCGTCACTTCTTATTTCATGCGTTATTATTTCCAAACCCGATTGACTTTCCAGACTGGGTTGATTAATCTTTAGGCACGCCATATCATTAAGATCAGTTGAAAGAAGGCAAGACTCCTTCCGGACAGGGAGAGGAGTAGCCTTCCAATTATTCAATTTTGCTTTCGACTCCACAAACTGTATCTCGGCATGGCTGGATCCTTCACCGTCCTCGAGCATGCATACATCTGCAAATAGGTCCTCGAACTTTCTTAAGAACTCTTCGTCTGGCCTAACCATAGGACCGGGAATCTTTGTCGTCGGATGTCCTCTTACTCCAGACCTGACGAAAGATTAGGAAAGGCATGGAACCGGCTTCGAGAGCACCCATGTCTTCTGCTTATTCTTCTTGGCTTGCTGGATGTCCTCTGATGTTGGCTTGAATCCCAAACCGAAGGTTCCCACGTTTTCGACCACAGATACCGGTTGTATGATTCCTTGCAGAGATGCACCTAGACCTTTGCCGGGTATGAAACCATGTCCTAACATTTCATGAGCCACTATGACGTCGGCAGTAATTATTCTGTCATTGGGAACGCATTCCCCTTCTGGAACTCGGTTGGCGGATACCACATCGCAGATCTGGTATACCCATGGCCCAACATCTTCTTCTGTCTCAACAAAGGGGACGATGGTGCCTGGTTGTAGATCATTCTCTCCATGGACGACGATCTCCTGTTGGTCCCACTCAAACTTGACGAGTTGGTGTAAGCTGGATGGAACTGCTCTTGCGGCATGGATCCACGGTCGCCCTATCAGAAGGTTATATGACACCACCATGTCCAGCACCTGGAATTCCATGGTGAACTCCACTGGCCCAATTGTCAAGATTAACACTATGTCCCCGACCGACGCCTTGCCTCCTCCATCAAACCCTCGAACACATATGTTGTTCTTGCGTATCCTGCCGATGTCCACTTTCAACTTGTCCAGCGTAGAGAGAGGACAAATGTTAGCACTGGACCCATTATCGACAAGGACTTTGGTAACCACCGACTCCTCACACTTTACCGTAAGATATAAAGCCTTGTTGTGCTCGGTGCCTTCCTCAGGCAATTCATCATCGGTGAAGGTGATCCGATTCGCTTCGAAGATCCTATTGGCGATCTTCTCCAAATGACTCACCGAGATTTTATCAGGTACGTGGGCCTCATTCAGAACTTTCATCAAAGTTTGCCGATGTTCTTCAGAATGTATCAGCACAGGAGTCTTCTTCAACTGCTCTAGGATAGAATAGTCATGCAGCTTCATCTTTTTCAGGAATTCTTCTGCCTCTTCATCAGTTATCGGCTTTTTCAATGTCGCCGGAGTGATCTTCCTCAATTCCACAGGGGCAAAACATCTCCCCGATCGGGTCAAACCTTGCGCTTCGCAAACTTCCTCTTTCACTTCCTTTCCTTTGTAAGTTGTTGTAATCCGAGCATAATTCCATGGAATAGCTCTGCTATCAGTTATTGGCAACTGTGTTGCTGGCTTGATGATGAAAGGATCCATTCGAACGCCTGCTACCGTCAAGACGGGCTTGGTTGTTGCCCCTGGTACAACTATTTTTACTTCCCCCGGCCTCATCGGTACTCCATTCATACTTCCCTTTTCTGCTTCCGACCCTCCCGGTAAGTCCTTCTTGCAAATGGATGGCTCATCAAGGCTCGGCCCCTTTCTCATTCCTACCCCGCTAGACTTGATCATCATTACGGTCTGAGAGGCTTTCTCCTTTCCTTCTTCTACCCGTACCAACCCGATCATGTTGGTCTCATGATGAGTCGGAAGTGGGTTTTGGTTGATGTTGGGCTCTGTCGGAGTCTGGACCTCAATCTCGCGAGTGTCGATGAGCTCCTGGACGGCCGTCTTCAACCTCCAACACTTTTTCGTATCGTGTCCCGGACATCCCGAGCAGGAGGCACAATTCACTGAATGGTCCAGATTCTTTGGAAGAGGTTTGGTAGCTTAGCTTCAACCGGATTTAGCAACCCTACTTGCTTCAACCGGTGGAACGGACTGGTGTAAGACTCTCCCATGGGAGTGAAAGTCTTTGGCCTTGGCGCCCTATCGCCTTTGAATGCCTGGTTCGGACGAAAACTCGCGCCCGAGGGGTTTCTATAAGCTCTTGGGGGTGGATAATTGTTCTGCGGGTTTGGTGCACGCCATGGTGCATGGACGGGAGGTGCAGAATAGGACTGTGCGTGGTGAACAGTAAAATGGGGATCAGGTGCGGGATAGTAATGTTGCGGGTGGTTATATGGATTATGGAAGTAATTTTGGTGGTGAGGCTGGGGCGGGCTATATTGGGGTGCAGGGCCTCTGTTTCTGAACCATGTCCCGGACTCGACTGCCGCGACTTCCTCTTTCCTCTTTTTCCCAAGTACTCCTCCAGTGCCACTTTGGATAGCCTGAGTGGTGGCTTTCAATGCCGAGTAGCTCATGATCTTGTTGGCCTTCAAACCTTCCTCGATCATAGCCCCCATTTTTATCACCTCAGTGAATGATTTGCCCACGGACGTTACCAGATGTCCAAAATAGGTTGGCTCTAGTGTCTGCAAGAAGTAATCCACCATCTCGCTCTCTCTCATCGGCGGATCTACCCTGGCTGCCTGTTCCCTCCAGCGGAAACCAAATTCCCTGAAACTTTAAGCGGGCTTCTTCTCTAATTTTAGCAATGATAAGCGGTCGGGGATTATTTCAAGATTGTACTGGAACTGGCCGATAAAAGCTTGAGCCAAATCATCCCACGTAAACCATCTGCCGGGGTCCTGTCTAGTGTACCACTCCAGCGCAGATCCTCCCAGACTCTGACCGAAGTAAGCTATCAGAATCTCGTCCCGTCCTCCGGCTCCTCGCATTTTACTACAAAACCCTCGGAGGTGGGCTACAGGATCACCGTGCCCCTCGTATAGGTCAAACTTGGGCATTTTAAACCCGGCCGGCAACTGGACGTCTGGGAATGGACACAGATCCTTGTAAGCGACACTGACCTGGATTACCCAAACCGTGCATGTTCCTGAAGGACCGCTCCAGGCTTTTAACTTTTCTGATAACTTCCTCATGTTCTGAACTTTGGAAGTACTTTTCCGGTTCTGCCGGATTATCCCAGTGAGGGGTATGTGATTGCGGTTCAGGATCCCTAAAAGTAGGCTCTGGAGGATAGTAAGAGTTGTCATGGATCTGAACATGTGGCTCGCCGGCCGGCCTTTGCAAAGGAGCAGGTGGAGGTGCCACAAAAATAGGGGTGACTGGAGGAGGATTTGGTTTGGCTGGTGGAATGTGGGTGGCATATGGGTTTTCCCCCTGAAAGTATGGATAGATCGGGGCGCTTGTCGAAGGATCGATGGGCGGATGTTCCGGAGCTGAGGCGAGAGTAGGGAGGTTTGGCGAGGACTGTCCCCTAGCCCAGGCTAGGTGCATCTCTGTTATCTGATGTCTCAACCATTCTACCTCCTCTTTCATGATTTGCATCTCCGATTTCTCTTCCTCGAGACTTTTACCGGAACTAGACATACTTGCTGTAATTGGCCCTTTAGATCTAGTATGGTAATGGTGGCTGGCCAGTATATTCTGTCAAACCAACTGCTAAACTTTTCTGGAGATGCAACAAACTTGTTAGTTTACCGAGTTTAACAGATATGTTACAGCACGTTGGATGTAATGCACCTAACCAAATCACCCTTTCTACATGCACTCGTAACATGCGTCATTCCAGCTTTTCTCTTTTTTTTTCTTTTTCTTTTTCTTCTTTTTCTTTTTCTTTTTTTTTCAACTATCCTTGAAAGCCTTATTGTTATTAACCTTCGTGTCTTTTCCTTTCTTTTTAGTGGTGGTCGAATCTTATGTGGATTGCCTACGTATCACGTCCCCGCGTGAATCAGACCGAGCGTAGTTCTGGTAACAAGATTGTGGCAAAATTCAGTAACTTTTATATCAAATAAAACCTTGCAGTTACAAAACACGTCTTACAACAATCAGCAAAATAAAAGAAATCCTTGACTCGGGAAAGTAAAGATAAAAATGCCAACTAGCTTGACCCAACATTTCAAAAATACATTTTTAATCAAAAATCTAATGCTCTAAAATTCCTGGGGGCCCGCGAGGCATCATTCGGCCTTGCCGCGGGCCTTGGTGTGAGGTCCTTGTGCAGTCCCCTTAACTCTCTCATGATCTGATGAACATAACCCATAACTGAAGCAAAAAGGTCGGTGCGAGGCATTTGTTCACAAGCTAAGCACTTCACGGTGACATAATGCCCGATTTCCCCAATTCTGTCTTTGATCATGTCCCTTTCTCTGAGTAGCCGTTCTATCTGTTGGTTTTTCGCCCCCAATCTTTGAGCGTTGTTGATGACTTGGTCTAGGAGCCTGTCTATTTGTTCTTGCAGTCGGGCCATCAAATTGTGGCAATGGTCGAGGTCTGTTCTAGCATCTCGAACTTGCTTGAAAACCCGCTCCCTGAGGATAACATTTGCCTCCCTTAGACTAGTGATGGTCTCAGTGTAATCTTCCTCCACCCATTGTAGGTGAAGTGCATGTTGATGTGCCTCCTTTCTCCAGCTAGCATGGATCCTCGTTGTCTGGGCTTTCGACTCGTCCAATCCTCTTTGGATATCGGTGACTTGGCTTCTCAAACCCTTTATCAATTTTTCGTCTGCCCGACTCCTCAACTGTCTGTCAGCATCCCTTTTCATTTGCTGGATTTGAGCTCTCAAGAAGTCATTTTCTTGTGCCAACTTCTTTTTGTCTCCTTCGTCGGCGGCTGCTTGCATGTTCTTCTCGAATCGAAGGTCCCGGACCTGCTGTTCTATCCTACCAATCTTCGTCCTGTACCCCTCCTCCTTTGCTAGCCAATTCCATTGTTCCTGTGAATCTTCCGTGAACTGTTGGACATGGGCTCTTTTAGAACATTTCCGACGAATCCGAAATCTTTTCCCGAACCACACATTGTACTTTGGGTCCACCTCTCCCTTAGCTAGTTCCCGGACCATGGTTTTAGGCTCAAGGAACCTACATTCATGCCACAGATTTCTAATCTTCTCTTCGGGGAATACGACTCCTGGGCTCAACTCAATGGCGTACTTTCTCAGGTCTTGATCGGTAGGAATAACCTGAAACCTTCCTAGTTGACGTAATACACGGTGAGGGACATATGGTTGGACACTGCGGATCCCCATCAGAAGGATATAACACTCCTCGGCCGCCATATATATTACTTCAGTATCGGGTAACCACCCGAACGCCCATTCAATCTGATCGGCTTCTATTGAGCTCAGTCGTGCAAGCCATGCCTCGACGCCTTCAGGGAATACAGCACCCATCATCCGTTCTTCAAAACCCCTGATACAGTTTTTCCCAATCAACCCATGGTTCATGTATCGTGTCCGGTGATGGAGGTGTTCTTGCATCCACAATTGGAGTAACAGATTGCATCCTTGGAAGAAATTGCCCCCTTCTCGGCATACAGTCAAGGCTCGATAGATTTCGGACAAAACCAAAGGGACCACCGTGCTGGTATCCTTTTTGATTGCAACGTCGGCTATTCCGACCAGACTTATCTCTATTTTCTTATCTTCGCGTGGACAAATCACGACTCCCAAGAATGTCGTTATGAATGCTAGAATTCGTCTGGCCTCCCACTTGGTTCTATTCCCTGCGTGAGTTAGTCCAAGGTTTGACTCTTCAAAACCCCGAGGAGTGCCGTACCGTTGGTATAAGAATTGGAGATCACAACATCCTTCTAGCAAATCATCATTTTTCACCTTCCGACTAATGCTTAGCAAATCCAGAAACCCATGTGGAGATACCGGTCTTGGTGAGAGCAGGTATTGCCCTCTTAATTTCCCATTTAGCCCTGCATAGCCCGCAATCTCCTCTAGCGTGGGTGTCAGTTCAAAGTCGACAAAACGGAACACATTGCGGGTCGGATCCCAAAAAGATATCAATGCCTCGATGATGTCTTTCCTTGGCTTGATATTCAACAGATTAACCAAACCTCCCAAAATTCTCTCCACTATCTTTTTGCTATTGTCTTCCAAATCGTTCCACCACATATGGAGCTGCTGAGGGACCTCGCTAAAGATTGAAAATGACTTATTCTGATTCGTGCTCATCCTGCACATTTATTAAGGTGATTTAAATAAGAAAAACAACTCCGTTTTGCTAAATAATTAAAAAAATCAGTTTTCAATCACGGCCTTTCAACGTCTCGGGGACGAAGGTTTTTAAGGCTGTGGGGGTAAATTGATCGAAATCAAAAATTGACCCAAAGGTGGCCGTTTATACGAAATCAGCCTTCCGGCGTCCCTTTCGGGAACATTCGGCTATTTTTGAAAACAGCGTCACCGACTTATTTAGTACAAAAAGTTAGTTTTGATATTTTGGCTATTTTTCAATAGGTGAAGTTGGACCTGATAGAGGTTGCCTACGTATCTCACATCCAATGAGAATCAAACCCACGTAGTTCGATTTTAATGAAACAAACTACATTATTTATTTATTCATAAAAAAGACAATGGCTATTTTTTTTTTTTTTTTTTAATTTTAATTTTCCTTATATCTAAAGCCGGTCAGCATGCAAGTCTATAACAGGTAAATGCGTAAGACAAACAGGATGCAGCAGGATAGTCTTTTCATTTCAGGTCACCTGTCCTAGACGGACCCAACCCCTGTGTTGAGTCCCCTAAGCCAAATGCAACATGATGCAAATAAACGTTCCTACTAGGGATCCGACATGAAGCTTTGTTATTCTAGGTTCAAAAACCTGGGTTTATTGTTCTAGACTTGGCTTACCCGAGCGGACAGCTCGAGCCGAGGAGGAGGCAGCAACCCGGGAATATAGAAGCTTCACCGGTTTTGCAACTTATCCAAACCTCGTTCTAAAGTGGGAATTAGACACTATACAGAAAAGAAGTCACACGAAGTGCACCCTTCTTCATGATTTAGAAGACTCAGAGAGGAGATTGGTTCCAGCACAATTTATATGTACAATTCACAAAATATCAAAGCAGTAAAAACAATATTTAGCACATTAATACAAACATGCAATAAAAATCAGATAATAAATAAGCCAAATACAACAATTATTCCGAGCTCGAATTCTAAATTATATCCCCAGCAGAGTCGCCAGAGCTGTCACACCTCCTTTTTACCGCACCCGCGAGGGCGCAAGGGAGTTTTTCCAATTAAAGGACAACCAAAACGGGATTCATTTATTGAGAGATTCGGAGTCGCCACTTGGGAGATTTATGGTGTCCCAAGTCACCGGTTTGAAACCCGAATCGAGGAAAGGTTTGACTCTATTTAACGGTCCGCGAACCAGAAATCCGGATAAGGAATTCTGTTAACCCGGGAGAAGGCATTAGGCATTCCCGAATTCCGTGGTTCTAGCACGGTCGCTCAACTGTCGTATTCGGCTTATTTATCTGATTTTTTACAGTTATATACTTAGTGCAAATTAATATCCCTTTACCGCTTTTATTATTATTATGATTTACGAAAGAGAAAGTTGCCTAAAAATATGTTTCGAATCACGTCACATGAAATGCACCCGGATCCTCGACACATTCTTATTCAACATTTTGGGATTTGGATTTGGGTCGCATGAAATGCACACCCGTATTTAAGAAGGTAGAATTATTAAACTACGCGCCTAGAGCGATTACTTATTTACACTTTTGAGAAGGCCATGATATTCGCTAAGAAACGACACATCTCGAAATCTAAGTATTTTATATGTACATTTATGAGGGCCCCGCGATTTGTATAACTTGTTAGGCGAGGCACACCTCTAACTCAAATTTAAAGCGAACTACATCCTGCCATATTTATTTAGGAGTTTATTCCAAATTATTTAAAACATGTTACGAGCCACACTACATGAAATGCGCCTGTGGTTCCTGACACGCTTTATTTAACCTTGTTCAAAATTGGAGTCGGGTCACATGAAATGCACACCCGTTTTAAGAAAGTAAAAAAAAGTTAAACCCGCACTAAAAGTGACTAGCATATTACTATTTTTGCGAAGGGCCATGAAATCAGTCACACGACTCATTCCAAAATTCTAATCATTCGAATATGTATACCTTTATTTGGGCATCATGATTCATACTTTATTTAGCGGGACTCGCCTTATTTGTTTAAAGTCAATCCTAACACGACTTATGGTTTTCTATTCACTCGGTCTTTAATAATAAACAAAGGTCCTTTAGAAACATATCATTCCCATTTACCACGAAATAAACCACAAAGTCATGTAGGACACTATGCTGGAGAATGAGGAGACAACAACAGATGCATTGGCTATTGACTATACATTTCCACATGATAAAATTGGTCACTGCTACCCTATTCTCTCCTATTTAAAATCAACCAAGTGGTATCCCAGATCTAACAGTTGTAATCTAGTTTAACAGTGTAGACCTCATCGCAGTTCGAACTAAACATTAGTTTCATCTGATGAATATACAACATCATCCTTATTATGTACAAAAGGAAGTAAGAAAACTGAAAAAAAGATTGCAACAACATGGCTTTGAACAGCTTTCAATTCATTTCCATAAGCTTTAAGGTTTACAAAATGTGTACCTGGATGATAACAATAGAAGAATGAGTGAGCAGTGACAATAGTACGGCAACCAGCCGTACAACAGCAATCACAGTAGCAATGAGACAACTAAGAAAACCAACACATCACCAACTTGACAAAGTGAAAACCCCGGGAACATACAGCAACAAACCCAGTATTTAAATTGACCCGGGAATGGTCCAAAGCTATACCAAACTAACTGATATCCCTAGCAACACCGAGTGACCCAAGCAATGAAACCAAACAGCTTGAAACAGACTAACTTTTCACTTCAAAATAAACCACAGACACTTGAAAGCATCAACCGACTGATATTAGCACCAAAAGCTAGCCCAATTTGACCCAAAACTACTTGAAACCAGTTTAATACTCCTCTGAAGTTCCAATGGTTGAATAATGAATCGAAAGGGGGTATTAATGAATCGACCAACACTCAAGACTGTTCTATCAATCCAATAGAACAATAAACCCGATTGTAACAGTGAGACAGAGCAGACCCAAAATGTTTTCTCCTTTTCCTTCTTTCAAATCCTCTCTCTTTCTCTGTATCTATCTCTCTATGTTTTAAAGTATTCTCTCTTTATATCTGTTTTAGAATGCTCTCCAAAAATCTTTCTAATGTCTCTCTGTAATCCCCCCCTTGTATGTGTGTGTGCATCTCTATTTATAACCAAAAACACCACCTAGGAACACCCAGATTCTGCAGAACAGACCCTTGCCCATCCTTCCTCTGTCCAACCCATTATATTCTCTGTTTTAACCACTAAACCATGTCTAAGTATGGGGCATTTTTAATTAAAAATTGGCAAGTGCAGGGCACTGACAGGACACTCTGCTGTATAGCAGGTTCCATTTGGCTATCCTCATGTGCCTTGCACTTTAACAGCTAAACTCATTTACCACTTACTTCAAACAATAGTTCAAAAATAATTTGATCCCACAATGATCCACAGTGATTTACAGTGATTTACAGTGTCAATTTCTTCCATAAAAATGCTAATAAACGACCCTATGAACTAATCAACAACAATCGTATAACACATATAAGCAACAAAAATCAATCATGGAATAAGTGATCTGAAATGCTCAGGCAACAAAACACAACAACAAAAGAAAAAAAAAATGCAGATTTTAATCTACTTGACAATATCGATTAAGACCAACTTAATCTGCTCCGACATACAACAAAATAAGAACGACCAAATAAAGGTCTTACGGGGTAGAGGTGGAGAAGATTAAATATCAAACAACAAGACAGAAACCCACGAACGCCTAAACTAATACATTGAGCATATCAATAAAAACAGAAAGAAAAGAAAAATGAAATACCTCCAGAAGAGAAATCAAAATCGAACGGACCCGGCTCCAAAGGACTTGAGTTTGCACTTTTGAAGTAAACGCACTTTAATTGAAGTGTTTTTCAAACGAAAAACACTCCAATTGAAGTCTGTTGCCTTCAAATATCGTTGACTTGGACGAAATCCCAAGTTTCTTGGATTCTAGAGTTCTTGAGGCTCGGATTGGGGTTCGAGGGGTTCTGGTCGGATTCGAACCAAAACATGGTTAGTGGGGGTATGAGGGAGGTTTGGCGAGGGCGAGGCATGAGTTTGGGGTGGTTTGGGGTAGAACTTCAAATTCCGGCGAGCTTCGATCTAATATTCGAAGAGCTCGGGAATGATTCGAGACTAACGGTTAGGGGATTCGTGTAGAGGGAGGTGAGGAGAAGAGCTGGTGAAAATTTGGTGGCCGTTGGCCTACCGGAACCGCCGTGAGGCGATTTCCGGCAGGCGGAGCACGGCGGCTCATGGCGGCGATGAGGCTAATCTCTGTGAGAGACGGAGAAGATGAGCGGGGTGTTTAGGGAGGGGGCTGGGTCACGTGGAACAAATATATACTGGGGCATGGGATTTAATCCAAGCCGTTGGATCGATTAAGATCGACGGCTTGGATCAACCTACTTAACGAAACGAGGTCGTTTGAGTGGATTCGAGACCGGGCGGGTTTTTTGTGTGGATATGGGTCGGGGTGCAGGGGCGATTGGTGACCGTTGGATTAAAACGATTGAAGGGCTTGGATATCCTGGCATGTTACGGTGTCGTTTAGGTGTTTATGAGGTGTGCTGGGCCGTTTGATCTCGAAGGATCAACGGTCTAGATTGAGCAAGCTTTGACGACGTCGTCTAGACGCTTCAAAAGCTGCCTTACCCGGACCGGGCTGGGACAACTCTTTGGGCTGAAATGGCTTTGCAAGATTAGCCACTTTCCTTCCTTTTCTAGTTAGCCACATTTAAACTAAAACTACTCTAACTAACTCGAGAGAAATAAAATCACACGCCTATTAATTCCTACACAAACCATTAACACGAATTACACATTTAACTAAAATTGCCTAAAGGCAAAGAATAAAGATGCGCATGTTTGGTAATTTTCTTCATGGTTAATTAGTTCCTATGAACTCAAAATTGGTTCCTACACGCCTACGATGCGTATTTTGCATTTTTTTTTTCTTTTTTTTTTTAAAAAAATGAAACAAGTAAACGCACATGCCGACAAGTACTAACTCCAAACAAACCAAAATTCGTGAAATCAAATACAAGGCTATTTTATTTTTCTGGGAGTAATTGCCGTGAGGGCAAAATCACGTGCTCACAATTACAACCCTGAAATAACCCGGGTAACAGAAACGACACCAAAATAAAACTACCAAAACTCCAAGAGTTGAGCACCTTCCCAATTGACAAGCATGGCATCTTAGCCACCGTATTCTGCATTAAGATCGCTTTCTATTTCAATATCCTCGGCTTCCAAAGAAAAATCTCTTCACCCTCGTCATCGGGCAAAATGCGCAACGTCACATGCAGGTATAGGATTCTGTGTAATGTTCAGGGTGCCAGTGTCTTGGACCGCAATCATTCCTGCGTGAATCATTCTTTCTATTTCCTCTTTCAAATTCCAACATCTTTCAACATCATGCCCCTGAGCATTGGAGTGGTATACACATCGTGCAGTAGGATCGAAGCTTCTTGCAAGAGGATTTGGAATACATCCGGCGAGCGGCTTAATCAAGCCAACATGATTCAACCTTTCGAACAAACTCGCATAAGCAACCTTTCCTCCCTAAACGCCTTGTTTGGCTTGAAACCTGACCCAGGGGGTTTCCGGTATGTTTGTGGGGGTCGGTAGGCTTTTTGTGGAACTGGGTACCTGGAAGGTGAAGTACGATTTTGGGTGCCCCGGGGAGAGTAGTGGTGTTGGGGACGGAAGTAGTGTTGGGAAAGCATAGCTGGGGGACGAGTAATTGAGCTACTCGAGTGGCTAGAAAGGCTGCGATAGGCAGGTATATTTGGCATCGGGTTCAGTGTAAGGACCGGGTCCATGAAACTAGGTGGTGGGGGTGGTGCTTTTCCATCCATCCATGCCCGATACATTTCAACCACGTGTTGTCTTAATATTTTGACTTCTTCTACTAACATGTGGTTCCGTTCAACCAGCTGTTGTCGGGAACCGGTACCAACCTTGAGTCTCTTGAGCACTCGTAACAGCTCCAATGTCAGATATCATTTTCCTTGGATCTTGTTTACCACAACCAACCACCTCCACATTCTGGATTAACAAAACGAAACCACCGGGTTAGCGTTAAGGTATTCCGCTTATTGATTTCTCTTCTTTTTTCTGTTATGCTATTTTCTTTTCTTTTTCCCTTTTTGTGGTTTTTTTCATTTTTCCTTTTTTTTCTTTTTGTAGTTTTCCATTTTTTTCTTTTTGTAGTTTTCCATTTTTTTCTTTTTGATTATGGAAATGGTCGAATCCTATGTGGATTGCCTACGTATCATGACTCCGCATGAATCAGGAAATAAAGAGATATTTATTTGATTTTTTTTTAAAAGAAAATTACAGAAACCGACTCCAACTACAAACTTGAAAAACTTTCACATTTTCTACCGGAGATTTCTACAAGAATAAGAATATTTTTGGTGTCAATTATGACTATTTTCTACAAAATTGGCCACATAATGGCTTATTTGACAAAATGACTATTTTTTGCAAAATTTATTTAAGAAAGATAAACTTGAATTTTTTTATCCTGTGGCTCATGGGGCATCGTTCGGCATCACCATAAACCAACACAAGACTATTTTTCGTAAACTGGCTATTTAATGGCTTATTTAGACAAAGTGGCTCTTTTTGCAAAATTTTATTTAAGAAGATGCAAATTCAAAAATTTTTATCCCGGGGCCTATGGGGCATCGTTCTGCACCGACACAGACCAACACAAGACTGAGAAGTTAAAAATGCAAAAATATGGCTATTTCAGCAAAATTCCGGCCATGTAATGACTTATTTGATAAAGTGGATATTTTTTGAAAAGTTGAGCGATGACTCAAACTTAATTTTGCGGGTACAACCTTTCGACATTTCCGCGAGGGAATATTTCAAGGTTGTGTCCAACATTGTTTAAAATGACTCAAAGTGGCTATTCTTGCAAAAACGACCTTCCGGCGTCCTTTTGAGGGACATTTGGCTTATTTTAAGCAAGAATAGCATCACCCGGATTATTTATAATAAAAATAAAAAATTTGACATTTTTTGTTATTTTTACAAAAAGGGGTGTGTACCCCGACTTGATTTTGCGGCTATGGCCTTGCAACATTTCCACTTGGAATATTTCAATGTTGTGCCCGCAAATTATTAAAAATGTTTCAAAGTGGCTATTTTTTGCAAAAACAGCCTTCCGGCGTCCTTTCGGAATATTCGGCTATTTTCAAAAACAGCGTCACTTCGATTTATTGACAAAAACACACACACATTTTTTTTATTTTTTTGAAAAAGGGTGGCCTTTCAACATTGCCTACGTATCCCACCTAATGGCGAGAATCAAACCTGCGTAGTTCGGTCAGATTATTTGACCAATTATTTCAACAAAAACTGTTCCACCTTTTTTTTTTCAAATTTTCAAATTTTTCGGATACCTATTTCCTATAGATCTTATTTTTCTCTCTTCTTTTTTTTTTCTTTTCAACAATTTTTCTACCCTCGGGATTTCCGCCGGTCCGCATAACGATCAAGGACAATAAAAATGCAACACATAACATGCTCGGTCTTTCCAATACCGGGTCACCTGTCCTAGACGGACCCAACCCCTGTGTTGAGTCCCCTAAGTCAAATATGATGCAAATAATCGTCCTAGACCTATGTTCAAAATCTTACGGTTTCATAGAGTGCTAGACCGTGTACCCGAGCGGACAACTCGAATCGAGGAGGGGGCTACGTACCGGTGACCCGCGGAGTCAATCGGCTTTGTAACTTATCCGGCCTCTATTTTCTTAATTTAAGGTGACTTTAACAGAAAGGGGAGTCTCAACCAGTAAGCACATCCCCGCGGGCGAAGAGAGAAAGGTTTTCGGCACAATTTTATATACAATTCACACAATATCAAAGCGATAAAGCACATAGCATGTTGTTCAAATCATATAATGAATTCAAACAATAACGCGAACTGAAATTCTAAGGAGCTCGAGTTCTTAAACCCTGAAACCGAGGTTCGGGGTTGGGATCCCCAGCAGAGTCGCCAGAGCTGTCACACCCTTTTTTACCGCATGCACAAATGTAATGTGCCACTGTTTAATACTACATCCCGAGAAGGGATATAATAATAATCAGCGAAGGAGTTTTTCCACTTGAAGGACAGTCGGAACGGGATCAATTTATTTAATTATTCAGAGTCGCCACTTGAGAAAATAATGGTGTCCCAAGTCACCGGTTTAATCCCGAACCGAGGAAATTTATGACTCTGTAATACAGTCTGCGAAACTAGAAACTTGGATAAGGAATTCTGTTAACCCGGGAGAAGGTGTTAGGCACTCCCGAATTCCGTGGTTCTAGCACGGTCGCTCAACTGCAATTTTTTGCTTTTATCTGAATTCTTTATATATTTTAACTATGTGCTTTTAATGTTCCGCTTTTCAATTTTAGAAGAATTGCGACGTCACGAAAACACATTTCGAGTCACACCGCAACCAATACGCCTGTGACTTTAATGTATTTCAGTTTCGTCGAGAGATAGATTTGGGTCACATAAATGCGCACCCGTATTTAGGAAAGTAATTTTATTTAAGTCGTGCCTAAAGAGTCTTATCGTGTTGTTAACTTCGGGAAAGACCATGAAATTTACTAAACGGTCCTTCCAAGTCTAAGATTTTCATAACAATTTATTTGAGGGCCCCGCAATTGTATATTTTGTTTGGCGAGGCTCGTCTCATTATTTTATTTAAGGTCAATCCTAACATGACTATGATTTTCTATGATTTATCTCTAATAATAAAAGAAAGGTCCTAATTACTTTGTTATTTTTTACCTAACTCTTACATTATTGCATAGTTTTTTGATTTACAGTAATTTGGGCCTGTTAAAGACATGTTAGAGCCCATTACCTTATTATAGTCATCTGTTTACACCATAATTTCAGTCATTTGTATGACTGATTCACATTAAAAGGGCGTGATTCCATTGAGCAAATCTTCATTTTAGCAAAAAAAATTGTGATTCCTCTAAAACACTGAACGAAACTTCACTTTTGCAAACAGTTTATATAATCTGTATACCGTTATTAAACTAAACTAACTATCGTAATTAACTAATATACTAAAGTGATTCTCAAATTACTATTTTAAACATAATCGCTGCTTCCAAGACTAATGCTACACTTTCGATTAAACCTTTCTTAACAACTAAACCATATTTGAGATGTTCTAAATGAGCTAACAAATTTAATATGAAATACATCTGAACAGCTTCATCAAATACAACCAAACTTATTTATATACTATCAATTTAAATAATTGTTGAACTATAAACCAATAATTAACTAGCAGGCTAATACCGTATCTATTTTAAAAGTCCAATTATGACTTGCAATTAGAAATCAGTCTTTAAAATCTACTACATATAATCTGCTTATTTTTTATGTACAAAAGAAAACTAAGAGAAAATAGGAAAGAGAAGATTGCAACAACATAGCTTCAAAACAACTTTCATTTCCATAAGCTTTGGAGATTTACAAGATGTGTACCTGGTATTAAAAAGAAAGGGGAAGATGAAAAATCAACAGGGCGGTGAAAGTACATCAACAACAACAACAACAACCATCAGTAGCTTCAACACCTCAATCCCGAAAATCCCAGCAATACAGAGAAAAACAAAAACCAAGTAAAAAATAGAAAAGAAAAATATATTCCAGATTTTCTCTTTGTTTTGTCTTTCTAGCTTTGAACTCTTTTCAATTCTCAAAAGAAACTTTCAAAAGAAACTCTCAAAAATTGAAATTTTTGCCATGTATACTTCTGTGTCCAGAATGTATATCGAGTGTATACTACAGCAGGGAATTTTTTTTTATTTTTACTTCTCTTCCTATTTTTCCTCTCTTTTTTCCACCCCCTTTTTTTCATAAATCTTATCTTCTATTTATAGGCAAGAATTTCGAAAATTTTCAGATTTTTTATTAAAAAGAAAATATTTTTTTAATTTAAAGAAAACCCACTAATCCATGTTTTTCTCTCCTTGTTTTCTTCCTTGATTTCCTTGCCCCCCACTACTTTATGTCATGTAATTATGATTATTTTTTGCTAAAAAAAATCTGAAATTTTCTTCTTGGGCCAAGGGGTTTTGGGTTGGGTAAGGTTTCTTAGGATTGGGCTTGTAACTTAATTTGCAAGATGACCCAATCCAAATTTTTTCCATTTTGTTCTTCTCCATTATTCAACTTCCTAATTAATAAAGCCCAAAATACTAAGATTAATTTATAAAAACTAAAATTATCTTGAAATACTAATCTCATAATAATAATTGTCACCTAATTTTAAATGGTAATTAAAATACAATCACACAATTTGGACATTAAAGGCTAAAATGCAAAAGATGCCTATTTTTGTGATTTTCATTTTTGTAAGATAAAATTAATTACTCCTAATTGTAGAATTAAATCCTAAATGCAAATGCGATATATATATATATATATATATATATATATATATATATATATATATATATATATATATATATTATTTTTTAAAAAATGACACTAAATTCACAACAATTGCAAACAACACAAAACTTTTTTATTTTGAATTTTTGGGAGTAATTCTCATATAGGGCAAAAATCACGTGCTCACACCCGTTAC
>JASVEL010012098.1:0-18473 GCA_032618575.1 Nicotiana noctiflora | reverse complement strand
AGCTCCCGGAGGCCTCGGGATATTTTCAGAAGGTGAAACGGAAGGAATTTGGAAGTTGTACTGCTGGTATTTTTATTGCAGCAGTGGTTTCCGCTTCTACGAAAGGGAGACCGCAAAAGCGGATTATGAATCGCAGATGCGAGCTTAGGGGTGGCCAGTAAAGATCCGCAGATGCAGGGTGCCTTATCGCAGAAGCGGCCCTGCAGAAGCGGGCAATGGTCCACATAAGAGGAAATTAGCGGATTTGGGGAATCTCGCAGAAGCGGAGGAGTTTCCGCTTAAGCGGCCTCGCAGGAGCAAGTGTAGAACCGCAGAAGCGGTTTGGGATATTAATGACAATTGTAGAAGCGATCGGAATTCCGCAGAAGTGGACACGCGGAAGCGGCACATTAGCCGCAGAAGCGAAAGTGCCTGAGGTGTAATGAAACGGTGCTGGTTCGAAATTTCAGTAGAGAAAATCATTTGGGACTTCGAACTTAGAGGCGAATTTGGCGATTTTGAGGAGGTACGTAAGGGGTATCATCAGGTAAGCACTCTTGGACTCAATTTATATTAATATATTGATAAACCATGGATTTAACCTTTGAAAATGGAGGAATTAAGGTGTAACAATGGGGGATTTTTGCTCTAAGCCTATGATATAGAAAATTGACGATTTGAATGGGAAAACAGATTTTGATTTTGATAAACTTTATATTTATGGACTTGAGCGAGATAAGGATTCTGAAAATATGAATTTGTAATTTTTCGAGAAGCGGACCTGGGGGTCGGGTTTTGGCAACTTCGTATTTTTAGATGTAATTCAAGTTATTTCGATTGGGTTATTTTCCTTTAGCATATTTTGATGTATTCCTATTGGTTTTGATCAGATTCTGTACCTGTGGAGGCCGATTCTCATGGCAAGGGCATTTCGGACAAGTTTTCGAGCTGATTCGAGGTGAGTAATGGGTATGGATGATGACCTGAGGGTTTGAAATCCCGGTATATCACTATGTGACGTTGTATTGAGGCGAGAAACGTACTCTACTGTGAGTTCATGGTCGATTGTGATTGGAGACCAAGGCTTAGTCCGACTGTGTAATATTATACTATGTTGTTGGATATAAATGAGCCGGTAAACCCCCTACTTGGATGGTTGTGGATATCTTATCCCGTGAGGATCGTTATCATTGCTTCTATGATTATAGCATGTTATCCTGATATCAGTCCTGAACTAAACACTGTCTAAAATGGTTTTCCAAACTCTGGTATTCCTGAAAACTGTTTTCTACTGATATTGATAAAAAGAGATTTCAAAATGATATTTTCTGTGCCCGTGAGGCTTGCATTGCAAGTAGCTGGACTGGTAGTGGATCGGGCTGCGCGCTGCAGCATATCACTGATATTGCGCTTGGGCTGTAGGAGCCCCTCCAGAGTCTGAACCCCCACAGTGATTGCGGGTACCCAAATGGATTGGGCTACGCGCCGTAGTAGTCATGTTCATGCATCTGCATTGCAATTAGATATACCGGTTGTACTGAGTAGCTGTTATTGCTTATTCTGAGACTTATACTGTTAAAAATGGTAAAAGATGGTTATTATATAGCTTTACTTAGTGAATTATTGGGTATTTTTACCTTCAATGTCTTTATCCGTGCTTATTACCACTGAGTTGGAAGTTCTCACACTTCTCCCTGCACCTTGTGTGCAGATCCAGGTACATCACTGCAGGGCTGATTCCCCAGCTGCTTCAGAGATCATACCGGACTGTCGAGGTAGCTTCTTAGCATTCGCAGGACCTGACTTTCCCTTCTATCCCCTGTTATTTAGACCATTTTCTGCATTTGTCAGATACAGTTGTATTCAGTATCACTGTTATGTTCTTGGTAGAGGCTTTTGGCTTATGACTCTAAATCTGTGGGAGATGTTATACTATTTGGGCTATTTTTGCAACTCATGTTAAAATATTGCATTTCTCTTATTGTTAATAATGCTTTTGAAGTAAAGCGGGAGCTGGTAGCTCGGTAATGTGCGAGTTGATCAGGCTGGCGTAGAAATGTGCTGGGCGCCATCACGACCAGATTTTGGGGTCGTGACAATCTCCCTTGCTTGTAGATTCTTGTTGACTGTCAACAACACTTTTTTTCTTGTACTTCCAATAGATGACTGTTGGGTAGCATCATACTGGCATATAACAATATAATAAGTTAAAATTCTAATATGTCAATAATTTAAAGTAAAGTGGGGTATATAAAATTTACCTCTGTTGTTCTTGTGGCTGATGTGGTTTCAGGCCTTGAAGGACATGTTCTTTTAATGTGTTTAATGGAGTTGCAAATTGAGCATGTCATAGCTATTCCCCGTTTTGATAACTTTCCAGCTCTTTTAATTTCTCATTCCTCATTTCTTCTATTCTTCTTTGGCCTGCCAGGCATTTTTCTAACTTTAGGTGACTCAATCATTGGATTTGATGTAGCTGGCCATATTATCATATTGGGAAAAGATTGTATGAAATTGGAATAAGCTCGTAAATATGTCTCCTTTCTGTACCATGATGCAATTGACTCAGAAGCATCAATTATCCTAAACTGCATTGTTGTTATGGCATGTGCACAAGGAATACCTTTCAATTGCCATGACCTGGAACTGCAATATCCTCTTACTAGGTGAGCAATAAACGTAGCTATACATTCCTTAATTTCAAAGTCATATTCTCCATTCCAATGAATCTTACATTTCATTAACTTCTCCACATTATTGTTGAAGTTCTTAAGTGCCATCGGAGATACCTCATCCACCCAAGTTTCAGCAAAGGCCCTCATATTAGGTATCCTTATCATAACCTTGACTTCAATTTCTTCGAGCATTGACACAATTATCTTGTGTCTAGCACCCAATATCCATGCATTAAAGCTTTTCGATATATTATTGTCCACACTGTCACATTTAGAAATTTTTTTAAAGTAGACTTTGCACCATCTTTCTTTGTTGTATGAAATAAGATCTTCAAGAATATTGTGACCCAATGTATTTAATTCATCTAGCCTCTTTTTTCAATTCGACCTCATATGTTGCTCTAGCACAACTCGAAAACTTCTTCTTCTCTCAATTCTCCTCCATTTTTTGGACTAATTTGATAGAATATGTCTTGCACACATTCTATACTCACAAGCTCGAAATACTTCTTCAGCAACACTAACCAAACCTTGAAAAGCAAAATTAAATAATACATAACAATAAAAATAGTAAAAAGCAATAAATAACAGTATGATATCATACCGTTTGCATGTCACTGATAATAGTGATCTCATTTTCATCTCCAAGCTCTAAGTCCTCTTGCAATATCCTCATAAACCATGTCCATATTTTTTTTTCCAGTCCCAATAGTGACTCATGCTATGGGAAACATTTGATTGTTTCCATCTTTAGCGACTGCAACTAATAATTGTCCTTTGCATATATCCTTCAAAAAACAGCCATCCAGTCATATACACTTTCTACATCCCTCCAAGAATCTCATCTTCATAGCAGCAAAACATATATATAAGCTTATAAACTCTTTCTTACCATCTTCTAAATCATCTACCTTAACTATACATGTGCTACCGGGATTTGTTTGTAGAAGCACATCTCTATAGTCAAAAAGTCTACCAAACTCAGCAATATGATTTCCCATGACTTCTTTCAAAATAATTTTTCTTGTCTTTAAACAAATAGTCTTACCCACATACACACCAAAGTCCACCCTAACAAGATCTTGTATTTCCCACCCTTTAATGGTAGGTTGTGAAATAATCCTCCCTTTGTAATGATTAGCGAGATATTTTAAATTGTAAAGAAAATTGATGTTGGTCTTATGGCATTTATGTCTAGGATTATATGAGTTGACTCTGAAATTTGAACTCCTACCTTCCTTGCCAGCATATATTATCCACGGACAACCATCTTTGCACTTCACCCTAACTCTACTTGGCTCATTAATATATTTGTCTAGCTGAACCCCTTTCTTTACAACATACTTGGTCAAATCCTCTCTGAACTCTTTCACATTTTCAAATACTTGACCAATCTCCCAAATAACTTTCTCACAAGAAGGATCATATACTACCCTATTACTCTTTCTCCTTGCCCTCAGGTTTTCTTCTACTACTTCATTATCACTGACAGCTTCACCTTCAGAATCACTAGCAAAGCTGTCAGCCTCTGATGAGTCGTAATATGGCTCATCATCATCACCTCCCAATTTATCCGTCTGATTTTTTTTTTCTTTATCAATATCATCATAATCTTTATCCAGTTCAGCCTCACCTAGGAACCCATCAGCTCTTTCTTTCCTACTATTTTTTCCCTTTTTTATTTTGTAAGTCTTTTGATCTTGTTTCATAACCCTAAGTTCTTCATGGACATCACTTCCATAATCATCAAAAAGTTTACATTCTTCTTCAGTGTATGCATCTTCTTCAGAGGAAGTACCGGAAATGTTTAGATCTCCACTAGCACAACTTTCTCTATGGAAATCACCACTGGCAGCATCTACTTCCTCTCTTATATTTTTTTAGCCCTTTCAGAAGTATTTATAGAAGAAGGAAACTCTACATCTAGATCTAGAGTTGGAGCTGGTGCAATTATTGGTGGGTGTGGAATAAATAAAGGCTCAGATTCCCTGTTGTACCCATTTATATTAGTTAATTGACTACCACATCCTTTTTCAATATTCACATGTTGGTCAACATGCCCCACATCCTCAAAATTAGAGTCATTGGATAGATAAGTGATCAAAATCAATATTGAAGGAATACTCAATCCTGCCTCTAACAAAAACAGGCCCTACTTCACTTACCAACATTGCACCAATTTTCCATCTAAAATTAAAGTACATAGAATCCATGGGACAACCTACAACATATACATGATTCATCAACAGTGAGCTAAAATAATCCACCAATAGTGAGAGAAACTAAAATAGTAGAAGAATTCTTGCAATACATTCAAAATAACTAAAATAACCCGAATAACATACATTCAAACAATTCTAAAATATAAAATAAAACCCCTAAATTTTGTACAAAATCACTGATTTTACACATTAAAAACCCATACGCTATATGCATGCGTAAAATCACTGATTTTACACATAAAAAAATCAACGTTGAAGGCCTTAACTCAACAAAATAGAAGATAGAAAGCAAATCGATTTTAATCTCTATTATATATTACAAAAACCCTAATCGAAAAGTAAAGCTTGAATTACCTAACCTTTTGGTTTTGTATGATTGAAATAGTTGGAGAAGACCACCAAAAACGCTTGATGACTGGAAAAGAAATCATAAATGATCAGAAATACACCACCATTGAAGTCTTATGGAGAGGCATTGAAAGAGGCATTGGAGAAACTTTTTACAGAGAGAGGATTGTTTATAAAAATGAAAGGGTATTGTTTTGATTCTAACGCTGCCTTTTACCTTTTCCCTTTTGTTTATTTTTTCCTTTTTTCTTTAGTTATTAATGTTAAAATTTAATACTCATTTTATTTGCCTGCATGGAGTACAAATTGTCCACATGTACCGCGCGTGTATACACTTAACTAGGTGTAGGCAGCTCGGGGTTTTTTAAATTCACTTATTCTAGTGTAGCGGGTAATTCGAACCAGAGATAGTTTAGGGAGGAAAGTAATAATTCTCGTATAGTTTAGGGGGCTACTAAGGCATTTTGCCTATTTTTTTTTCGATTTTGTTTCTTGAGGATATGTCTACTTGTACAAGGTAGGTGTAAGTTTGCTTACACACCATTCTTCTCATATCCCACGTGTAAAAATATACTATGTATGGTACTGTTATTGCTTCTTAAGGACATGTTTACTTGCCGACAATATAAGGTTGAAATAAGAACTACATATATGTTTTATCTGGTACCTATATTGTAGCCCGATTTAATCCATATGTCTCGAAGATTATAGAGAATTTATTTCATAGGTGTTTTCATCCTTCAAGAGGTAAGTATTATTTTGATATTAATTAAAATTTATAATTTTTTATTTATATTACATGAAAGTTAATCCTGGACGATGAGTTTCGATTTGTAAATATTTTTTGTCGAATATTTTTCCCAGGAAAAATCAAGACACCAATTATGATAATAATGAGTTAGTGGCACAAGGACTTTTAATTTAGCGTAAAAGAATAAAACGTGCAAACTCCAACATTCAATTGGTCTTACATTTTCTGCCGAGATAGATTTTCTTGATTGAAAAAGAAAAGGTAAAAGAGAGGAAAACTATTGGCAGAATTAAAATCTAACAGTTAACAGACTAGGAACTTTGACCACTAAACTGAAATTTCAATCATATCCAAATGAGATTCGATCAGTCTAGATCTCGTCTATGACCAAAAATAAAATAATTAAAAAAAGAATCAGATATATAACCTTTTTTTTCCTCTAACGGCAATTTGGTTGTCCGTTGATGATGATAGGTTGTTCCAACTACGCAAAACCAAACCAAAAGTCTCCAAACAATTTAAGTCCCAACGGTTTTATGCTCAGAACAAAATATTTCTTTTTTCTTTTATATTATTTTTTCATCATTAGCCAACACGAGAAAATGTCTAAAAAACTTCCAAATGCAAAATAATGAAGGAGAAACATCACAGAAATAGTAGTATTATTAGACAAAAAAACATAGTTTTGGAACTAAGTCTTTTTCATCAATACACATGCATGCTCCCTTTCCCTAAATCCCACCATTTTCAGACTGCCATGTCCCACTATTGACTCATTTTTTTTACCAAAGTTTTTGGACCAAAGGCCCACAACATACACCTACGCTTCTTTAATTATTGGAACACAACAAAAGCGCTATATATAGACTAATATTTCCCATCAGTTTATCAGCAATTAATTATGGGGTTTTGATACATTTAATCATAAAAATTAAACTATTTATCCTTGTTTATCAATTTATTTTTCTACCAATAAATTAATTATATTTCCTACCCACTGTAGTTTTTGTAGATAAATTTTTCTTTATTCTCTTATTCTTTTTTATTTCTATGCTTCTTTTCTTCTTCTTCTTCTTCTTCTTCTTTCTTTTTTTTTTCTTTTCTGCTTTTCCTTTTTCTCGTTTTCTTCTTCTTTTTTCCTTTTTGTCTTTTCTAATTTTATTTAACTTCTTTTTTTATATTCTTTTTCTCTTCATAATTTAATTGCATTTACTATTTTCCTTATTTTTTTATTATTCTTTTTTTTATACAATAAGAAAAATAATTGATATAGTAAATATTTTTTCATATTTTTTTAATATAACTAGCACAATATACCTTTTATTATTTTATTATTTTTTTTAAATTTAATTATTAAACTGAAATAATATAAGTTGTCACTTGATCTAATACACTGAATATCACATTGATTATTGTTGAGCACCATAAATTACATAATCAAATCCTAAGAATCAACACATGATTGCCATGTAAACCTTGATCTCCTTCCCTATAAATATCAATACACACTCTTCCATTAACAATAATACAACCAGTTATGGAGCAAGAAAACATAATCTACGACAATCAAATCACCATATATACTAGTTAGAATAAAAATAATAATAAAATATTAAAAAATAGAACAAAAGTATAAGTAGCGAAAAAGACTTCTAGTACCATGTGATACCAATATGGTACATATGTATACCAACAGAGCATATGATTTCTGTAGAATATTGCGACTATACTACTCTACCAAAATTTTAACGGACGCAATAAAAGTATGAGAAAATTACATGCTCGTATTGCAAGTTAAATGTTCGCAAAATAACTTGCTCATTTCATATACTAAGAGTGTATATAGTTGTATGAGGTCGTTCCAACAATTTTTTATAATTATAAAAACTATTAATATACAAAATTTATGTCCATCGACACACAAAAATTCCAGCATTATTGCAATTCATGTTGATATAAATAATTTCATAATAGAATTCACTTAAAATGCAGTTAAAACAACCAAAATAATATTGAAACTACCATATGATACCAATATGACATATAACTATACCAATATGGTATACTGTTTGACTAGTTAATTTCCGGCAACTATATGACTATACTACTATTACATAACACACATGCATAAAGAGAAAAATAAAAAAATAGTGTACTACATATTAATATAATAAGGTATTTTAAGATATTGTACTATATTATTATTAAAAAAATTTAAATATTATACCAATTAAATGCAGCTAATACAATCAAAATATAATTCAACTAGCATATGATACTAATAAAGTATATGGCTATACTAATAGGGTATATAGTTGGAATAAATTTTAAACTAAAATGGTATATTTGTATACTATTTGGGTATAGAATACCAATTCGTCTTCTTATCTGTTTCAAATAAAAAAATAGTGTACATCATATTAATATAATAAGGTATTTCAACATATTGTACTATATTATTATTATTAAAAGAAAATTAAATATTTACCAATTAAATTCAGCTAATGCAACAAAAAAATAATTTAACTAGCATATGATACCAATATAGTATATAGATATACTAATAGGGTATATAGTTGGAATGAATTGTATACTAAAATGGTATATTTGTATACTATTTTGGTATACAGTACGAATTTGTCTTCTTCTCTAGTTCAAATAATTTCTTTGCCGCTCAACTCAATTTCAATCCAAGATATAAAAATCTACTTTAAAATTTCCATCAAATTGACTCGGAATATAGTCACATCCTCCAATTAACATTTCAAACATACTCGGTCAGAATTTGATCAAAATAACCACAAACTCAATAAATTCAATTTATGAGTTTCAAAGCTTCAAGGTCCTTAAATAGCAGATTAATTTTTTTGCAGAAGTCAGAAGTCTTGAAGATCAAACCATAGAATAAAATAGAACGAAACACATGCTGATTTAAGATTTGTCTGACGCGTATGTGTGTGCATGATTGTGTCAGCTCTTACCAGAAACACCTCGCACGATTTAGGCTTGAAAACCAAGCAATAATGAGAGTTGACTCCACAAATTTTTCCAATTTATAGTATCCAACGAAGACTGTTAAATTATCTTTCTTTCACGATGAAGCAAACCTGCTCTTACTAAAATGAATTCCCTCACACTGCAAATAAATTTACGGATAATAAATTTAGATTGCCTAGGTAGAAATTGTAATTAATTTTCAAATGAACAAATCCAGATAAATAATCGAGAGTGATAGGCATTTAATGTTATTTCCTGGTTAATTATACAGCTATCAATGGTTACATAGAAATGCAATCACTCTCGCGTTCACCAAAGAAAAGAAAAGGCAAAAAAAATGGAGATGACATAATGTTCATACTTCACAAATTCTTGGATTTCTCAAGACCACAGAAACGCTAATAGCTGCAAGAATATACAAACAATCCTTATAATCCTGTAAGAAAACAAATACACGCGTTTTTTTGTTGTTGGTTGGGGGTTGTATTGTGTGTGTATGAATGATGTAAATGTGTAAAATAAATTTTTCTTAATTACTCACTCCATTCACTTTTATTTTACATGTATACTAAAAATAGTTGTATTGGGAAAAATTAAGTTCATATATAGACTTGATTGAAAAATGACATATCACGACACGTAAACTGTTCAAAAGATGATAATTGGCAAAATAATAGTTAAAGAGGCACAAGCTACAACAGACACAGACTGTGATTTAAGAGATTCAAGAAAGATAGAATTAAGCTCGAACCTCTTTATGTTCGAAGGTCATGTTAAGAGAATGAATCTGATAGCAAAAATGGTATAGATACGAATTGTCAGTAATTAATATGCATTAATTACTAAAAACGTTAGGGAATCTGTATTGAATCAAAATATGATTACCAATTATAACATTGCATTAAATTAATTATTAATAATGACTTTATTATGACAGAAACAAAATGTATTACCGAGAGATACTTATAAAAGGGGAAGACTGGTCATTTGTAAGGATATGAAATACTATTATAATATCCTAATTTACTTTGCTTTCTACTCAATTATTTTTCACATCATTTATTCCTATTTTTATTTAATTATCAGTTACCCGAGTTCTTCTTAAAATAAGTTTTGATCGAAATCCCAATTTTTTATTAAACAAATTGGTTCCGTTGTCGGGAATTTGATTATTTAGTCTTTCCTAAATTAACGTTTTTTGTCACATCAACCATGTCAAATGTTAATGACAACAATCAAAGAGACTGTCAACTCCAAGAGAATCTTCAAGATGATCGTACCCCAATCCCTTCCCCACTAAGCTGTCCTCAACAATCTCGGGAAGGAACTCCTGATGCATCTCAAGCAAATGCAAATACTCAATTGGAAAATGATAAGTCTATCTACGAAGCTTTGCAAACGTTAATCACTCAACAGGTCATCAAAGCTCTTAAGGCTTTCGCAAACCAGTTACCGGTTGCACTACCAACACCAATCCTAAATAACAACACTTTAGAGAACCCTCGTTCTGAACTTGTTAACTCGGGCAGTGGTGGAACCCCTAGCAAATCTCGAGATGGAGAACCAGGTAACATAATCAATTCTGATTTACAAAATTTAGTGTTAACTTTGCAGAAACAACTCAAAGAGCAAAGTCACCGCATAGAACAAATACGTGGAGTACCGTCTGTAATCAAGGGAATAGATATGGACAAATATTCATAATAACCTTGGAAGTCAAGTGCTGCTCAACTCTCAATTCCTAAAAAATTCAAGATGATCGATATTCCAAAATATGATGGAATCACTGATTTACGAGACCATGTGACTGCATTCACAACTGGTGTGAAGGACAATAACTTGATCAAACAGGAAATTGAATCAATATTGGTCAAAAAATTCGGTGGAACACTCACTAAGGGTCTATTAATATGGTATTCTCTTTTACCCGAAAATTCTATAAATTCTTTTGTTGAGCTTGCAGATTTATTTATCAAAGCACATTCGGGATCTCAAAAAGTCAAAAAAAGAATGGAGGATATTTTCAAAATAAAGCAAGGAGATTCAGAGTTGCTCAGAGAATTTGTAGACAGAATCAGTGTGAAAGGATGACGTTGCCACCCGTACCTGATAACTGGGCAACTATGACATTTACCGGCAATTTAAATGAGAAGAGTTCAGAGGCCACGAGATGACTCAAGGAAAGCCTACGATAATTTCCAGCAACAACTTGAAATAATGTTTACAATAGATATAGTACAAAGCTGCGGATAGAAGAAAATATTATTATCCAGCTTCAAAAGGAAGAGGGGGTAAGTTTAAGGCGTGCCAAAACTAAAAAAGGTCTGGAAAAAGCATATACGAGCCTTACATGGGACCAGCAAGAAAAGACTCACGGTCAAAACAGGATAACTCAAGGTACAATTGTAGATCAGGAGATAGAGAATCATGTTCTCATCAAGGTTCAGAAAAGAGCGGGCTATGTGAGAGATGCGTAGTGATGATAAAAGCTCTAAAGCAATGATTGACGGTTACAATTTCAATGTAAGCACTTCAGAGTTAGTAGCGGTAACAAGAAACCTGGGTGATAAGGTGCGATGGCCAAAAGAAATGAGATCAAATCCAAATAGGCATAATCCTGACCCCCGGTGTGAGTTTTACAATGATCATGGTCATAAAACGACATATTGAGGTCACAACCCAATTTTTCCCTCCATTGGATTTCATGATGGCACCTAGTCTTAAGAACTAGGTAAGCCAATTAAAATGTGGAATAACAATAATAACTAATAACAGCTAGAATTCTTCTGACATAAATCCTTTAAACATTGAGCAACTTCTCAAATACCGATAGTACAAGTCATAAGCTCTACGAAGTTTCACTACAACTTCTACACACAAACGTATGGAAATAGTATAATAATATAAATATTAAATAGGAATGTGATTTCGAAGCTTGCGAATGCAGCATCATGACTACCTTGAGTCTACTCGGCAAGAATCCAAACAGCTTCTAGCGATAATACCTAGATATGCACAAACAAATGTGCAAAAGTGTAGTATTATCACACCACAACAGTGCCCAGTAAGTATCAAGACTAACCTCGATGGAGTAGTGACGATGAACAATCAACACACCTACTGATCAAATGAAATGAACAAGATATGATAATAAAATATCGAAATAAAGATAATGCGTTCATATCAACAGCGGAAAGAAAATCAAATTACAAACAGTAAGAACCATAAAGGGAGAACATTGGTAGTAACCAACGACACTAAGTAAATTAGATAACCAAGTAAATCAAGTAACCGAGTATATCAGATAACCAAGCAAATCAACACTGACATAACATGAACATGGACAAGTAAGAATGTATCCAAATAAAGAAACAATAACAAATCAATCACTCACATCATGCCTAATACACAATCCCGGCCATCTCAAATCCTCAGTTACTCACATTATAATCTCAACTTCCGAATCCTCAACACACATGCACCTTGTGCTCCCATATTTTTCAATCTCACTCTTAACAAAAGAAATACACATGCTATAAAATACATAATGTCCGTACAAATGCACTTAAGATGTTCAAGATGTTCAATAAGTCTCATTTACCTAATATACATAGATTACAAATTCTAAGCTAATTAGGAAAAACCAGCGAGAAAAGATGAGTTATTTTTATTTGAATAAAGAAAGTACCATTTTCAATCAGAATACGACATCAAATGAATTATTACCTTTACTGTCGGATTTAATAATTTACAACTTAGTAGAAATTCCTTTTATATAGAATACAACCTTAGACGATTTAAGGAAAATTTAGTTGAGAAACTAACTGAGTAAAAAATGTAGAAATTATTGAAGTTTGAAGTGTGTGTGTGTGTGTGTGTGTATATATATATATATATATATATATATAGGAGTTCCAATAAGGTTTATGTCATCAACATATACGGCAAGTACAATAAATTTTGATGTTGTTTTCTTTATGAAAGCAGATGGGAAAATGGCATCATTTATATAGCATTTCTTTAATAAATACCCACTAAGACGATTATACCACATTCGTCCTGATTGCTTTTGACCATACAAAGTCTTTGCAATTTGATTGAAAATGTTTCCCGGGAGTTGAACTATTTGCTTTAGACATTTTGAATCCCTTGGGAATTTTCATGTATATCTCATTATCAAGTGAGCCATAAAGGTAGGGTAACCACATCCACTAAATGCATGTCAAGCTTGTCATGGACATCAAAACTAATAAGATAATGGAACGTTATAGCATCCATAATGGGTGAATATATCTCTTCATAATCGACACCAGGTCTTTGTGAAAATCCTTGTGCAACAAGACATGCCTTATATATTTATACCTCATTTTTCTCATTTCTCTTGCGTACAAAGACCCATTATAGCCAACAGGCTTAACACCATTAGGTGCTTGGACTACAGGCCCAAAAACTTCACGTTTTGCAAGTGAATTCAACTCTGATTGGATTGCTTCTTGCCATTTTGGCCAATCAAGTCTTTGTCAACATTCTCCAACAGATTGAGGTTCAAGATCCTCACTTTCTTGCATAATTCTAGATGCAACATTATATGCAAAGACATAATCCACCACTATATCCACTCGATACAAATTTATCTCAATATTGATTGGATTTATTGACAATTCCTTATTTTCTTGAGTCTCTGGCTCAGTGGATTCCTCATAAATCTCAGAATTTATTAAATCGTGAATTTCTTCATGAGATTCTTTTGTAGTGTCATTTTGATCATTTATTTTCCTTTTTCTAGGATTTTGATCTTTGGAACCTAACGGTCTGCCATGTTTCAGGCGTACTTTTGACTCATTAGCTATGACACTAGAAGATTGTCCAATAGGGATATCAATACGAATTGGAACATTCTCCGCAGGGATATATGATTTTGTTATCCTTTTCATATCCGTAAATGCATGTGGCATTTGATTTGCTATTCTCTGTGAATGAATAGTTTTTTGCACATCTTTTTCACAAATAGAGGCACGTGGATCAATATGAGATAATGATGAATTATTTCACAAAGTTTCCCGTTTGATTTCACCAACATCTCCCCCTAATTTTGGGAATAATGTCTAATCGAATCGACAATCTGCAAATCGTGCAGTAAACAAATCCCCCGTCAATGGTTCGAGGTAGCGAATAATGGAGGGCGATTCAAACACAACATATATTTCTAACCTACTTTGTGGACCCATTTTGGTGCGATGTGGCGGTGCTACAGGCACATATACTGCGCATCCAAAAATTCTTAAATGGGATATATTAGGTTCATGATCCAAAACTAATTGCAACGGGGAATATTTATTATAATTTGTCGATCTGGGACGAACTAGCATTGCTGCATGCAAAGTGGCGTGACCCAAACAGAAGTGTGCAGCCTCGTTTTCATAAGTACTAGTCTTGCTATCAGTTGCAGAAGTTTAATAAAAGACTCTGCAAGACCATTTTGAATGTGAACATGAGTTACAAAATGTTCTACCTTTATCCCAATTGATAAGCAATAATCATTAAATGCTTGAGATGAAAACTCAGCAGCATTATTAAATCTAATAGACTTAATTGAATTATCGGGAAATTGTGCCCGTAATCGAATTATTTGTTCCATTAATTTTGCAAACGTGAGGCTGCGAGATGACAATAGGCACACATGGGACCATCTAGAAGTTGCGTCTATTAAGACCATAAAATATCTAAACGACCCACTAGGTGGGTGAATAGGTCCACAAATGTCCCCTTGTATACGTTCTAAAAACGCAGGGGACTCAATTCCAGCCTTTGTTGGTGATGGTCTAATAATTAACTTGTCTTAATAACAAGAAGTGCAAGAAAATGTATCATTTAAAAGAGTCTTTAAATTCATTAATGGATGCCCATTTGAGTTTTCTATAATTCGTCTCATCATAATTGATCTAGGGTGTCCTAATCGATTATGCCAAAGTACAAAAATATTGAAATCGATAACCTTTTGGTTTACAATAGAATGTGCCTCAATTGCACTAATTCTTGTCCAATACAGGCCACAAGACCAAGATGGAAACTTCTCAATAGCCCTTTTCTCGCTAGAGATATTTTTGGTAATGATGAAATATTCAAGATTATTCTCATCTATTGTCTCAATATAATAGTCATTTCGACGGATATCTTTAAAACTCAACAAGTTTCTCTTGGACTTGGAGGAGAACATTGCATTCTCTATGATAAGTATTGTTCCATTTGGCAGAGTTATAGTAGCTCTTCCAGAGCCTTTAATTAATTTACTACTGCCAAAAATTATAGTAATATCTACCTTATACATACTTAAATGAGAGAAATATTTCTTCTCTTTGAATATGAATCAATTAAACAAATATTTTACTACTGAACTTTGATCCAAATTTATTTTGCGAGGTATCCATATTTGCTTCGCATAATTTGACATACAAAAAAAATATATGAATAAATATTAGTATTTTCAAAGATAAAAGAAAAGAGAGAGTGAAATCAATAACTCAATAATGACTTATGATGTAATTTCGAGCAAATTTAGCATGCCAGTTGCGGAAAAGAAAAAAAACTGTAAGTTCTCGATTTGATAATAATGCAAATTATTACATTATAATAATTTACTGGGATGTATAAATGTAGGATGGATTAATTTTACATCATACTGATAAAAATTAATTTGTTTAATGGTACAGCGTAAATCTGAGGCCATATAACATTTAACTTTATGCAAGTAAGGTCACAGTCATACAATGACACATATACAATTAAGTTGAAAATTATGAAACTATAAATATGCACGATTATAAATTAGTTTATGTGATTAAACTGTAATTCTATAGATTCTAACAGCAGAAACATTGTTGTCTTATTGGGATTTGACACCGAGAATGTCATTAGTATATTACGTAATATGTGATTGTGAAATATCATTAGTTGTGAAAAAATAACATATGATTCTAGAACTATATTTAATCAAAACGAACCAACACCATCTAATAAAACAAATAATATTAATTGATACTAATGACTACTACTCATGTAAATTATGATAATTACATGATGTTTATTCATTAACTAATAAGCAAAATAAAATAAAATCAAACAATTCAATCTTCTTTAACCACGGATCCATCACAAATCAAGTGGTCTATTTTCTACCAGGGCGCTCAAAGAAGTCTGCTACATCCAAGTGGGTGATGTCAAAATAACAAAATTGGCTTCAGGGCCTTTATTCTTTAGAGATGCTTGATAAAACTCAATCAAATATCTTGGTACACGATAAATATTTGCTCAATGCCCCTTTCCACCTCAACGATAGCATTCAATTTCTGAACCATTTGCTTTTGACTTCTCATCTTTTCCTTTCCACTTTTGGTGGTTATTTCTCTTTGGGGGATGATTAACACCAGGAAAATTTCTTCCTTGTCTACGGCCACGACTACGACCATGACCACGACCATGACTACGAATAGAGTCACGACCTTTTCCACGCTTAGCATAATGTGAATACACCTCATCTACTTTAGGCAATGGTGTAGACATAATGAGTCAATTTCGTGATTTCTTATGAGCAAGTCATTGTTTCGCTCAGCCACAAAAAGAAGAGAAATCAGCTCAGAGTACTTCTTGAAAGTTTTCTCTCTGTATTGCAGTTGCACAACCATATTGGAGGCATGAAATGTTGTAAACCTTTTTTCAAGCATATCATAATCACTGATAATATCTCCACAGAATTTCAATTTAGAAGTAATTCTGAACATCACAGAATTATATTTAGAAACAAATTTAAAGTCTTTGAGTTTTAGATGAGCTCAATCATATCGTGCTTGTGGAAGAATGACCAACTTTAAGTTGTCATATCTTTCTTTTAAGTCATTCCACAAAATAAGTGGATCTTTGATTGTGAGATATTTAATTTTCAACCCTTTATCAAGGTGATGGCGCAAGAAAATAAAGGTCTTAGCATAGTCTTGGGTGGATGCTTTACTTCTGTCTTTAATGGCGTCTCCAAGACCCATTGCATCTAAATGGGTTTCAGCATCTAACACCCATGTCATATAGTTCTTGCCCGAAATTTCAAGGGCAACAAACTTTTTTTTATAATGCCAGTCATAATTAAAAAGAGGAAAAAAATTACATTAATCTTCTCAAAGAGTTTCTTGAGACGGTAGAGTCCCGTGCTGATAACGTGTTATAAAACAATAAAAGAACAATAGCAATATTGCAGGAAAAGAGAGAGAGAATTCTTATTAAATTTTGGGATAAACTACAATGGGGTAAGACCCCTCTATTTATAGGGAAAAAATAACTTAGCCTCAATGTACAATTCTTTACAAGATAGACATTCACACCAAATAGAGTTCTATAAGTGTACTGTAGTTTTATGCGACCTACTGTGAAGTTTCCCCAAGGCTAATATAGTCATTTACTACGAAACCAGTAAATGGTAACGTACTGGCGATACATCGGCCACTTATCAAGTCCAAAATGCTTGTAAACCAAAGTCTTTGGATTCTGAATCCCACTGCTAATAATGCAAGTGGTTCTGCCAAAGTTCAATTTTCAACCAAAGGGTAAAATGCGTGATTTACAAGGCAACAGCTCCTGAGAAGAAAACTCGATATGTTCGAGGAGTTTTGAACTATATATCTTGAGCTGAATATACAGCAATTCAGGTAAAAACAAGTGGTCTGACTCTTCTGCTACCAAACATTTATCAAGAAACCAGAAGCCACATATTGTTACTTAGCTTCCAGAACTTCTCTCTTTCTTGCCTTGCTAACAATGGATTCACCAAACACACTTCAAGTTAAAACTAAATCGAAATGAAGAATGAAAAACTAGGTTAACCATGTTGGAATTATTCATAATACAAAATCAATTTTTTTTTTTTGAAATTTCGTGTACAATCAATAGTCATGAGTTGTTTTATTCATTTTTCAAATGTCCTATCTATTTCCAAGTGACTTCTTGTATGAAGCCTTAAATCCAAGTGTTGAATGACTTTGGCAAGTGGCTATGAAAATCTACCATGTATCTTCATGTATGGAACATTAGGTACATTTGTTAATATTGAAGACAAGTGGACTATATATTTGGACAAGTATTAAATGACTCTCCACACTTGTCATACAGGCAACCTCCCTAGTTGCCTATAAATAAGATGATCATTAGCCATCATATTCACTAAATTCTTAACCAAGAAAATCTAGCTAATCATTCCTTTTTCTTAGTCTTTTTTTGTGAATTATCCAACACATAAAATACCTCCATCTTCTCTTCTTCCTAGGCAACTATTTTGTGAAAATTCTAAACTTCCAGCCACGAGTGCACGTTTGGAGGTGATGTGGAACCTTGGGGAGCAACCGTCCTTAACGATTTGTACTCAGTCGGGCCGAAACGCTTTCAAGGCTGTGACTTGTCACAATACAATATTTTTGATAAGTTGTAGTCTTCTTTCCTTCTTGTTCTTAGTCAATATTA
>JASVEL010012097.1:0-76631 GCA_032618575.1 Nicotiana noctiflora | reverse complement strand
ACATAAATGTGTATATAGAAACTTTTTAAAATTTGAACAAATATATAAACTCATAACTTTAACAGTATAATGAGTTTAATATACTAAAAATTTTAAAAAATAAACCCATAAAATTTAGATTTTAAATCCGCATTTGCCCAGTGTTGTACATGACTTATCTGCCGACGGAAAAGAAAAATTAGTATATGCAACATATGAGAGAGTGGAGATCAGACAGGTGTGGTCTACAATTGAAAAAACCAATTCCAAATGTTACGTCCATGTGTGTTCAGAATTATCAAGTGACAAAGTGGTCCAAGAGTACGATGATTCACAAATTCATGGGACGATTTGATCGCAAATACTTCATGCATAGGAATTAGGAACAAAACAAAATAATTATGACCGTGTACTATTTCAAAGCAACAAGTCATCTAGCTCGTTCCCATGGTTGATATCACACATTCATTATTTAAGTAAGTTCTTTCAAAAGAAACATAAATATTCGAAATATATAACAGAGCTATACCAAGTCGAAGAAGTTAAAAAAATAGCACGATGGAATATTACTTTTAAATTTTTTACCCGAAATGAAAAGGGTACTTTAAAAAAATATACTACACAAATGAAGTAAAAATAAATTTTGTATTATATATAAGATGTTGAACTACCTTGTCATAGAGAAATAAAATCTTATCTTCACTATTGTATTAATTGATATTATTTTATTTGGGGAAGAAAAAATTCCCACTGGAAAAAATTAAGTCAATGTGGATTTATCTCCTTACTTTGGAAACTCAAATTAAGTAGAAACAAACTATATATAGATCATAATTAGTTAATTACGCCACACAAGAGAAAAAGGACAGGATTGAGAAGGAAAAAAATTGCACCTTCATGAAAATAGCGTCGCCCTTTGGTACGTATTTGAACATGTCACCACCAATATGATTTATACCTGCACGTCAAAATTTAGAGGAAATTTGGCCACATATTTATTATTCAAAGATATATGAAAAAGATTTAAAGTTATACTCCTTCCGTTTCAATTTATGTGAACATATTTACTTTTTGGTCCGTACAAAAAAGAATGACCTCTTTCCTTATTTGGAAATAATTTACCTTTATGTAATGATTTATAGCCACATAAAATATTTGTGCCTCATTTTACACCACAAGTTCAAAAGTCTTTTTTCTTTTCTTAAACTCCGTGCACAGTCAAATAGGTTCACATAGATTAAAACGAAAGGAGTAGTACATAGCAGTCAGGCTCTAGTTGTCCCAATTTTCACGTCGTCACTCTATTACAGGAAAAGATTCTGGTGTACGATTAGCACATAATGTGGAAATAAAACATTGATGGGATTACATCTTTTAGGTGAAGATTTATTCATTTGAATCAGTAAATGATACTTGCAACCGTCTATATTATTTCTCTTGGGGTGCGGCCTTTCGATGTACCCTGCACAAATATGGAATTCTGTATGCACCAAATATCCGTGTTTTTATTCGGAACCTATAGTAATATTTCCGTTGATTAATCTATATTATTTGTTCTTTAAAATTTGTACATAGTATAATTAGGATATTTAATAGTATTAACTGTAAGAATACTTATCTAACTATCGTTTTTTCTTACTTCGTGTTACTTAATTAGCGTTCCACTAACTAAAAAACTAAGAATAAATTTGAGGAAAAAAAAGGTAATAAATCACTCCTTATTTTTAAAAACATCAAATATTTTGAAGCGAACTCAATTTGCCAAACCGGCTAATATTTGTGACTGGAGGAATACATTTTAGATGACATATCTTTTAGTCTATCTCCTTTTTTTAAATGATAATTTTTATATGACATGTTCATACAAGAATAAAATGGTTTGTTCAAGATTAGAAAATTTGAGGTGCTTTTTGTGTGATATATTTAAAAAATAATAATTATACTCCATCCACAATCGGGCAGTCCGGTGCCTACAATATTCACATTTATATAGGATTTAGGGAAGGGTCGCATTCCAAATATACTAATCTATATGTCACTGAGACAATTTTACCGTTGTGTCAAAGATGCTCTTCACCACAAAGATAAAACAAAAGAAAGGAAATACAACATTCTGCAACTTACGTGGAATTTTGGGAGCTTTTGCAACAACCTCAGGCAAATCAAAGTTAATTCCTAGTAGAATACTTTGATGTTTCTCTAAAATCATTTTCAAGCAATCTCCGCTACTTCCCCCAATATCAACCAATGTTTTCACTCCTTGAAATCCATTATAACTCTCTAAAATTGCCTTCATAAATGGCACAGAAACTCCAGACATTGCATTTAACATTAGGTTATTCATTTCTGGTTTTTTTCCGTAGTAATTGTAAGCTGGTTCGCCATTTGCCATCGCAAATGGCTCAGTGGACGGATCGTTCACAGCCTCGTGAACCATCGTCCACGCCCTCATTAACACATCTTGGTGATGCTGGAGAATGTAGGAGCCATACGATAAGCCGTTCTCATCTGTCACTAGGGTTTTGCCCACATCTGTCAACGAATATCTGTAAAATAAAAATGTTTGACTCTCCAAATTGAAATGTGTCACAAGAAATTGGGAATGAGGAAGTACTATCTTTAAAATGACTTTCGTCGTACCAAACTCACTTTTGCTCCTAAATTTCTTTGCAATCCCAACAAACATAAGTTAAAATCACTTTTTTCAAATTTGAAACTAATCTTTAAAAAAAATGCAACTTCAAAAAAAATTTAAAAGTATAACCAAACCATGTTTAGAACATTTCGAAAAAAGAAAAATAGGAAATTTTTTTTAATAGACGAAGGGATACCTTCTTTGAGAGCCGTCATCAACTATGTGCTCAGCAAATACACCATAGCTCGTGAGCATGCGTAGAATCCGCTGAAGGTTCTCAGCATCACCGCCACTGCCACCGCCGCCTTCGGAAGGGCTGATTTTAGCCAGAATTTCAGTGGGAGAGAGTGGCGCGTTTGATCCACCTTCCCAAATAGCATCAGCTACCTTAAGCCTAACAACAGCATTTAGACACATAGGTACACTTATCATGTTGGCTAATTCCATTATGGCTAACCTTGCATTATTGTTATTATTGCTAGCTTCGCCATTTCCATTCTCCATTTTCTCTACCTTTTTTTTTTTTTTTTTTGGAAACTATAGGTTCTATCTTTCAGTTGGGGATATCATGTGTTTATTATGAAAACCTACTGGCCCAATTTATTGATGTTAGTTGGGGTTTGTACGTGCAACCTTTTGCATGCTTGTCCTTCATACGAGTGCAAATTACCTAATTTTCTGCCTGAATTCGGATATACAATCTTTAAAAAGTTACAAATAAAATTTACGTATTAAGATATTACATAAAAATATCTCACTGCTCGTGTTGGCATTACATGATCTTGGATAGAGCCCACTTATTAATTGGTTTTATTAGATAGCTTTACATCTAGCCCAAAGTTTGGTCGAGAGGTATTTATAAGTTTTCGGGTTTACAGCCCATGTAAAGAGGGTAGTGCGTTACAGCCCTAAGCTCTCTTCTTTCCTCTTGTATGAAACCCTAACCAAATTAACATACGTTGTAGCTGGTTTGTTAACCTTCACATGGTATCAGAGCGATGGGCGTTAGAAAGATCTTGACGAGATGAGTCGATCGATCTTACCCTAACTGTTATCGAAGGTTATGCTTGTTAGCCATTTTTTTGCGACTAGTCTGCGACGACAATATTTCAATTTTTTGCTGAAAATTGGATTCTCAGTGAGTATTTCTCTCTTTTGTCGAGTTTTATTTGGAGTTGGTTTGGAAGATTTGTTTTTTGGTGTGTAACAGAAAAACCCTAGACATTTTCTTTTGCATCAAAGTGTTATGTACCTTCCTAAAATGGTGAATACTGAATTCCTGTGAGTACTAGTTCTAGTGATAATTCCACACACATTCCTAACCCCAAAAGTCCTTTATTTCTGTACTCGTCTAATATACCTGGGATGTGTTTGGTGAGCACTACATTCTCTAGGTCGGGGTATGGAGCATGGAGAAAAAGCATGATAGTGTCTCTTTCTACTAAAAATAAAATAGGATTTGTCGTTGGCTCATGTCCTATACCAGTTATCACTGATTTTTCAAAGTTGTGTGAATGGGATAGATGCAATAATATGGTTATTTCGTGGCTAACCAGCTCACTTCCACCAACAATAGCTGAGAGTGTCCAGTACTCCGAGACGGCTAAGAGTATTTGGAATCAGTTGGAGCGTATGTATGGGGCTATAAATAGTACTATGGCGTTTGAATAAAGAAGGAATAGCCTTCACACAGCAAGGTTCCCTTGACATTGCATCATATTTCAATAAACTAAAGAAGCTCTAGGGTGAATTGGGTACAATGCGTAAGAACCATGGAAATCATTTATAACGACCCAGTCGGTCGTTTGAGAATTTAAGCATTGTTCTGTAGTGTAAGGTCTTGAACAACTTCATATTATGTGTATCGACTAGCGTGCATAGTTGAATTTAGTTCACGGGTGATTCAGAGTTAAATTGGGAGAAGAAATTTAGTTTTGGAAGCTTAAGCAGTAAGAATTTGACCGGAATTGGACTTTGGAGTAAACGACTCTAGAATGGATTTTGAGTGATCTTAACACCTTTATACGGTTATTTTAGACATAGGCACGCGCCCAAATTTAGATTTGGAGGTCCGTAGGGTAATATGAGGCAAACCTGCGAAGGTTAGAAAAGTTAAAGTTTGGAAAATGGAGAAGTTTGACCCATAGTTTACTTTTGTGCTATCAGGGTCAGAATGCAATTTTAAGAGTTGGAATAGCTCCTTCTTGTCATTTGGGACTTGTTTGCAAAATTTGGCGCCATTCCGGGTTGGTTTGATTTAGTTTTGGCACGAGTTTTCATAGTTGGAAGATTTGGAAGTTCATAGTTCGATTCATGGCGTGGTTTGTATTTTCAATGTTGTTTGCTATGATTTTAGAACTCCAGGAAGTCTATTTTAGGCTATAGAACTTGTCGGTGTGTTTAGACGGGATTCTGAGGGCCTCAGGTGTGATTCGGACAAGGTTCAGATGTTTTACATAGTTTTAAACAGGTTTGGTTCTGGTGTTTTCGCACCTGCGACCTTGGAGCACAGGCGCGGTTCCGCTTCTATGTGAGCCCAGCCTCTTTTGTGGTCATGAAGGTTTGGGAGCTTGCATTTTTCTACGGAGTCTGGCATGCAGGTGCGATGGCCGCTCCAGTGGTCCTCGCACCTGCAGAGAATTTACGTTCATGCGGTTCCCCTTTCGCTTCTGCGGTGCCACTGGTGCGGCTGTATATCTGCAGATGCAATCCCATAATAATTAGCCAAAGTTTGCATATGCGGTCTCTTTCTCGCAAATGCGGTCCCACATATGCGTATGTCCTGGCAGAATCATATAAGTCGAGGCTTTGGCCATTTCTTCATATTTTTGAGTTTTAAACATCGGATTTGGGAGCTTCTTTTGGGATTTTTCAAGCAAATCTATTTGGTAAGTATTCTTCACCTAGAATCTAACATATTTCATGATTTAATCTTTATTTGTATTTTTTAATTTGTGTTTTGGGTTGAGGAAAAAGTTGGTTTTTGAAGAAAATTCCTAAAATAAAAAATCATGACTTAACGGACCAAATGGTATCGAAAATTGATAATTGTTGTATGGTTGAACTCATATTGGAATGGGTATTCTAATGTTGTAAAATTTGTTAGGTTCCGAGGTGCGGGCCTGGGGGTCGACTTTTGGACCATTTTTTGAATTTTGTTAAAGATTGAGACTTTATGATCTGGAATAGTTTCTTATGTGTTTTATTTGTGCTTTGAATTTAATTTGGTTGGATTTGAGCCGTCCGAAGGTCTTTCACCTGAGAAGAGCATTCAGAGTATCGGTTTGTCGTCCTTGAGGTAACTATCTCGCCTAACCTTGTGTGGGGGACTTCCCTTTAGGATTTGAGTCTTCTATGTTGATTGTAATTCGTGTACGTGAGGTGGCGAGTGCGTACTCAGACTTATTTATGGAAAATTGGCCTTTAGGGTTCTTAGGTCTTTATATTCACTGTGTATGAATGTATTATTGACAGGACTAAGTTTCCTATTTGCTAGTTTCACCTCTACATGTTTAATTGGAATTAATTGCTTCATGATTTACTCTTATTCCCTAATCGACTCCTATTTGACTTAACTGAAGAATTCCACTTCTCCTATTGTTATGCTATCTTTTCATAGTTGTTTTTCTGGATTGGGAATTTATCATCATCTTTGATGGCAAAGGCCTTAGCCTTGAGTCCCAGTTCAAACGAGGTCGAACATGTCAATCTTTGCTGGCGAAGGCCTTAGCCTTGAGGGTATTATTTCGAACTTATTGAAATAATGACCAGTTTGAGTTCGAACGAGGTCGAACATATCGATCTTTGATGGCGAAGTCCTTAGCCTTAAGGGTGTTATTTCAAACTTATTAAAATAATGACCCATCTGAGTTCGAATAAGGTTGAACCTGACGATCTTTGATGGCGAAGGCCTTAGTCTTGAGTCCTATTTCGAATGAGGTTGAACCTGTAGATCTTTGTTGGTGAAGGCCTTAGCCTTGAGTGTGTTATTTCGAACTTATTGAAATAATGACACGTCTGAATTCGAACGATGTTGAACTTGTCGATCTTTGATGCCAAAAGCCTTGGCCTTGGGTCCTAGTTCGAACGAGGTCGAACCTGTCGATCTTTGATGACGAAGGCCTTAGCCTTAAGACCCAGTGCGAACGAGGTCGAACCTGTCGATCTTTAATGGCAAAGGCCTTAGCCTTTAGGGTATTATTTCGAACTTACTGAAATAACGACATGTCTATGTTCGAACAAGGTCGAACCTGTCAATCTTTGATAGCGAAGGCCTTGTCCTTGAGTCTTAGTTCGAACGATAACAAACTTATCAATCTTTGATGGCGAAGGCCTTAGCCTTGAGTCCCAGTTCGAACAAGGTTAAACATATCGATCATTTATGACGAAGGCCTTGGCCTTGAGTCTTAATCTTTGATGGTGAAGGACTTAGCCTTAAGTCCTAGTTTGAATGAGCTCGAACCTGTCGATCTTTGATGAAGGCCTTAGCCTTGAGTCCTAGTTCGAACGAGCTCGAATCTGTCGATCTTTGATGGCGAAGGCCTTAGCCTTGAGTATGATATTTGATGGCGAAGGCCATGGCCTTGAGTCTTGATCTTTGATGGAAAAGACCTTAGCCCTAAGTCTTAGTTTGGCAGATATTGTTCGCGTTGGTGATTTCACGCCATGAATGCTAGGTGTTAACATTCTACTCGAACCTGCATTATACGTGTGTTACCGTTTCTCGCTCGACTTTGGCTGTTTCTTTTGAAGAAATTGTCGGTTGGGAAGATCTAGGTTGTGTATTCATCTTTTTTTTTTTGAAAGGATGTGGAGAGTAGATTGCAGAACCCATTTCCTTGTTAGGTGTGTCCAGGCCCAGTAGGGCAGAGGGCTATGGCTCTTACTAACATGCTCGATTTTCTTTCCTCGACATGTTGCTTTCGAACATGGTGTGAGTTGGATTCTTTTCTCGTGTTTCTTTATCTTTGATCCAAGAAAAACTAGGTATTTTCACCAGGAAATCCCCACAGACGATGCCAAATTTTGACTCAAAAGATATTAACATTTTTAAGCAAATCAATCAAAGAGATGAAGGGGTAAATCGTAGTCAATCATAATTAATATTGGATCGAAAGACATATTAGCTATAAGAAATATAGAACGGGCAGAATATCGGAAAGCTTTATTCATAATAGAATTCTGCCCTACCTCTCCTTGGAGAGGAACGGGGGATTACAATCATTTTTGCTTTTTATTTTTTCTTCCGAAATAGAGTTCTTCCATCCTTTATTCGTGAATATTCAATCCTCATTTCTCTGTTCAGGCTGTTAGAGAGTTGGAGGAGAAGTAGTTGTGAGTCCCTTATTCATTCCTCTTTTCTTCTCTTTATAGTCCAACAACCTTTCATACTTGTCGTGACTTATTATGGTCGGGTCGGCTTTCTTGTCGTGGAGAGGACTTAACCTCATTGCTTATCTCGAATGTAATGGCGATGAGATGGAGTCAACTATGTTGACTTCCTTCTTGGAGTGATAGGAGTAGATTCGTGGCCGCCATTTTCGTGCGGTCGGATTTTGATCAATACAAAGATAATCGTTTCGAAATAAGATGGATGGTTTCGTATTTAATGTTGAACAAACCACCTTACCGAAAGCGCAAGAGGAAATTAAACTAGTCGTGATATACCTAAGAATCCATCGCAGAAATGGCCATGACAAAATCCCATTATAAAATTGTAAGGCTTACACCTTACACTGTGTTAAATAAATGTCTCAATCTTATGCCTCCGTCCTTTAAAGCAAGATACCAACGGAGAACTCATTGCCCCTCGAAAGGAAAAACTACAGTGTATAGTCACTTTACAAAATAATAGCCGATAAAATATACTTCCTTCATTCTAGTTTATGTGAACTTATTTGACTGCGTGCAGAGTTTAAGAATAAAAGAAGACTTCGAATTTGTGGTCCTAAACAAGTCAAAATGGAATCCAGAGTATTTTTGTGATTAAAAGCTTCTCATTAAGGGTAGAATTAAAAGTTTAAACTAAATTGGGTCCAAATTTAGAAAGGCTTCATTCTTTTTGGAACGGACCAAAAAGAACATAGGTTCACATAAATTGAAACAGATGGAGGGTGTGTTTGGTATAACTGAAAATATTTTCGAGAAAATATTTTCTTAGAAAACAAATAGTAATCTTATTCATTTTCTAGTGTTTGGTAAGGAAATTAGGAAAATAACTTCTCAAGAGTATTCATAAATAGATATAATAAACATGAAGCTATAAACTTTCAAACCAACAACATTTCAAACTCACATTTTTCATAAACTTTCTATTGATACCCAATTTTTTTCTATCTATTTTTATACTCAAAATGTTCTCAAAATAGCATGTACATGCATATATAAGTATGCCCAAGAATTTTTGATATTTTTCTAATTTTTAAAAGCTTTTAAAAATCATTTTATTATTTATTTTAACAGTACAAAATCCAATAATTATTCCCAAAACTATCATTTTGGTAAAAAAAAACTTATTTTCATCCTCATATTTACATCACAATATAATTAAGGTAATTATTGCATATTTTTATAAATTTAATTGATATTTTAAGCTAAAATTGCATAAAACAGCAATTATAGCCTATATTGCGATTAATAGCATCTTACAATTTTAAAATTGCTCCCAGTATTTTTAAATTAATATTTATATATTATTAATCAATAATGCTTTTAATTGGTTTTAAAAGTTATTTTAACTATTTAAATTAAAAGGGGAAAATTTGGTCATTTAACGTATAGCCCATTTACATTCCAATTATAGCCACATTATAGTCCCAATTTGAAACCAATTTTAAAATCAACCCAATCCATAACCTAATTAAATACCCGACCGGATTCCTCCCTCCCTTTAATCACAGCCATTGATATGGAAGATTAACGTCTCAGATTAACCCTTTCCTTTCTAATTCACCGACTACCCCCAACCCTAATTCATTTCCACCCTTCAACTGCCCTTGAACCCCCAAATTCTCTCAAACTCTTTCAAGGTTCTTCGGAACCCTTACCTCCCTCTAACTTGTTCCATTGTGCTTTTACCGGAGCCCAAGGTTTCTCGGGCCATGGACAACCTATACTCACCTCTTACATACCTGTTGCTCGAAGGTTCGAGGATAGACCTCGAGGGTCTTCACTTAGACTTTCACCAATTCGAGGATTCCGGCCATCTCCGGCCTTTCTCCGGTGGCTCTTGGTCTTCTGAGCCTGATTTTGACCTCACCCGACTTAGATCGAATATTTTTTAAGCTTTTCTCATCTTAGGGTTCATCTAAACCCTAACTATCAAGGTTCTCTCCGATTATTTTTAGATCTGTTACATTTGCACTATCGCTTAAGTTTCTTAATGTTTTCTCCAATTTTCTTTCAAAAGTTACTTCTTTTCGATTAGGGTTTCTGGAAAAGGTTCTTAAAAATGTTTCTGACTCTTCTTCTTCTTTTCTGGGTGTGAATTGATCCCTGCTCTATTCTTGCTTGCTCTTTTCTGACTCACATATTTTTACGTGTGTTCTTATATTTGTTGTATTACGAAGTTCTTCTGTTGTGCTCCGTTCTATCTCCTACTAGTTTCAATATCATGCTCTCACATGCCTATCTTATGTGTTTCTTTATTGTGTATTTCCTACTGAGTTTTAGTCCTTTATTTGCCGTTACCTAACTTTGTCTGGGTTATTTCTAGATGTATTTCATCGACTGTTTCCTTAAGTTTACACGACATGAACTCATTTATATTACAAGCTTTCTTGAAACTTGTTCCCTGTACCTCAAATCAGTTTCTATGTTCTATTTTCCTTGAACTTGCTATTGTGGTTGTATGTTTCTCATGAAACTCTGAAACAGATCTCTATGTCCGTTTCAATAGTTTTTCTTCTTATCTCTGCATCGAATTCGAGTTTAAAACCCCTAGGATTTGGGGGTTTCTTTGGCAAGTTTGGTTTTATGTTTGGACAAGGGTTCTACTTTAAAACCTTGAACTCTCATACTCACTCCGAGTTTATGAATTGAATTTGAACTTTTTCTGCGTTTGTGATTTTGAAACTTTCTCGCTAGTCTTTCGTAATTAGCATCAGATTCTTCTTACTTGACATGTCTATGTGTTTTATATATGAGAACTTCTCTTTCAAAGGTTTTGCCAACTGTTAATTGATTCTGAATCCCTTTAATGTTTCTTACTTGATTGTTACTGATTTTTTCGTAAATTAAAACTTTCCTTTTCCTCTTTTTTGACTCGAACAAGGCTTTCAAATTGTTTCTTTACTGGCTGTTTTACTGATTCTCTTTCCTTGTTTTCACAAGTCAAGTACCACTGGAGTTTTACCTAAAATATCTTCTATGTATTTATCCTTAGTTGTCTGCTCTGCATAAGATATTTACTTGATCTCCTTCCTTAAATAACTTCGGCCCATTACCGTTTAAATTTGAACTCCTTAATTAAAGGAAGCCCATATACTGATTGATTTTAATTGGTACATGGTTCCATAATTACTACTAAACTATGATTTTTGCCTTATTTTCTACTTCAATTTTAAATACCCTGCTCTTTCATTAACACAGACAAAAAATTTGAGCATATAGAAATCACAACTCTCTTCTAAAACCTACACTCTTGCTTCTTGATTATATTTTGGCTTCCACAAGTCTACTGTTTCTCCCTATTTGCTTCTTTGAACTAGTATGCCCTAAATTAATTTTGGTATCTCTCCCAACGTGTTTATTTACAGTCTTTGCATCTATGATTGCCGACAGTTCTCTACAAAGTTAATTTTAGAGTATATATGTGTTGTGCCTGTTCTTTCTTTGTTTCCTTGTTGATAGTGTAAACAATTTCTCCCATACCCTCATGCTCTTATAGGGCTGAACCTGACCTTCAATAAGGTCCTAACTCTCAATTTTAAGGCTGATCGACTGGTCAGGGGTGTGCCAACAGCCCAGTTGATATACATGACCACCATCCTGCCCTGGCTCCCCCTAATTCCCTTTCATTGCACTTACACTTACTCCTAGTCTTTAAGTCCTGCCCCCTCTTTTGAGCCTTGCTTTGGGAACCTTGAGTACCCTGTAAACTTGGACATTTGAGGGATGACCCTTCTACACTGCACTATAATCTGTTCTGCAATGATATTTGGGGTGTAAGCATTGCGTGGAACTCTTAAAGTTCCTTGGAACTTTGACACATCCCAAATAAGAGAAAGGCTTTGAAAATCTAAACCTATAAGTTGGTTTATCTCACATTATTAGACTTTGAGTCTGGATTAGGATGATTAGATGTAGATGTAATCACTGATGTATTTTATTATTTCTTTTAATTCACTTGGTCTGTAATAATCTTTATAATAAACTCTGTAATAACTAATGGTGTTTAGTGAAAAGGGATGGATTGAATGCATTCCAAAGGGGTAGAAATTATATTCATAGGGTTATCACTTTCAAATTTTGCCTAGAAATCATGTTTATAGGATACCACTTCCAAATTCTGTATTTTTCACATAGAAATCATGTTTATAGGTTATCACTTTCAATTCTGCACTTCACATAGATACCATGTCTATAGGTTATTGAATCTTTCAAATTCTGCATTTTACATAGAAATCATGTTCATAGGATTATTACTCTTTCAAACTCTGCATTCCCACATAAATACCGTGTCTATAGGATGTATACTCTTTCAATTATGTATTTCACATAGAAATCATGTATAAGTACCATGTCAATAAATCGATGTTGAAGCTCTATAGATAATATGCCTACAGGACTTCCTGCATTTGTGCATATGCATCTGTCATTAGGAAAATCTACTTATAAGATCTAAAAATAATCAATCGCATATAGATGACCTGCCTATAAGATTTTTGCATAACAAAATTAGTAAAGCTTAAAAAGCATGCCTATAGGAGTAATCAACTAAATCTAAATTGCCTACTCGCCTTTTAAATCTAAAATCAGAGGTAATTCGTCTAACACTCGCAGAACTGATGATTTTGTTACCAATAATAACATTTTGCAATTAGTTTGCCCCCTGTATCTGAATTAATAGATACCATGCCTATAGGTCATGTTTAACACAAACAAATAGTTAAGTAATTAATCAACTGTCAGTTTTCGACAACTATGTCTAAGAAGGACTAATTCGGACTCCTTATCTGGGAAATATGTCGTAAATCAATTCTTCGTATGCTAATTTTAATAAAGGACCTAAACAGTATGTGTAAGACATGCTAAACAATTTGTTTCTTTATGTGAGGAGGCATACTTGAGCCTTTAATTGTTCTTATTTCCCAATTAACTGCTTTATGTGTTTTGATTGTCGCCCTAGAAGTTTATCCTTTTAAAACCTCTTAAAAGCCAAGCTCCTCCTTTTAGGATTAGTAGTCCTATACTCCTCCGGAATTGATAGGTAGGATGGATAATAGCATGCAGTAGGTAACGATACTATTCTGCGCTTAATACCTTAATGGGGTGGGAATAGTAGACATGGAGATGATGATCACATGATAACACCATGCGTACGATTGGCTACCGATGTTGTGTGGATGATCCATGTGTTTTACAAACTGAGGACCTCTTTCCTTTATGTAACTTTGTTTAATATCAATAAAATTATGTTTTTTCAACTATCCAAAACTCCTCTTTAATTTTACTGCATAACTCATTTTCTTTTAAAAATTTCTTCTTTGTTTATTCAATGTCTTGATTAATTTTTTGCATTTAGACTCTCCCCTCGAACAAATTGTAGGTGTTGATTCCAACATGCTTTCCACGTATCTATTTGTGACCCTTATATTTGAAATTATTTGTATACTTATTTGCATTAAAGACACAACATAGCATGGTCGGGAACCACACTAGTGGATCTTGAGGGGTGCCTAACATCTTCCCCTCGAGATAATTTTTAGCCCTTACCCGAACTCTGGTTTTCAAACTCAAAACCCTTAGTGTCCTAATGCACTTAAATAAAAGTAAAACAAATCTGTTCGGGAGGGGGGAGGGACGCATTTAGGGGGTGGGTGGTATAGAAAAATAAAAAAATAAAAATAAGGTAAAAAAAATAGTTTTTTGCTGGAGGGGGTGGGGGTGGGGTGGGTTGGAGGGGTAGTAGGGTTGGTCGTAACGGAAAAACTGAAATATGAAAAAAAACTTTTTTGGAGAAAGGGGACAGGGTAGGTCGACGAGGGTAGGGAAGGTTTAGAAAGAGTTTTGGAAAATATTTTCCCTCTCTCGATTAAAGAAAATGAGTTCATAAGGAAAATATTTTTCAAAACATTTAAGTCAACCAAATATAGGAAATTGGAATATATTTTCCTTCGTATCAAACATACCCGGAATATATATATTTGACCGATCGGTCAAATGTGTAACAAGCCCTTACCTGAAGTCATGAATTAGACCATGAAAAGGTCTAATTAGAACAGAGTTTTGTTTAGTGATCCATAGAGCTGTCAATATGGGCCGGGCGGCCCAGCCCACATATGTTTTAGCAATTGACTGACTGGGTTGGGCTAGCCCACCATTTTGATGGGATTTATAATGGTTAGCCCACCCCGACCTTATATGGGCCGCGGGCCCATACTGGCCGGCCAATCATAATTTTAAAAAATTAAGTTCTGACCTAAAAAAAATTATTTAAAAGTTAAAAAATATTTTACTGAAAAAAATTTGCCAAACTTAATAACCTTTTAGATTGTTTCAATATAGCACAATAAACACTAAAAAGGTAAAAGACAAGACTATATTTCATTCACTAAACGTCAAAACTCAAAACAAATTATTGAAGAGAACGTTCATGATCTCTTCTTTATCAAACATATTTGGATCCTCTTGTGATAAGGTTGTCTTAACATCTTCACTTTTATCTACATCAACAATTCGTATGCAATATTAATTAGTTAAACATTAAGAATAATTAAATTTTAAAAAATAATAATATTTAAATTCACATTAAAAAAAATATTACCAGTTTGAGTTTGGGAAAGGTTATGCAGTCAATTTCGAGTAGTAACAAGTATTTGGACATTTTCATAATAAATGCAACTTCTGTACTTTGTAAGAACACGACACCAATGCTAAATGTTGATTTTGATGCTATAATGGTAATAGGAATACTAAGTAAATCACGCACCATCAATCACCATTGAAAGATCGAGGATATTTTCTAGAATGGTCATTCCAATACATGACAACATCCATCTCTTGAAACTTCTCAATATCAAGTTTTGGTTCCACTTAGTAAAGATCCAATTCTCAGTTTTCATCTCTAGAGGCAGTGTACTTTTTTATTTTTAAATAAATATTTTATTAGGCCCACGGGCTGGCTCAGCCCAGCCTCAGTCAAGCCTCACAGGCCACGGGCTTACATGGGCCGTGCTTAAAAGCCTCATTTTTAAACGAGTTTCAAATATTCTAGCACAATCCTACTAAATTATGGGCTGGGTGGGCTGGCCCAAAGGGCCAAAACCATATTGACAACTCTAATGTAGGCCACGTATTGATTCGGCCGCATAGCAAATTAAATTGAGAAAACCTCACTATATACCTATTAATTTCAAACTATTTACCTTTTAATGCCCAAACCCAAACTATTTACTACTATTACCCATACTCCTCAAACTATTTACCTGCTAGTTGTTCCGATAGTCAAGGCTTCAATCTCAAAAAGCTCAGCGTTACTAAGTTATTTGAAAAAATTGAACTACGCTCTCGCCCCTTCCTCCTTTCTCTAATTGAGTAGTTTTCATGAACCATACTATCAGAATTACATGTGGACAAAAGTTACAAAACCATGGTGTGGATACTTACAATAGCATATTACATCCCAAATCTGAATTTTTGTGTGTATTTGAATATCCACCATTGTTGGGCTTGAAACTCAATTTTATTTTTGAAGATTTTTTATTTGATTCAAAGTGGGTGCTGTAAAATATTGCTTATAGTATCTTCTAGAAGTTCATACTAAAATTTGATAGCATTTGGACCTGATTTGAGGTGATTGAGTTCGAAATTTTCAATTGAAAATCGAAGAAGAACACAACTACAGCATACCGTTACAGTATATAATATAGTGTAAGAGTATATAGCCATACTACAACAGTACTATTATAGTTTACAAAATAGTATACCGTTACAGTATACTAATATACTATAGGAGTATATAGTTATACTGCAATAGTATACTATTATAATATACAATATATGATTATGGTATACTGTAATAATATGCAAGATAATGTAACAATATGTTATAATAGTATGCAATATAATATAACAATATACTTATTACCCGTAAATTCACTTGCCTTTTCCTTTTCAATTTATTTTAACCTTTTACCAAGCGTGAGGGGAAAATTAAAAATGCAAAAAAAAATTATAATATGATATATAATGTAATGATATACTCTACAATTAGATCCTTTTAGAATTTTTTAAATTTTTTATTGACAACTGATATTATTTTAGTTTAATAATTAAACTAAAAAATTCACTCATTACGTATAATTGTATACACTGTTAGCATATCTATATATTATACTGGTATCAATGTTAATTAATATTTATTTGGTTGTATTAGATACATTTAATTGGTATACAATTTAATTTTTTTAGTAATTATATAAAAAAAGAATAATAAAAAATAGTGAAAACAATAAATAAAATTAGATTATGAAGAGAAAGAAATATAAAAAGTTAAATGAAACTAGAAAAGGAAAAAAGAAAAAAATAAGAAGAAAAGGAGAAAAGAAAAAAGAAAGAAAAAAGAAAAAAGAAAAGAAAATAAGCATAGAAATAAAAAAAGAATTGGAAAATAAAGAAACCACAAAATCTACTCTGGGTAGAAAATATAATTTATTTATGGGTAGGAAAATAAATAGGTAAATATGGATAAATTATTTTATTTTTTATGGGTAGCTGTGTCAAAAGCCCAATTAAGTTTGTCAAAAATAATCCGGTCCCATTAGCGTAAGCCCAATAAGCACAAACAGTCTGAGAGAGGGAATTTCCCTCCACCGCCATGGCAGCTCGTTTCGCGAGACCGATCGGAGCTTTATCGTCCTCAGTCGGTCTTAGATCAGTGGACAGAATTGAAACCTTCAGCGATGGCGCGTTTAAGCTACGATGTTCATCTTATTCTTCCTCTTCTGATAGCGAATTTCCTAAGCCTACGAAGAAAATCACCGATCGCCTCTCCGGCGTTATCGACTCCGTCAACGACCGTAAGCTTCCGCCTGAACTTCGGGGTCAACGTAACTCCGTTAGGTAATATTTTTACTTACTTTCGTATTCACTCACGTATTCTACGTAGAAAAATGACAATTGAACTTTTCCTTTGTGTAGTAAGTGAATTCATTTCTACTAGCTCCTTGTATTAGTTGATTGGATATTAGAAGTTTGTGTTTTTTAGGGGATAATTGTAAGTGAAGCTGGTTTGTGTTGCGGATGATAGTTTGCGTCACCTAGTATTTGAGAAAATGATATAATGTTTTAATTCGGCTGCTAGGATAATGTGTTGAATTTTGCGCATGAATTGCTATTTCAAAAAATTGCAGTGATGTTCATTTAAGTTTTTTTAATTGGAGTACCCCTTTAGAATACTTTTCCACCTCTCTTTGTTAAAAAGAGTAGAACTTGTGATCTTAATGCCATGACTGGTGTTTCCCACAATTGAATGGAGTTTTATGTTCAGAATCAGTATGTTCTTGGTATTCAACTTTATTTGTCATGTAAAAATATGTAACTCCCCAGACTTTAGACAGAATAACACGTCGGCAAAACATAAGAGTGATGCTAGCTATATAAGTAGACAGGCCTTAGACTCTACTGACATTATAGGCCCTAGGCCCAGAGCGGACAATATCACTAGTGGGTTGGACTATTACAGATGGTATCAGAGCCACTCTTGTGTCGGCCTTGCCGATGATGGGTCAGTTGAATTTAGGCAAATTCCGGTTAGGCGGGGCAAACCTCAATGCTGAGTCTAGGCGAATCCCATGCAGTGAGACAAACCTCAGCAGCTCGTTGAGTCCTAACACCCCAGACTTTAGACAGAGTCCCACATCGGCAAAACACAAGAGGGATGCTGGGTATATAAGTAGACAGACTTTAGACTCTAGTGACACGTTTTAAGGATTGGGCCATTACAGAAATGTTCTTTTAATTCATGAAAGTATGCTGCATGGTTCTCTAGCTTTCGCTTAGTTACAATTGCTGTTTTTGGCTGGAGCATCTGCATTTGTGGTTAATAGGGTTCTGATTTATCCTGAGTGTTAAGAGACAATCGTACAGTTTTTTTTTTCGGGGCAAATTTCGTAATGAATTGCTGGTTTTTAATCTTGAATGACTATTGGTCAGGTCGGAAACTGACATCATAAATGTTGTTGAACAACGAATATGGCATTCCATGGAAGAAGGGCAGTTTGAGAACTTGCCAGGGAAGGGAAAACCTTTGGACCTCAATACCAATCCTCATGCTGATCCAGCTGAAGATACCTTGTATAGGATTCTCTCCAGAAATAAATGTGCACCTGAGTGGGTTGAATTGAACAGAGAAATAAGAAGTAATGTAGTTGATTGGAGATCAGCACTTAAAAAGGCATGGACCCATAGAGACTCTGTCGGTGATTCTAAATGGATCGAGGCATCTGAGTCTCTAAAGCTGCAGATGCGTGACATCAATAACAAGGTGAGCAGAGTGAGGAACTATTTACTTATCAATTACCTATTACATTTTTTCCCCTATTCCGTGTATGGTGAACTCTATTGCTTTACCACGTCGTTGCTATTATCAAAGTATGTCCAGTATTTTCTGCGTGCACATAGATGCATCTGGATTTTCCATATTTGATGCTTTATCAGATTTTATGCTTTGTTACGTAAGATGGTTGAACTAGAATACTAGTTTCAGAATTTGTGACAAAGTTCTTAAAGATTCATAACAGCCATGCCTTCATTTAACACAAGAAATCTCCTTTGGGTTTTCTGGTTGAGGGATGGTCACGTAGCTGGATACCTTCGACAACTGATTAGAAGGTTTCGGAAAAATGAGATAAGGATCCATGTGGATATGTTGCACATGTGTACGAACCTTTTGTCAAATTTATCCTCTATGATGCTTTTGGCAGCTATATCTTTCTAAATGTTTGGTTAAAAACAATTTGGTTATTGGTTTTGGTTTAGGGATCTCTAGTTTTTTGGGTTTGATTCTTGAAAAAAATATACAAATTTGGATTTAGTTGAGTTAGCGAATCAGTTTGGATTTAGTTCAGTTAGCAAATCAGTCATGTTGAAAAAATATCACTACCTGCTAAAGACATAATTAAGTAAATAAAAGTGCGCGCACTCTAGCAACTTAAGCTTTTACATGCAGATCAACGTGGTAATAGAGCAAGCGTATCGCTACCTATTATTTAAAAAAAATCCACGTGCTTGACTTCTGAAAATAGACGTGAAGTGACATTTCAAAGGTTTAATTAATTAAATAGAAGTGTGCTCTTTCTTACGGCTTAAGTTTTTAGATGAGATGGTCATATATTTCAACAAAACCTCAAACTTTATACTCACTTTATATAGGTGAATTTTGGCAGATCAAACTGGCCCACATGTTTATTTGCTACTAAACGTGTTTCATTAGAATGGGAGAAAAAGAAACTGTTCAAAAGCAAAAAGAATTGTTTGGTTATTCTGACAGTAGCCCTTTGTTTCAGCCAAAGCTGGACCTTGAGCTGTTCTATGGTCGTGGTTTTGTTTCTCAAACCAACTTGTGTTGGTTCCAGAAAACATATTTTTCAGAATCATCTAGAAAATTGTTTCGTTGGCTCATCTACGAATTGTTAGTAAATTAGAGTGTGATACTTACAAGGACTGATTCATGGGCTTTGGTGCAGGTTTTTCGATACAACCTTATTGTCCCCTTTGGCCGCCAAATGTTTGTACTTAAGTGGGAGAAGGAAATTGACAGACTGAACGAGGAAAGTGCAGGGAGCTGAAAATTATCTGGGTCTTGTTGCCGATAGAGTCTATAAGTGGAACTTCTATGTACAAGGGTGATTTCTTGTTCTTTCCTCTTGTTCTCTTCTTTTTAGCTCCTAATCCAGTGTTATAAGAATTGAGGGTTCTCAGTTAGTTGGCTTTCTGGTGTAGCCACTGTAGTCTCTGGCTTATAACTTTGATCAAAGGTTTAATAACATTCGTAAAGCATCTCGCTCAACTCGATACAACAGCACAAGTTTGAAAAACTGAATAGGAAAGGTATGGCTGTTATTTTGTTTCTGTGCAGTGCCAGGTGGTTTGAGCTCTTTTTTGTTTGCCCCAACTCTTCGTCTTTAACCACTAACCTTTGTACTTGGATGGTCATTTCTTTTTTATAATACAATGAGAAACCTATAAAGGTAAGGCCTCTCTGCCCTATCGGGTAGAGGGGTAGAGGTAAGGCCTGTCTACATATTACCCTCCCCAGACCCCACTTTGTGGGAATATACTGGATTGTTGTTGTAAAGAGAAACCTATAAAGCGTATAGGGGATCAAAATTGAAGGATGAATGTGAATAAGATATAAAGCGTAGGTTATTTTTTCCTTCTCATCAATCTGTTTAGATTTTTAGAGCAGTTTGGGTCGCTGTTGATTGTTGACTAGTGATTATGAAGCTCGAGAGAATATTAAAATATTTTTGCTAACTTTAATTAAAAGAAAGTTTTCTTCATTAACTTGGTAAATGACCTTGTACAGCATGTAACATACCATTGCATTTTTCTTTTAATACACTTTTACCTTCAATATTGTTTAAATGTGATCTTTACACTGGCAAGTGAAAGTGAAAACTTCAAATAATGGACCTATAGCTTCAGCTAAATAAAATAGGAAAGAAAGAAATAGAATTTTTACATGTGTATACCATATAGCAAACTTTATTACCAACCACGTTTAAGGTTTGTGTTTATTACATTTAAGCATACCAAGTTTCAATTTATGTACCATAATTCAAATTAAGGCTTTAATTAAGTTATCATTAAATGTAGGAGTGTATTTAGGGATAAAATCTCCCAATTTATTTTGTTACCCGTTTCTCTCTCTTCTAATTTTTAAATTTTTCGTTCCTCACCCCCCACCCCCCACCCCCCACCCCACGATAATGCTGTACCTGACAATGACGATGTTGTACCTGACAATGGTGATTGATCTCACAAATACGACTCGATACTATTCATCATCAGAATGGAGGAAAGAAGGCATCAAGCATGTAAAGGTTGGTACATGGTAATAACGTCATGGAAGCAAATAGGTGGTGGGGAGTATTATTTCTCCTTGAATTATGGTGGTTCTGATTTTCAAACTCTTCATGTGTATTAGATTCCATGCAAAGGCCACGAGTTTCTGGAAACCTTTTAATTTGTCTCAATTTTGAGGTTTAATTGTCGTTATTTTATATTTTTATATGAATCGTTAATATATTTGTAGTTATATTGTGGTAGATTTGTAGTTGTTTTCAGTGGTTTTGTAGTTAAATTGTAGTTATACTGACATTTTTTATTGTAGTTATTCTCAATTATTATGTAGTTAAATATATTTTAATTGTAGTTAAATGTAGTTTATTTTACTCCATCCATTATATAGTAATTACCCGCCTTGTAGTTTAATGTAGTATAAATGTAGTAATTTTGTAGATACCCTTAAAAATAATACAACTTTATCCAATATTAAAACTGATTTGTAGTTTATTTGTAGTTTATTTGTATGAATTTTATAGATGAATAGAAAATTTTGTAGTCTACATTTTTTTTCAACATAGATCGTAGTTTAATTGTAGTATAAATATAGTAATTTTTTAGATACCCTTAAAAATAATATTGCTTTATACATACTTAAATTAATTAATAGTTTATTTGTAGATAAATGTAGGAATTTTGTATATATTAACATAAAATAGAGAAGAAAACGATTTTCGGTCTAAGCAGAGAGAAGAAGAAGAAGAAGCTAAAGAGACTAGTCAGATCTGTAATATTTCCTTTTACTGCAACAATTTATTGGAATTTTGGATCGTTGTGAAGTTTGCCGCCTACGTTTTCCTTTTGGGTGGGATTTCTAAAAATTTTGGGCTCTTTTTAAGGTTTCAAATTGGAATTTTGATATTCTTTTCCTGATTTTTAGCGCGCCATATTAGGAAGATTTAGCTACTATTAATTACTAATTAATGAATAGTATAAAAATTATAGAAAAACAGTGCACAAGGCTGGTAATTTACATAATATGCACATTTTTTGTAATAAGGTTTCATATATGGTATAAATAGGAAAAAATCCCAATAAAATATTCATTCATCTTAACGAAATCAATATAAGTATACATCGAGTAATTAGCTATATTTAACTCGTCAAGATTGAAGTTATATAAATATACTCTTCTATCATACAAAGAGAAAACTTGATGAGATCTTTAAACACTTGCAAGTGAAAGCCAAAACATCGAATAACTTACAAAGAGAATAATTCATGAGATCTTTAAATATTCAAGTGAAAGTCAAAACTTCAATTATCGAGCAAATAATAGTAGCATGTAACCTGTCAAAATTTAAGTCATATAGATATACTCTTTTATCGTGAAAAGTAGAATAATATACATAATATAATATTTAAGAAAACAAAAAACACATGCAAGCAGCTAGAAAAAGAAATTCACATTTAGTACTCCTTATAACATATAGATTACCAGAAATTAGAACACATAAATAACCTTGATCAAATATTGACAAGACACAATTTTGACATTACTATCGACTGAAGTGAAGCTTCCATTGTATTAGGAGCTAAAGATATTAAAGTTCCATAGTATCATATGCACCTACTACAATTTCCTATGGAGCCAGCGATTTAACAGATAATAAAGACTCGATCTTCAAATGATTGAAAATTTTAAAAATTGTTGCTCCTCATTTTCAAATCTCTCATAAAATTGTATCTTAAGAGCCTTCCACCAATTTTAAGTGTATCTACAAAGCGAAGTCCATTAAAATTACTAGAAATCCAACAATAACAAACTCACGAGAAAGAGTTAACAAAACGAGAAAAATTCAAGTACTTTTTTTTTTTTTTTGTAAATGAAAATTCTTGTTGTCAGTATTCCTTTTTTTTTTTGATTTCTCACGCGAGGTATCCGGTACCTACATTGTGGTCTGACTAATGCGACTCCATACGCAGGGGCTCGAACTCGAGACATCTGGTTAAAGATGAAGAAGTACTTACCATTCCACCACAACCATCATTGGTTGTTCTCAGTATTCAATAGTTCTATTTTAGACCTCACTAAAATAGAAGGAATAGATAGGGAATTCATGGAGGGGGAATTCAAGTTATTTTTTTGTCTTTGTTTAATCATATATTTATGTGATTTATGCTAACAACACTAATGCTTGTCCTTTTTCTTTTGTTTTTGTTTTCTTTTGTTTTTCTTTTTTTTTTTCTTTTCTCTTCTTAGGGTCGATTGGAAACAGCATCCCTGCTCTATCGGGCAGGGGTAAGGCATGCGTACATATTACCCTCCTCAGACCCCACCCTATAGGACTATACTGGGTAGTAGTTGTTGTTGTTGTAGATAGGGAATTCATGGAGGGGGAAGAAAGAAGTGAAACAGAATGAGTGTAAGTAAAGACTTTTGCCGGAGAATTTTGGACTAGCAAGTAACACTTGTGGCTTTTGTTGGTGAATGTTAGACTCTTGTTTCTTTTTTGATTAGTGTCCTGTAATTGAACCTTAAAATAGAATAAAAGCTTAAAATTTTGTGAAATTAGATAAATTTAATTCCTGTGTAATGACACATGCCACGTCACATTTCAAAATCCATGGAAAATATAATTATATATGTATATATTGTTCCCTATCATTATTATAAAATATCGACAAATTTAAAAAAATATTAAGTTATGAAAAAGGAAATGCTGCAAACTAATAAAAATGTCAATTTTACCATTTAAATTTTATTCATTAAATAAAAGTCGTAATAGTGGAGTGGTGTACACTTCATTAGCAAGAAGTGTTTGAAGCTAATTAAGATAATATAACCTCTAAAGGTAACAAATATGTTGATGAATTCCTACTCTAAACTTAATAAACGCATGTAAATAGTCTTAACATAATTAGGAAAGACATGAAGAAATAAACATTTCAACCAAACCTATAAAGAAAGCATAATGACTATACATTTATCTCGCCTCATACTTGCAAAAGCAGATTGTTCGTTCATATTCACAAATACTTCCTCAGAATTAGAAATGAAAATAAAATTATAATAAAATCTTACTTGCACTCACTAATTAAATATTTCACTTTACTCAGCCAAATACTCAAAATTATAACACCAAAATGGCAAAAAAAATACATATTTATGTACTAAAATTACCACTAAATATATAATTTAAATGAATTGACAACTTGATTGTTAATCATGACACAATACAAGAATTATGTACTAAAATTACGATACCACTAAATAATGCTAGGACCCCTCGATTTAAAATATAAAGCATATACAACAATTATGAATAAGGCCTTCTGAATTTCTATTGCCCAACACCTCGATAATCAAGATGATTACTCACTTGTCACTGTCAGCAAATAGCCAACAATGTTATTGTAAATAAACGAAGAAATTTTTTTTTTTTTTCACATGGCACAATTCACATAAAAATTTTGTAAGGTATTTGTACTTATAAGCCAAAAAGTACACTCAAGAATAATGCAAAAATCTCAAAAGTCACTATAATGAAAGATTAATTAGCTAGTTTTCTTCATTACCGTTACAAGAGAAACAAACACGGCACATTAGAGAGGTTTTAATTGCATAATAACTATTTAATTAGTAACTTTTAAGTATGTAATTATTTCAAAAAGTTGCGCAACTCCAAATGCCAAGCAAAATGTTGAAACGTATATATATATATATATATATATATATATATATATATATATATATATATATATATATATATATATAATTAAACAGTAGTAACTCTTTATTGTCTTGCTAATTGTAACTTACAATTGGATATTAGTCCATACAAGAATTTATAACGTATAGTTACATTCAACAATAACAAATTGAATTTGAGTAATGAAAGGGTAAAATGGTCATTCAACGACGAAATGCACAATGTTAAAATAGATATCTAGTCTTACTTGAGATAAGAAATTATCAGTTCAGACAATAAGATAAGATAGACCTAAAATCAAAATGAAATAAATTGTCTCGGAAGACCTCAAACAACAACAATAACTATCCCAGTATAATCCCACAGAGTGGGATCCGAAAAGGGTAATATATACAAAGACTTTACCCTACCCGAAAGAGCAGAAAGGTTATTTCCAATGACCCTCTGGCTCTCTCAGAAGACCTCCAATCTCTCAAAATTCACGTTAACTTCGATAAAAACGTTTGAAATGAAAATACAGTCGCTACATGGACGATACGAAGCAATTGGGTTTAAAGTAGTCATGACTCTACATTTATATGAAGTATTTGCTAGAACTAGAAATACTTACTTCACAATCAGAAATTATTGAAAACATCTGCTGCTAGATAACCTGAATCTAATACTGATAATAGAAGTCAAAATGATCCAAATAGATAGTAGAAATTCAAGCAAATCCCAACTAACTTGACATTAAGACATAGTAATTGTTTGGAGGGAGGGTGAAGGTGGAGAAGAAACGCAAAAAGTAATATCACCTCTCTATTCCATGGTGCATTGTTCACTGGTAAAGGTGGTAAAAAACGAAAAGGCCTGCAACTTCAGTACTTGCTTTCATAAGAAACAAAATGAGTAACTACACATGATTGAAAATTTGAAATATATTATGGTAAAAATGCAATTGTAACAACAAATTTCATGCCTCTGAGCTGAGTAGTGAACATTAAGCCATGTCTCTTCCTCTTTTCCTACAAGGATTATTAAATCAGATAAGGTATAAGGAATTGGCATACAAAAGCGTGTCTGAGTTAGAGTGTAAGGATGATAAGTGCCTGATATTTCAACAACAATTAGTTCAATTTGTCCCTGTAGAAAGTTGCAGTGAGCCTGAAGTTGATCCCAAAATTTCATATGGAGAATATTTACACACTATGGTTTCAGTAACAAGCTGCAAAAGCTATAATGTCCATGCATCAAATCATTCAAGCAGCAAAAGATGACTTAGCAGCAAGATGTGTGAGGGAGCGTCTGTGGTAACTGTATCCCAGTTTTTTGTACTTCTGCACGAATGTTGTAAGATCAATTTCCCGACCAAGAAGTTGGCCGAGTATGGCTTCAGATTCCTCCTCTGTTTTCTTCATGGCATCTGTATCAATAGCAACATCAGTTAACAGTCTTTTTTTTTTTTTGTGGCAAGTCTGGTTTTTCAGCTATCTAATCCCATTAAAAACTCATGCTTAATCACCTCTCCAACATTCCAAGGGCAACTTCAACTTTGTATCTCAAAAATGGTATTTATTACAAAGAATAAACCCAAAAGAAAAAATGACATGATCGCTGAGTAACTGGAGTTCCTTAATTACTACAATCCAGCTTTTATTCACATAATCGTTTAGGAAGTTGTGAGGTGGAAAAGGCATCTAATAGACACTCCAAATTTCTTTGTTGATCTACAAATCAATGCGCCCTTATTCCCCAACACTTACCCCCAACATAACACCAACACCAAGAACAAAGTAACAATGTGAACTAAATTGAGCATAAGCTATTAAGCTAAAATTCCTGATCCTACATATAGTTGCTCACATTAAATGGAACTTCTGCAAGAAGTGAGGAAAAGTTTCATTGCCAAATTAAAACCCGATAATCTTAAGATGATGTTTAATATATCTCAGTGTTATATAGGGTGTTCGTATCTACCCATCCTTTTCCAGGTGAGTAGAGCATGAAAAAGAATGCTAGCAATTTTGAACTTCATCAAAATAGAATGTTAGCAATTTTGATTCAGTCACCCTTTACTAGCAGCTTAAATCATCACTGTTAGGGCAATTTAGGTTTGTGAACCGCCATAGCAAGAATTTCAAAGATATTTGGAGTTGGAAATGTAGGCCCATTTTAACAGTTAGTGTTTTGCCCAAAGAGAAAGAAAAAAGAGTTGAACTGAGCTCCTGACGAAGAATGGATAGCATTGAGGTGTAGAAAAGAAAAAACAAAGGTAGAAAAAAAAAATTGAACCAAGCAGAATACTTGGACACAATCTGATGATAACATTCGTATGAATGGCACTTGTTCATTAGGACATAATGAAAAATGCTGTAGAGTGTACTAATCTAAAAAGTAATTGAATATTGGAGTAGAGCGAAAACTGATTGAGAGAAAGTAATATTTTTGCAAAAAGTTGAGGAAAATAAGCATATTGTCAAAGTAGATCAAGAGGACACCAATGAAGAACGCACCTTAAAAATTAAGCATTATAAATAGTAAGAAGGCATTAGTGAATAGTGGTCATATTTGTGCAACAACAACAACTACCCAGTATATCCCCACAAAGTGGTGGGATCTGGGGAGGGTAATACGTACACAGGTCTTACCCCTACCGAAAGGGCAGAGAGGCTGTTTCCAATCGACCCTCGGCTCAGGAGAAAGGAAAGAGAAAAAGAAAAAAAAAGGACAATCGCATAAATAGTTAACTACACATAAAACCATAAATTAAAAGACATGCAATAACATCTACGAGTAACTACCATAGGGGGCACGATACAAAACGCAAGACATCTATGGAGGGCCCTACCAAACCCCACCTATCCCCGGGAAAGAAGTACGAAAAGCTCTAAAAGCCCCAATCCTACAACCCTAATACTAGACCTCCAGACTTTCCTATCAAGGGTCATGTCCTCGGAAATCCGCATTATTGCCATGTCCTGCCTCTCTGCAAAGCAGGGGGAAGGCTGCCTAGAGTATTCCCTTCCCCAGACACCCACGAAGTGGGTATTGAACTGGGTCGGCCCTTTCTGCCATGTCCTGCCTAATCACTTCTCCTTAATACTTCTTAGGCCTCCCTCCGCCTCGCCTCGCGCTAACCACCACCAGCCGCTCACAACTCCTCACCGGGGTATCAGGGCTTCTCATCTTCTCATCTGCTCACAATTCCTCACAATGGTCATGTTTGTGCACATTGTTATATTCTAGTTTGGATATTTCTTTTTTATAAAGTTGGTGTTCTGGCCAGCTGCGACACCCCGACCTGCTATCTCCCACCAGACATCGGAGTACTCTACCTACCAAGGCTTAGCCAGATAGGAAAATAACCTAGCGTTTCTCGTCTCTGCAGGGATTTAAACCTTGATCTCCCATGATTTTTTTTGTTTTTAATTAAAGACAGCCTAGCATATGAAGCGGTTATGAAGAAATACTAAACGCACACACGCTACAGAATTATGACCATTCTGTGGAGCTCTAGCAGAAAGCCCCTAGAGGAAACATTACGCAATTTCAGATATCTCATGCAACATAACCAAGTCATCAAAGCACTATCTATGTCAAGCTCTTACTATGTCTACACCTGAAAAGTTTCTTTCGACCAGTCTAATTGAAATGCTTGACTTGACTCCTACGGGGCTGTTCACTCAACGTGTTGAAGTAAAAGTTTCATGAGAACAGTACCCTAAAAGTCTGCTTTAGTCCTGTTAATCTAAGAGTAGTTCAAATTACTTTACCCATGCAAAAAGAATAGCTAAAATTCTAAAAGAAGGAAAAAAGTATACAAGTTTATGTGCTTCCACTTTTTACCTTGTAGGAGATGGAGGAGTGATAAAGGGGAGTACAACTTCAGAAGCTCTTCTTTTCTCCTTTCTAGTTCATGCAGCTTTTCTTGAGCAGCAGCCAATTCAGTTGTGCGGATGATTCTACACTATAAACAAAAATAATGGAGGGTACATGGAAGAAGTTTCCACTATCAGTGCTTTGATACTGAAAGGTTAAAAATGCTTTTGAAAAAGAAGTCAATACCCTAAAAACAATGTGAAGTATCTGACCTGATTCCTGAGCTCCATTATCCGAGGTTCTTTTTCTAAATTCTCCCCTGTATAAAAAAGTTCACTCTAAATCTATCTGCAATACTAGTCGATAAGGCATTATGTATAATAAGGCAAAGAGCAATGTATAACTTACTTGCAAGCTGCAGAGTTTCATTCCGAAGCTCGTCCTTGACCTGATCAGAATTGGGGAAAACAGTAGTACCACAAAAATCAATATATAGCTGGAACAAAACATTATATCATGATCATGGTGACTACAACTGATAAAAAAGTTTCTTCCTCCCTTGATGTTCCCTTTATAACAGGCATAAGACATGAGGATACACAATTATACGGAGGCAGAAAGTTCAATCTAGTTCATTTTGGCAAGGGAAAAAAAGGAAGCAAGAACATGGTCACTGAACTCTGAACGTGCAAGTAATGATAGTTAATTCGTAGGAGGTGGGGTTACCAAAAAGTAATAATGTGCACTTTATGGATAAAGATTTTAAGCAACTTGATTGCTTCAATACATTATGGCATCATGAAGGTAAAATCCCACACAAACAGAACAACAAAATTCAGTCATCTCACACGAAAATTCCTTACTATCAGAAATAGAACCTCACTCAAATTTTCATTCAATTTGACATATGTATAATTGGTAGAGCACAGTACCTTATTTGAGAAAATGAGAATGTATCCGATCCATCGAGTATGCTTAACAATCAAAGTGAACAAGGTATAACAAGAAACACAGAGCAAGAAGAAACAAATAATTATACTACTTACTTTACTCTGAGTTTTGACAGCCTCGAGTGAAAGTAAGAAGTTGCGATAAGCATCATCGTCAGAAAGAAGCTTCCGTAGCTCATCAACACTGAATAAATTAACAAGAACGCATACAGAAAATCAGAAAGTACAATTGCAAAGAAGAATGAGGAAAAATGCTAAACCTTTCACTTAATTGTTTAATCACTGAAAAATATAAAGTCATCATCTTTCTTTATCAGGAAAAAAACTCTCTTTTTTTATTCTCCAATCCCAAGTACAAAAATTAGATGATCAAGTCATGAAATATTTGCTGACATTAATCTGCTGGTAGAAGATACTGTAAAGTCAAAATGATACTTCACAGATAAATCTTAGTAATATTAACTTATACTCAGAACATGCACGAATGGTGCATTAAAGGATGCCACTAAATTCTCCTACTACATGTTTTCTCGGATACTAATGATAAAACTAAAATATATATGCTCTTTCATGTACCAGAAAGATGTCTCTGACTGTGAAGTGAACAATGATGATCTATTTTAGATAGAAAACATATATCTTGATTAACGCATTTCCTATCAGCCAGCCCCTCTGCATGTATTGCAAGGATTCTTCTACCACAATATCTGTACTAAGGCACAGATTTTCCAAATGCACTCCAGTTCATTGCACAAATTGTTGCTTCGTAATGCCCCATAAGATAAGAAAGCAAAACTCTTTTATAGAGCATTCATCTACACTCAAGAAGGTTGATCCCAAAAGCATACTTGTATCCCCACCACTATAGAATTTTCAGGATTTTTGTTCACATTAATATATCGGAAACACCAAAATATATTGATTTTCATTTCTAGATGGTAAATTAAGCTACTCTTGATAACCAGATAGGAAATGCAGAGAGATTCTTTATTACGAATCCCAGAAAGTTCAGAACCTAAGTCCTGTAGAAAGAAAGACTGCAAGAACTGTATGCTAAAATGTAATCAATGATCCTTGCTTTATAAATGTAATTGCTTCGCATATCAACTAACATCTACCTCTTATCTTTTAAAGAAGCAATGATGCCAGCAGCCTCTGCTGGAGAAACATGGGACACAGAGCTTGGCCTGTTTGTTGGCCTCTGCACATTAAAGCTGCCAGACGAGCTTGAACTAGGGGTTGCAGGGCGGGAAGAACTTGGTGAACTGACTACAGATGGCGAATGCATTGAACCATTATTAGCTTCCTGAGGATGTGGCTGAGCTTGTTGCTCTTCAGAACCCCTATAACATGTACAATAGAGACACAATGTGAGAACTGGTACAAAGAACTCATGTAGTCGACACCACCTAATTTAGGATTCAGGTGCATAATTGAAGTAAGAATGGGTGCAGAGGACTCAAGTGGTCGACACCAACTAATTTCCAATTGAGGGGCATAATTGATTAATCTAGATATGTATGCCGAAGTCTTAAAGATAACTCAGATTAGAAGTTAATGTCGTATATTCTACTTAGAGTACAGCATGCCACGGTAGCACTTAAATCAAACCAAGTTATGCTATAACTGGAGCCACATCCACTTAAGGGGGTTCAATTCAATTCACCTTCATTAGAAAATTGGACTGCGCAAATAGGCCAAAAACAATTTTTTCCATATATATACTTTTGAATCCCCTTGACTTACTATACATCCCAAGTTTTGAAACTTTTGAATCCCCTTGACTTACTATACATCCCAAGTTTTGAAATTTTTGAATCCCTTTGTTAAAATTCCTGCTCAGCTACTAGCTATAATCACACTCCAATTGAAATTCTATGGATATCAGCGGTGATCCAACAATAGGTCCATTGCAATATATATGTGCGAAAAACAAGTATAGATAAAGTTAGATATACATGTCGTAGCACATACACACACTCAACAGTGTCTAAACCCTGGATCTACACCTAAGCTTCAACTTTTTAAATAAACAATACGGAATAGCATATTTAACGCAGATTTTTCAAAATTAACCCAAAATTAGAAAAAAAGTAAGAAAAAACAAAAACAAACGAACCATTCAACTACGAAACGTGATCATCAGATTGAGAAGTGAAAAAGGAAGTAAAAATCCGTAAATCTGAAAGAAATAATATTACCAGAATCTGAACATATGAGACGTATGACGCAAGCTATGCCTTTGATTATCGGATTACAAAACGCTGTTACCTTTCAAGTGACTGATTTCCTTTCAGATTACGAAGAAAGAAAGAGCTTCTCAATTTCGTTTCTATTTTCTGTTATTGTTTTATACGTATTTCTTTTCTGTTTTGTTGTATTCCCTTGGTTTAATTATTTTATAATACGGTAGCAATGGCCCCTTATGCTTTGGGAGTAAATTTAAAATGGCCCCTTAAATATATTTATGAGTCATTATGATTCATTAAGTTTGTTAAAAATGAGTACTCCTGGGTGTGTTTGGTACTAAGGAAAATGTTTTACTACAAAATATTTTCATGAAAAAATGAGTGATTTTACTTGCTTGGTTGGTGAGTGAAAAATATTTTTGAAATATATTTTTAATGTTTGGTTAAAGAGTAGACATATTTTTTAGGAAATATTTTTTTATGCTACTCTCGATCCCTCCTTTTCTCTCCCCCACCCCCAAGTCTATAAAAATTTCACACAAATTCAAAGAAATTAATGTACTGCTTTACTTTTTACGCGAAGATAACGTTGAAATTTGTTTTTTTGTTGAAAAAAAAGTACTCTTTCTACAACATAAAAATAAAGTACTTATTTTATTGAAATAACAGAAAATATTATTTTTATGACAAATTATATATATATATATATATATATATATATATATATATATATATATATATATATATATATATATATATATATATAACATATTTGACCGAATTATAAAGAATGTGAAGAATAATAACAAAGTTCAATGATAAAACAAAGTAGGAGACAGCATTAAATAGTAATAAATGGCAACGAATGTCTTTTAAGTAAATAAGAACGGGTGTGTCATCCGAAAAAGGGTGAGATCTGTAGATATTCTTTCTGACGATGATGAATGATTGAGGAGCCTTTGAAACTCGGGTTATTCTTGGATTAAGTGGAAATAATAGACAAGAATCTTAGTAAAAAATTATTTTTGAAAAAGAAAGTACTCTTTTTTGTAAAATTAAAAAAAAATACTTCCTGAGAAAGTACTCTTTTATGTAAAATTAAAAAAAATAAAGCACTTATTTTATTGAAATAACAGAAAATATTATTTCTACATCGTGAAAAGAAAATACTCTTTTTTGTAAAATTAAAAAAAAATACTTTTTACATCATAAAAAGAAAATAATTTTTTGTTGAAATGAAAAATAAAAGAAGAATACTTTTTCTAATGAAAAGAAAGTTTTTTTTGTTGTTATTATGAAAAAAATACTCATTTATTGAAATAAAAAAAATCTATCAATAACATAAAAAGAAAGTACTATTAATAATATTTTTATTTAGTGTAAAGTGGTGGTTAGAGTTGGGTGGAGTGATTGAAAAAAAAAACATACAGTGTTGGGCAAGGTAGTTACAAGTTTCCCTCTATTATTAAAGTTAATTGGGTACTTCATGTGTATTAAATAAAGAATTCAACATAATATAAATTTTAAAATACATAAATATTAAATTAACTATTTAAAAAGAAATCTCGACAAATAATTATGGTAAAGAAAGTTATATTACATCCTAGAGTATCTCAATCATATAAAATGAAACTAAAAAACGACAGTAATGCTTCTTTAAGGTCATTTTGATTAGTATTTGAGTGATTGAAAAATATATTTTTTTTTTGAGTAAATTATTCAGGTATGTCATTAAACTAGAATAAAATATAAATTTCTTGTAAAAATTTGGGTAACTAATTTCTATTATATAGAAAAGAGAAGTGAGGTTGACCAAGGGCATTATGGTTATTTAAAAAATATAACCACATTGTTTACTTGTACAATAGGCTTAAAAGATTGATTGTGGGTTTGTAATAAGGGAAAAACCCAAAAGTAACATAGCCCAAACCAATGAATTCTTGTGAACCCACTTTCCATTCAACCTTAACTATCTTTTTCTTTAAATGCACTACTTAAGTAATGTTACTCTTCAATTTGTTTAAACGTAGACTATTTTTAATTTATTTTTTTCTTCTAATTAGTACTTTTAATTAAAGAATTATATATTTGATAATTTTATAATTCAATGTTCATTTGATAAAAAATATAAAATGGCTACATACATTTATATATAGCAATTATATTATCTCCTTAAGAAATATTATTTCATTTGTTTTATTTATTGACTATATTTTAACAAAAAAAAAAGTGGAAATAAATTACACAAATTTTTATTAGGGTGTTCTTATATTAGTGTCAATTGATATTATTTATAAAAGTCCTTATTAAATTATAATTTTAATTGGAACACTTTATAAAATTAGGAAAAAATATTTAAAAATAAAATATAGTATCACGTTCTTTTTTTTATTATAGAATATTGAATATTGTTTATAATGATTCCCTCTATACAAAATATGTAAGAATAATCTGAAAAATATTAGACAATTAACTTTGAATTTTTTATTACATATTATGCAACATAAGAAGTATCATTATGCAGGATTGTAGTTTTGTAACAACCCGACCCAACACTGTGTAGATAATGTCCGCTTTGGGCTACCCGCCCGCACGGATTTGTTCCTCCCCAGCTGGTCCACTGGGAAAAACGCGTCTACAGACTACACATGTTGGGCCGGGTCGTTACAGTTGGTATCAGAGCCGACTCTCTGGAGTACGATGGGTAGGTACTTACAACGAGGACGTTGTGTCCTTGTTGGTGGGGTGAGTGGTATAAGTAGGTAGCCCAAAGTGGACAATATCTACACAGTGTTGGGCAAGGTAGTTACAAGTTTCCCTCTATTATTAAAGTTAATTGGGTACTTCATGTGTATTAAATAAAGAATTCAACATAATATAAATTTTAAAATACATAAATATTAAATTAACTATTTAAAAAGAAATCTCGACAAATAATTATGGTAAAGAAAGTTATATTACATCCTAGAGTATCTCAATCATATAAAATGAACTAAAAACGATAGTAATGCTTCTTTAAGGTCATTTTGATTAGTATTTGAGTGATTAAAAAATATTTTTTTTGAGTAAATTATTCAGGTATGTCATTAAACTAGAATAAAATATAAATTTCTTGTAAAAATTTTGGGTAACTAAAAAATACGATTATTATTTCATAGAACAAAAAAATAGTCAACTATTTGAAAATAAAATAAATATGTTTTATTATTCAAATTTTGATTAATATAAGAAGAAAAACCAACACAATTGAAAATACAAAAGAGTAGAAGCATATATATTCAATTTAAACAATGAAAAAAATACATCATGAATTATTTTTCAATTGACTTTTCAATCATTTTTACCATCAATTTTATGTTTGGTGGTGCATAACAATTTTTTTAAATAGATATGTGTAGAACCTACGTAGAAATACTCTATATTGAACTTGAAGTATTGTATAATCTTTGTACAACAAAGTGTCGGACTTCGACAAATATAACAAAGTGATATAGTAATACGATTTCATAAAAATTAAAATACACATAATACAATAGATTAAAAAAAATAGGTAAATATGATTCTATACATTATTACACAAATGACAAGAGGGGTTGCTCTGATGGTAAGCAACCCCCACGTCCAACCGAGAGGTTGTGAGTTCGAGTCTCCCCAAGAGCAAGGTGGGTAGTTCTTGGAGGGAAGGATGCCGGGTTTCTATTTGGAAACAGCCTCTCTACATTAGGGTAGGGGTAAGGTTTGCGTACACACTACCCTTCTCATATCCCACTAAGTGGGATTATACTAGGTTGTTGTTGTTGTACATTATTACACAAATATTTGTTTTTTTTTTCTTTTCCTAAAGAAAAAGATATTAGAAAGAAGAAAATAAGAAAAAGGAGTATCAATTGGGCCAGGTATGTCATCTAGTATTTTTATAGCTAGTTTAGTTTTCTGATGTGTAGTTTCTACTGCTTTTGACATATTTTCTATGTCTACTAATATATATTTTTGGTGTTTGCGATTCCTGTGATTTAACAGGACTTTCCCAGTGATTATGTCAATACTCACTTTTTCGAATTTAAAAGACCCAAACTGCTCAAGAATATATTTAAGTGGCCTTTTTGAACCTATCCCAAAAATAATGGACGATTTTTATCTTTTATTATAATATTCATAAAGCTACTTTGCAATCCAGGAGCAATTGTCGTTTGAAAGACAATTTCTTTTCGTTTATAGGAGTAGTCTTTTAATAAAGTCGTCCCAAATTTATGCAAAAAAGTTTCCTCTTTATTTCCCCAATGCAATTCAATTCCTCAATTCATTATTTTTATTTCACAACAATGATTATTTAACGAAGAAAGAATATTACCTAACCATTAAATTATTCATTTGTTGAATGGGTATAAGGTTTTGCTATCACTTATACGACAGCAATTTCTTTTTCTTTTATTTTGGTGAAAGGAAGCTCGCAGGAAAATTGGAAGTCTTGATTAGAGTCGCGGCGAAGTCGAAATTTAAAGTTTATGAGTTCATGAATTTAATATATTTAAGTTATTAACTTTTAAATTAATAAATTATATGTATTCCATAAATTTCTTAAGAAAAATACATGATTTGAATAAAAATAATGAGTTTTGGTATACCTATAAGTCGTGTTCTAACTCCGCCCATAATCCTACGTATAATCATTTTTTACAGGGAATACTTGACTCCTGCTTGACTCTAAATGTAAACAATTTTTATGAAAATACAAATTAGTCTGAGTTTTAAAGTGAGAGACCTCCAATGAAAATCATATTTTGGAACTAGAAGACTCAAAATAAAAATTTTGTTAATGAGTTGCAACTCAAATATTTCTTTTTAATTTCTATTTTTCTTCGAGGTAAAAAAATGTATTTCTTTTTTCGTATTAGTACGTATTAAATGAGTTAAGAGATCCAAATCCAAATATATAAGTGATAGACAAAGTTGGGCAATTTCCCTTAGACGTATACAATTGAAATAATAGAATTTTGTTAAGATAAGACTTTTAATATATACCCTTTGAATAATTGAATGCAATTAATATTGTAATAATTCATTGACGAACAAAAGGGATTCCCACATTTTCCTCCATTTTCTCAGATCTTGACCTCTAACATGCGAGAAACAGTCAAGTGTCAAATCATCTTGACCTGAAAAAGAAATTCCCACCGAAAATTGTTGACGTGCTGATTTTCTTCACTAGAAAATAGAAAGAAAAAATTTAATCCCGACCTATGTTGTAACATTATTTTAAATTTATTCTATTTGAATTGGTATTTTCTTCGTCACAATTATTATAAAGAGATATCTAAAATAATTAGTTTCAGATATTTTTTTGTAAAAAAATATATATATGTATAGCCATAAATAGATTGCCCTCAAATCGAGTCAAGAACTAAATGATCAGTTAAGCCTTATTATGTATCGAAATTCATGTTGGGAAATATCTTTTAGTAAAAATTTTCATTTTCACGTTTCTAATTCGATTGCAAAACATTCAGTTAAGGGTTGAAGGATCTCATGTATCCCACCATAACTTTAATGTTATTGATGCGGCTCATAATTTATTTTAATCCCCATATAAATCAAACTTTCATGTACAACATTTGTATTACTTCATGAAAAATGTTTTGCAGAAATTCTTTGAAGAAAAAATTTGTGGAAAAAGAAAACTTGTTTAAACTGCATCATTGCAACTCTTTCATTGTAAAAAGAAAAAGAAATTAAAAATTTATTTGCGAAATAAAAAAAATAAACAAGCTGTTATTAAAAAATCAGATTAATGTCCAAACTCACGATCGATAAAGACCCGAAGAAATGGCCTCTTGATTTTTAATGCCGGGGGCATGCTGCTGCATGTTTCTTCTTATTTTAGTGTTTGATTATTATATTACCTTTGTTCTTATATAAATATTATTACTGAAAAAATGTGGTAATTTCCTTGATATTAGAATCAATAGCTATCAAAGGTTTTAATAAAATGTCTCGGGTTTGAATTTTGGAAACGAAAAAAAATGGTGATAAGAAACACTTTTTCTTTATATAACTGTGGTGCGACTTCGAATTAATTGGGTTCTTAAAGTGAGCAACTGACACCAAGTAAGAAACTGAAGCAATAATTAATTTACACTCGTTGAATTAAACAACTCTGTGAATGTATAAATTGAATAACTAATGAGAGGCTACAATTACATATTTAAGTCGATTATTACACTTTAATTTATTGTACTTTAGTTGAGTTTGCACTTTAATCGCTAGTGTTTTGCACTAACAGTGTATTTTACGCCTTGTAGGAGTGATTCTGAGCTATATAGATGTTATGGAATAAATTCAACTATTCAAGTAATTTGGAGCTTTGAAGTCTGAGTAAAAGCCCAAGGAATTAACCCGGGATCGTATTCGGGGGTCAAATTTGATAATTAAGTACGAACGAAGACTCGAGGAGGCATATTGCGCATTGTCTAGTAAAATAGACATAACTGTTTTCTCAGAACTCTATTTGGGCTCCACAATATATGGTTGGAAAGCTAACTAAAAGGGCTACAACTTTTGTGTTTTACATTTTTCCAAATTCCAAATGGAACAGGTTGAAAAATCGCGGTTACATTAGGACCGCGGTAGGACTGCGACAGAACACTGCTGCAGATTCTGAAGGCCACTCTGGCCACGGTCCTGGCGTAACCGCGGTAAGACCGTGGCAGGACGCGTAAATTTTAGTGACCAAAGTGCAAAATACGGGATTTTAAGCCCTAAACCCTATATTAAACGAAGGAGGTCATCCAAGAAAGAGAAGAGGATAGATTTGAGACATAAATTTGACCTAAGGAGGCAAGAACACATTGGAAGCAAGGCGGAGAATTCTTCTATGAGTTTTTCCTTTCTCTTCCTATTTTCCATTGTTGGTTATGACTTTTAGTATTGTAGTTTTACATACTATTACGAATAGCTAATTTGTTATTTAGAGTTTTGATAGAACCTTTGTAGGATAAATTCTTGTTATGTTTTTATATAATTGAGCCATAGCTTTTCTCTATTTGTTCAACTACGTTTATATTCTGGTTGATTGAAGAGCTCTCGATTAGCTGTGCCTACTTAGTATGCATAACTCGGGAGAGAGTGCATATTTAAGTAATTGTTGAACAACACCATTCCCAGAGTATATGAGGTTGCAATAATCGAGGGTTTAAAGATGGGGTTAGGGATAACGAAGCCTTGGGTGCGATCTGAAGTGAGCTGTATTAAAAGTCAGCTAGCGTAGCTCGAGAGAGTGCGTCTAGTAAATTATCGTATTTACTCGGGAGAGATTTACGGTAATAAGAGTGTCATGATCGGTAGAGAATACGTAGGCGAAATTATAGAAGACATAGCGGGAAAGATTCCGACAATTGGGGAAATCATAACTCTAGACCTCCTTAATCTTTTCTCTAACCATCAATATCCTTAGTTGTTAATTTACTATTTTAATTTGTTAGTTAATTAGTTATACACAAGAATCCTAATATCTATAAGTTAGGAATTGTTCAAGCTTGTCTTCTTGGTGATAGCGAACAGCTCTAGCTAAACCTTAGTTTAGCTAAACCTCTGTGGGATTCGACTTCGGACTTGTAAACCAGATTATATTTACAGCAATCGCTTAGTCCTTTTTATAAGGCATAGTTGGGCGTGATCAGTAACCAAAATAAACAAAATGTGTGCATGGATGTATATTGAAATTAAGATATATTCATATCCTGTTTTAGTTTTGTCTTCCTTTTTGTCCAAAAATCCATAGTAAAAGACAAACTATATATAAGTGTCCGAGAATTTTCTGTTGTTAACACTTTTATTTTCTTCAGCTTTTTTAATATGTAGCTTTTTTATTCTTGTATTCTCTAAACATGTTTTGAAAAATTTTTTTTGAGTCGAGGGTCTGACGAAAACATCATCTATATCTTACACAATGTAAAAGTAAGGTCCCTGTATATTCATTTCCGAACATCACTTATGAAATTACGTTGGGTATGTTATTATTGTTGGTTGTGGTCGGATTTCTATAAGCTACTACTGCCGGCAGCTCAGTTGAGCTGTTATTTTCTTTTTTTTCTATTATATTTCTCTCTTCCAAATCCAAGAGATTATATTAAGGACTGTTGAAAGTGATAGGTGGAATAATAACGCTTCTAGTTCATACTTCCTAAGAATGGTATATACACTTAAGCAACTTACTTAAGTACTAGTATATATACCCGCGCGATGCGCGGAGAATATTTATTATTTTTACACTGACTACTTGCAACAAATATTAGTCTAAAGAATTGGGCCAAATAAAAATTTACTCAATTTATGAATTTATATTTGCTAATAGTAAAAATAAAAATTGGGGGAAAAAGTAAGTGACGAATTTAAATTAAAATTAATATAAGTAAAATAAAATTAAAAGGATCCTTCTAAATTTTTATTTATTAATGTAGCTTATGAGTAAGTAGCAAATGCTAGATGAAACGTCATTGAACAATATATAATACCTTCTTTTTTCACGATCTCAAACCTTAGCATCGTATTCATTTCTTGGAGAATATTTTGGTAAGTTATACTGATTACAACTCATGAGGAAGAGGCTTTTTTCGAAAGAACTGAAAAGTAAAATTCAAAAGAAGAAAGATATAAAATTTTATTTCTTTTTTGTAGTGAAATTTGTAGGAGACCAACAACATTGAGCAAATGATACAGCAAAACAAAATAACGGAGTGGTCTCAAACCATTCCTTCGCAGTGGCATGCCATATAAGCTCATTACAAACTACATGGCTTGACAAATAAATATTACTTGTACTATTTGCTGGTACAAAACTACAAAAGCATAAAATTTATTAGTCTAACCAAAAAAGCTTTTCAAATACAAAATTAGTTTGAAAAGATCTTAATTTTATTACATAAATTATTCAGAGTAAAAAAAAAAGAAAAAAAAATTGAGAGATTAACCTGAAGGTTTGTAAAATATTGCAGGGTTAAAATCTGAATATATAGTATATTCTACGTAGGCATATATTTAGTGAATGTTAATCACAATATTATTTTACCATATATATCATTTGATTGTCAATAAATTATTCACTTCTATGTATTAAACGTGAAACTTAAAATATGAATTAAGTTTCTCATATTAATATTTGTCTTCAAAATGTAAACAAATTAAAAGTAATAAATAATGTAAATATACAGATTTAATTACCTAGATTTAATACACGCACAATCTTAATTTTCTTATGTAGCATTATTATATTTTTCAAATTGCAATATGAATAAACTAAAATGTTACCTTTGAATTCAAATAATTTACTAAAGTATTATACATGTACTACCAGATTATCTCAATCAAAATTTAGACTCATATATCTATATGTTTTCACATAATAAGTTTTGAATGAATACCTTCCAAATCGAATTTAACTTTTCTTTGTTTCAATTTTAATTTAAACAATAATAATTGATTAAGATATAATTAATTTTAAAAAAGATATTATTGAGTTTTAATGGCCCTTTAATTACATTATTGGTAAGGTTTAAAAGCATAATGAGTTCTAAACATGCATAAATATAATTAGCTTTTAAATCAAAAAACTTTATTTCCTGTTAAGAAATTAATGTATCAATTGATGAAATATGATAAACACCATGAATATTGTTTGGCATAAAATATTATCTTCTATACGGTAATATATTTGAATTGCAATTTTCTAATTTTCATATTAGGAATAATTTTACATGAATAATCTTTGTAATATATTGTTATTTCTTTATGATAATTTTAGACCCATATATCCATATATAGTTATGTATTAATTTTAAATGATATTTATCTTTCCATTCTAATTTAAACAAACGGTTAAGAAATAATTCTTTTAAAAAATTATACATTGTGTTTGAATTACCCTATAATTATGGCATTGCTAATGTTTAAGGAAATACTAACAAATAAGTATGATTAGCTTTAAATTCAAATTATAAACCTTATTTTTAATTAATTTAATATATCAATATGATAAAACTCACGAATATTGTTTGGCATATATTATTTAACCCTTATATGGTAATATTTAAATTGTAAATATCCTAATTTCTACATAAGTGATAATATTATATGAATATTCTTTGTCATATAATATTACTCCTTTATGGTAACGTAATTACCCACACACTTTTAGTTCATGTATAAATTTTGTATGATAATTATCTTTCCATTCGAATGATATTTGGTTAAGAAATGGTCAAAAAAGATAGAATTGAGTTTGAATTGCCCTATAATTAAGGCATTATTAAGATTTAAAAGCCTGCTAGAAGCTCAATATGGTTAAATACAATTAGCTTTTCAATCGCCCTGTAATTATGGTATTAGTAAGGTTCATTTTTTGTTAAGAAATCAATGTATCAATAAAAGAATCAGATAAAATTTATCAATATTATTTATTATAAATATGGATAATCATTCCTTTTGAATGTGGGATTTTTGTTTATTTCTCTAATCAAATCCACCACCAAAATAGTGAATATGTATTAACTTAAAATAATGTCAATTAATATCTTTTTAAAACTAATACAACATAATAACGTTCCATAATGTTAAGCCAAGTGATTTTTTAAATATTTTGTGTATTTTATGAAAAGTAATGTCATACTTGATTTTTTTTTTTCAATTTTCAAACTCAACAATCCTTAATATCTTAAATAAATTTATTTACCTTATTTATATTTTAACTTTCCCATAATACAAATAGTCATAGTTATCCCAATCTACATCTTTCTAATATTTTTATTATTTTATTATTATAAATTTTTAATTATTTTTTTACTTCCATGTTTTAAGCTAATATAGAAAAAAAACTGATCATTGAATATTTTTGGACCGAAATCTGTATGTTAAAACATCTATTTAAGGCATCTTAATAAATTTAGTTTCCACGTGTCAATTAAATATGTTGCCAATTGGCATTCTAATAATTTGACACTTGGCATATATTTAAGGCAAACTTCTTTGCTTTAATATATATATATATATATATAGATTCTATATAATATGATAAAACTCACGAATATTGTTTGGCATATATTATTTATCCCTTATATGGTAATATTTAAATTGTAAATATTCTAATTTCTACATAAGTGATAATATTATATGAATATTCTTTGTCATATAATATTAGTCCTTTATGGTAACGTAATTACCCACACACTTTTAGTTCATGTATAAATTTTGTATGATAATTATCTTCCCATTCGAATGATATTTGGTTAACAAATGGTCAAAAGAGATAGAATTGAGTTTGAATTGCCCTATAATTAAGGCATTATTAAGATTTAAAAGCCTGCTAGAAGCTAAATATGGTTAAATACAATTAGCTTTTCAATCGCCCTATAATTATGGTATTAGTATGGTTCATTTTTTTTAAGAAATCAATATATCAATAAAAGAATCAGATAAAATTTATCAATATTATTTATTATAAATATGGATAATCATTCCCTTTGAATGTGGGATTTTTGTTTATTTCTCTAATCAAATCCACCACCAAAATAGTGAATACGTATTAATACAGGTAGATCATTTTTTATCTTTTCTAATCTTGAATAGTGAGTAATTATATGAAGAATTGAACGTATGTGTTTTGATCTATTCTCATTTGCACTATTGTACTATTATTTAATTCTTCCTTAGACACACAATGTTAGAAATTTAATAGCCAAATTAATCCATATACACAACATGTACGACTACTAAAAAAACTAAAGTAAAACATTTAATTAAAGTGTGCTGAATTCTCATAAATTATTATCACTAAACTATATTTAAGTAATATGCATTTTTATCTCAATTTATAACTTAATCCTGATAAATTTTATGTAACTTTATAAATAATAAAGTAAAATAAATTTTATTGAATCCAAACCATCGCGCCACATCCTTCCTTTTGAAAATATGATATTTTTGACCAAAAAAGTGTTAAGCCTTTTAGTTAAATCAATTAATGATAAAATATGGGGTAAATCTTAGCCAAACATAATCGACTTTAGATCTAAGAATAATGGGTACTTAAATAAAAGAGATCGAGTTTATGCAGCATTTCTTAGAATGATCTAAAGACATTAAATATAAATAATAAGCTTACATCTTTGATATACTTGTTCCGTATTTATAAAAGCAAAGAAGATAAAGGAGTCTTGTTTGATAACTAAGAGATCTAGCTTTCACTACAAAAAATAAGCTAAATTGATTTTTCATTGATTGTTGATTCAACAATGGAGTTTGTAACCCAAGATCTAGACTTCTTTCTTTGTTCCTTGGAGGTCTTTTCCGTGTCTTTTGTTTATTCTAAATTGTTGCCGGACCTCTCCCTCCCCCCATTTTTTTATGCGTTACGTTTTAATTCACAAACTTTAATGGCGATCTGCCATTTTTGTGTATCAACAATGCAGGTATTTGAACTTAACAATTTGGCTGAAACTCCTTTTCCCTTTTCTCTTTCTTCATAACGGCAATATCCCCGTTCTCCAGCAAAACTTCCAGCAAACCAGCACCGTCGACACTCATCCAGGTAAGTACATGTCTCCTTTCTCTCTCCTCTCTCTTACTGCGCCCCGTCTCTCTCTCCTTTCTTTCTCCTTTCTCTCTCCTCGCATCCATCTCTTTCTTCCTCTTTTTTTAAACCCTAGCAGCAGCTAGGTCGGTGTTTGGTGACCCACTGATACCGTCGCATCTTCCTTTTGCTTTTCCGACCCCACCAAAACACTATCCTCTATTTCCCCTTCTCCCACACCCCCCTACCCCACCCTCTTCTTTTTGTGACTTTTAGGCAGCCTCTCCCCTTTCCCGAGCTAGGCAGCCCCCCCTTCCCCCTGCTTTTTTGGAGTTTGTTGTGTGTGTGATTTTCAGGTACTAGCCACGACGGACAAGGCGAGCTTTCGGCGTGAAGAGCAAAGCATCACCGGACGAAACGTGCAAGAGCTAGCGGTAATAGATATCGGGCGAATCAAAGCGTACTTCCAGGTTTTTCCATCGGGAGTTGGCACCTCCGGGCCTCGTATTCACTCTGTACACCTTTTTACGTTTCTAGCTAAATATCATGTGTTTGATTTACTTTGTCGATTCCTAACTTGCATTATTTTGCGTATTCCGCTATAGTACGTGTGTGCAACTGTCCTTCGTAATCGGTTGGAGGGATAGTGGCCGCGACGGGGGATGGTAGTGTAAGGTCATGTCCTCGGGGGGCGGGGGTGTTGGCAGGGGTGAGTAAGGGGCTGGGAGTGGTTCTGCGGGTAGGGCGGGAGGCAAGGGTGGGAAGAGGGTAACAGACGCTCTTAGATTAAGGATCGGGTCGTGGAACATAGGCACCCTGACGGGAAAGTCTATTGAGTTGGCGAAGGTTCTTCAGAAGAGGAGGGTCAATATAGCCTGTGTCCAAGAGACTAGGTGGAAAGGGTCGAAGGCGAGGAATGCAGACGGGTTTAAGTTGTGGTATTCTGGGGTCGTGAGAGGTAAAAATGGTTTGGGCATCTTGGTGAATAGGGATCTAAGGGAGTCCGTGGTTGAGGTTAGGCGAGTGAATGATAGGTTAATGTCTATTAAGTTGGTTATTGGGGGTTGCATCCTTAACGTCATCAGCGCTTACGCACCGCAATCGGGCTTGGATGAGGAGGTTAAGAGGCACTTTTGGGAGGGCTTGGACGATTTGGTGAGTAGTATTCCCCAATCTGAGAAGTTAGTTATTGGAGGGGACTTTAATGGTCACATTGGGGCTGATGCTGGTGGTTATGGTGAGGTTCACGGCGGCTTTGGCTTTGGGGTTAGGAACGGAGGAGGCACGTCATTGCTTGGCTTCGCTAGGGCTTCTGAGCTCCTAATTGCGAACTCGACATTTCAGAAGAGGGAAGAGCATTTGGTCACCTTCAAAAGTTCGGCGGCGAGGACCCGGATTGATTACCTCATTCTCAGAAGGAGCGATAGAGGCTTATGCAAGGACTGCAAGGTTATTCCGGGGGAGTCCCTTTCGACTCTTCATAGACTCCTAGTGATGGATGTCGGCCTCTGGGCGAAGAGGAAGAGGAGGAGTGCTCGGGGGCGACCGCGGATTCGATGGGGTGCTCTGACTAAAGAGAAAGCCCAGGGGTTGGAGAGGAGGTTAGTTGACGGTGGAGCTTGGAGAAGTTTTGGGGAAGCGGACGCAATGTGGTCAGAGATGGCTAACTTGGTTAGGGAGGTAGCACGGGGTGTGCTCGGGGTAGCCAAGGGCTATTCAGGCAGACATCGGGGTGATCGGTGGTGGAACGATGTAGTCCAAGTAAAAGTGAAGGTAAAGAAGGCGGCGTTTGCTAAGTTGGCAGGGAGCACTAACGAGTATGAAAGGACAGTGAACAGGGAGACCTACAAGGTGGCGAGGAAGGAAGCAAAGCTGGCGGTTACGGAAGCTAAAAACACAGCGTTTGGTCGCATGTACGAGGAATTAGTGGAGAAAGGCGGGGACAAGAAGTTATTCAGGCCGGCTAAAGTGAGGGAGAAAAAAGCGCGGGACCTGGACCAGGTTAGGTGCATCAAGGATGAGGATGGTCGAGTTCTGATAGAGGAGGCCCTAGTTAAGCAGAGGTGGCAAGCGTATTTCCGTGACCTGCTAAACGAGGAAGGGGATCAAGACGTAGACCTAGGGGAGCTGAGATATTCTGAGCGTCATAGGGACCTCGGGTTCTGTAGGCGCATTAGGGTGGAGGAGGTCGTGGGGGCTTTGCGTAGGATGAGTAGGGGTCGAGCGACTGGGCCCGACGAAATTCCGGTGGAGTTTTGGAAATGCATGGGTAGGTCAGGAGTGGAGTGGTTGTCTAGGTTGTTCAATGTGATCTTTAGGACCAAGAGGATGCCGGAGGAGTGGAGATGGAGTACAGTGGTTCCCTTGTACAAAAACAAAGGGGATATCCAGCGTTGCAACAACTATAGGGGTATCAAATTAATAAGTCACACCATGAAGGTCTGGGAGCGGGTGATCGAGGCGAGAGTGAGGGAGATGACATCTATATCGGTGAACGAGTTTGGTTTCATGCCGGTCGCTCCACCATCGAAGCTTATCCACCTTGTCGCAGATTGGCGGAACATTTCGTGGATAAGAAAAGGACTTGCACACGGTGTTTATCGACTTGGAGAGCGCGTATGACAAGTGTCCCGAGCGAGGTGCTACGGAGGTGCCTCGGAGGCGACGAGCCGTGTCTGAAGCCTCACATCGCAGTAATCACGGACATGTACGACGGAGCCAAGACCAGGGTTAGGACGGTGGGCGGTGACTCAGACCATTTCCCGGCGGTTACGGGGCTTCATCAAGGATCGACGCCTAGCCCTCTCTTGTTTGCCTCGGCGACGGACGTTATAACCCGTCATATTCGGTGGGCGTGCCTCGGTGCACGCTATTTGCTCGATGACACAGTATTGATAGACGAGACGAGGGTCGCGTGCGAACGAGAGGCTGGAAGCACGGAGTACGCACCTCGAGTCCAGTGGTTTCAAAACAAGCGAGATCTAAGACCGAATACCCGGAACGCAAGCTTAGCGCCGAGCCGAGCGAAGTAGGCGGGACGTAATGATCGGAGCTCAGGTCATCGCTAAGAGGGACAGTTCGTATATCTTGGGCTCGGTACTTCAGGGGGACGGAGAGATTGACGGGGATGTCACTCATCGTACAGGAGCGGGATGGTCGAAGTCGAGGCTTGCATCAGGGAGTCCCGCGTGACAAGAAAGTGCCACCGAAACCTCGCGGAAAATTTTATAGTAGACGTGGTTAGGACTCGCCATGTTGTACGGGGCGAGTGTCGGTCGGCGAAGAACTCTCATATTCGGAGAATGAAGGTCGCGGAGACGAGGATGCTCGGTCGGATGTGTGGACTCACCAAGTTAGATAAGATCAAGAACGAGTTATTCGAGCAGGCGCGGGGTGGCCCCGCGGACGAGAAGACGCGCGAGCCGAGGCTCGGCGTGGTTCCGGCACGTGCGAGGAGAAGTCCCGATGCCCCGCGAGAAGCTGTGAGCGACCGGCGTGGTCGGCGCGAGGAGAGCGAGAGAGGCCCAAGAGGTATCGGGGAGAGGCGATTAGGCACGACATGGCTAGGATGCATATTTCCGAGGACACGGCCCTTGATAGAAAAGTCTGGAGGTCTAGCATCAGGGTTGTAGGATAGTGGCTCCTAGAATTTTTTGTACTCCTTTCCCGGGGTTGGGTGAGGCTTGTCAGGGCGACTCATAAATGATTCGTGCATTGGATTGTGTCTCCCTTATGGTAGTTATTTATGGTAGCTACCGTTTGATATTATTGCATGTCATTTTATGTATAATTCTTATGTTTAGATAACTATTTATGCGATTTATGCCGGAATTACTAATGCTCTTTTGTTTTTGTTTTTGTTGTTGCTTCCCCTTTCCTTCTCTAAGCCGAGGTTATGCTGATGAATTTTATATTCAGATTGTACTCCCCCATAGCATGTTTTACATCCCTCTTAATTATTTAGTTTCGGTACGTCTTTTCATTTTGTTGTGTGTATATATATATATATATATATATATATATATATATATATATATATATATATATATATATATATATTATCAATTTTTCTTTTTACCCAACGATTTTTAACCAGTGTGTCTTCTCATGACTGCACTCTTCCTCACTCGTCTAGTGTTATGTTATGTTGTGTAAGTCTTCTGATGGTTCGATCTCGGTAGTGACCGAAATACTCATCGTCATTGCGCATTTCGGGCATAACCATGATTTGGTTGACCCCTTTCCATTCACTTTAAAGATAACCATCAGATTTTGACCCATGCACATACGGCCTAAATTTATGAATTAAAGAAGCCATTTTCAAGAAACTCCAAATCATATGGACAAGAATGGTAATATTTTAGAAAAAAAAGGGTATTAAAGGAATTGTAAAAAAGCTCATTACACTCATTCTCATATCGACGTAATTTGCAACAAGAAACCATATTGTGGGACCCACACCAAACCTCCATTGAGACAATGACACGTAAGAAGCTGCATAAAAACAAACAAACGATGTCGTTTAACGACCAGCTGTTTTAGCTTAGACGTAGCTTAATAGCCGACCTTTCTGCCTACATAGAGACGCAAAGAACATCCAAAGTAACGTAAGCGCCAAACCCATACCCTTTTTCTCTTCGCCTTTTTTCCCATGATCAAACGGCTGATATTTAGCCTCAGCCACCACATTCTTTATCAGCCGTTTGATTTACTTGTATATTAGTTAAATGCTTTTGTAGTTGAATTCTAAGTTGCTGTTTGTTTAGGTTAGGCCTTTCTTCTTCCTTTTCCAACCCCACTTCCTCAATTTTCTCTCTCTCTCTCTCTTCAATTTCTCTCTCTCTCATTCTTCTCTGGATTCTTCACCATCATTACAAGAATCCAAGAATCCTTTCTCCAACTTATTCACATTACATTGTTTCTTGATTCTTTCGCCGTGTGAATAAGGTCTTAGTCTGAGCAGGTCGCAATAAGTCGCTAGTCAGAAGTTTAGACGGATTACAAGTCTTTCTGATGACAATGCTGGTTTCTCCGTGGCTAGAACCTCTACTGAATACTGCTTTTTTCTCTATCTGCCGGACACACGGTGACGCCCCGCGTAGTGAATGTAATATGTATTGCTTAGATTGCAATGACAATGCGTTTTGCTTTTATTGTCGCTCGTCCACACATAAAGACCATCAAGTCATTCAGGTAATTTTGTTTGATTCCCTTTGCAACATATACTCTTACATAATTATTTATGCGATATATGCTGAAGTAACTAATATTGTTTGTGTTTTTGTTTTTGTTTGCCTTTCTTTTCCCTGTGCCGTAGAAACAGCCTCTCTACCTCTCGTAGAAGTAAATCATGTCTACATATTACCCTCCCAGACCCCACTTTGTGGGAATATACTGGGTTGTTGTTGTTGTTGTCGTCCTTTCACAACATATATTCTCTTTTTTTTTCCTCCAAGCATTCGAGGTCTAAAAAAAAACATCCTTTCCAATTAATCTGAATTCGCGCAATATAAAGTCCATTATATAGTAGTAGTATTATTAGTATATTTTTGGTATCTTGAATGTTGACACTATGAATATCATTATGATCATGTCTTGGTTCTTCGAATGTATCTTTTCTTACATGGTAAGTATCCTTTTTTTTTCAAAATTTTCAGAAAAATAAGTTAGGTATGTGGTTTGGACATTATTTTTCCACCAAATGCGGTTGAAATTAATTAGTAATGTGTATTTTTTTTTCTTCTTGAAATAGATAAGGAGATCTTCATATCATGATGTAGTAAGGGTTTCAGAGATTCAAAAAGTATTGGATATAAGTGGAGTGCAGACATATGTAATTAACAGTGCGAGGGTTTTGTTCCTGAATGAAAGGCCACAACCAAAGAGTACTGGCAAAGCAAGTTCTCACGTTTGTGAAATATGTGGGAGAAGCCTTTTGGATACTTTCCGTTTCTGTTCTCTTGGATGTAAGGTAAATATTTACTTATTTTCTCCCCATTTATATTAATCTTGATTTCCTAGATTTTTCTTATTCAGTATTACTTCAGTGGAAGGTAGCCTTAAAGTAACGGTAATGTTGTCTCGTTGTGCGATATGTAGGTCACGGTTCGAGCCGTGAAAGCAGTTGCTAATGCTTACATTAGTACAGACTGTCTATATCATACCTCTTACCGTACTGCCCTTCTCCGAACTCTGAATGCGAAAATTTCTTTTGTGCACCGAACTACCTTTTAACTCAGCTATATTTGCCATGGCATAGCATCATTCATACATCATGATTTATGACCATGTCCCACTCTCCTTCATATTTCACATCTTGATCATCATCGTATTGATTGTAACTCCCTACCAAAGAATCATCTCCTATCATATCAATATGCTAGCAACTCAAAAATCGCGGATTGACATTTTATTATACACATGTACATAGAGATAGGGTGGAGCTATTTTTATTGAAGGAGGTTGAATTGAATCCGCCTCGCCAAAAAACATTGTATAAATAGCATAAAATTAATTTATTCGTGTATATATATATATATATATATCTTTGCATAAAGAATTTTGTAATATAGTGGAAACTTATTTAATAATATTTTAGGACAAGTGTTCAATGTTGCATTTTTTGAATCTCCTAATTAAAACTTGTGACTTTTCCTAGTAGCCACATTGGGAGCTTATGAAGGTATAAATATATATAGATATACACATACCATCCTTTATACCATCCTTTTCATGAATATAAACGGCCTAACTTTTGATACTATTATTACATTTCTTTTTCGGGCACACAAGGTATACTCCTATATGTTGATTCATCACCATCATAGGCCAGTTAATTTCCCCATTAAAGTTATGAATTATGCTTTGAAAGATGAATTACATTTTGGATTATATCAACTTTTTTTTAATGACTTAGCTTGTAGGAATAAAGAGGAATGGAGATGCAAGCTTTATCTTAGATTCCAAGAATGAAGTAGCATTGCAAAGAGGTGAAGGGATATCATCAAGAGAAGGAAGAGTGATTCCATCATCAAAAAAGGAAGAATTATTTGGAGATCAATTGCGTGAAGGCTCACAACATGACATATACCCAACCACCCCTCCTCCCCCACCTTCAAATTCTAGAAGAAGAAAAGGCATTCCCCATAGAGCTCCGCTTGGCTCTTAACATATACAGATACAATAATAATAACTACGTCTCAATCTCAAAATTATTTATTTAAATATCCTTTAAAAAACTATTTTATACAACTCATTATTGTAGGTCACATAAGGGGGGAAGAGGGGGAAGGGGTTGTAAAGCTTGATGAAGTTTCCTTTTGAGGATGTTGTGGGGTCTTGAATCAATCAAAATGTACAAAATTCCCATGAGGGAGAGAGCAATAATGCACAATTTGTTTATTTAGAAAGTTGGAAGATGTACATTGTAATTAATTAAGAAATTAAAAGGCAATGCGTTTGTTGGAATTCGTTTTATATATAGTTTTCATTGGCCTACCAACCCACATGGGCCGTTTACATAAAGGAACAACCTTTTCCTTTGTTTAATACATGCAAATGGTGGCAAATCAACTTTCTATCATTTTACTTAGTTTGGTCTTTGGATATTGTGCTCAATGAATTTTTTGGTTTTTTCTTTTCTTTTCTTTTGGTCATTTGCCTTTTGGTTGTTACCTTTGAAAGCTATGTTTTGAGCTTAGACCTTTTTCTAATATTTAAGCAGTTGGATTGTCATTTAGACAAACAACTACAAAGGGGTGATGGATTTTACAATGTGATGTGATGATCCCATCCAATAATGTATAAACAGTTGGTTTGGCTGGTATAGAATTTACTAATTTCTTTCCTTTTTCTTTTTTGGTAATAATAATGATTTGAAGTTGACGCTTACACAATATATAGAAAAGATTCAAATCGATTGTCAGGTAAGGTAGAGAAGCATCTTGCATCTTTTGCTAGTTAACCCAAACAAAAAATATAGTTCATTGCACAAAATATTCCTTATATACGTAGGGTCTGAAGAAGGGACGTGTATGGGGTCAAATTCTGCTCATTACGGTAGCAACAATCACGACTAAGCAATAGTTGAAACAAGGGTACGAGCTAAGAATGTCGGAGTGAAAACGTGCCCTCAGGTCTCGTCGTCTCCTCGAAAGCACGTGACCTATCTCAGTATTATTTTATTATTTTAAGGGGGTTCTCCTGTTATATAAAGGACGATCTCAATGTTGTAAAAGGGATCAGATCTTTTCTAATACAAGCTTGCTCTCTCTCTCTCTTTCTCTCTATCTCTTCCTCTCTTGAATATTCAATCTATCAAAAGCAATATGATATATAATTCACATTTCTAGGTCTCATTATTTTCGATTACGATTTATCCTTGATTTAATTTGATTGTATTCACTTGCAAAGTATTTGTTATCTTTCGAGTCAAACAATTTGACGCCGTCTATGGGGATTTCAGCAATCGAAATTATAGTTTGCGCCTAGAATATAAAAAACAAACCACCATCCTTCACACCCTACTGAAATTGAAAAATGACAGAAAATGACGCAAGTCTGTAAGGCCCCGTAAAATTTTTGTGCATAAAACCTAGTAGCTATGGTGTCGTGGTTCGAATGATGTGTTAGGAATGCGTAGAATTCGACCGCAGATCTGCGGTCAAGAATGCGACCGCATTCAAAAATGTAGAGAATTAATATGCGGTCAAGAATGCGATCGCAAACCTTACATGCGGACCGCATTCTTGCCGCAAAACGTTCCACAGAGTTTCCCAAAATCGTGTCAATAATGCGGTCGAAATTGCGATCGCATAGTGAATCTGCGGTCTACTTTGCGACCGCAGATCAAGCATGCGGACCGCATTCTGGCCGCATTCTGTAACAGAATCTGCGTAATTTTGAGGCCATTTTGCGGTCACTCTGCGGACCGCATGTTGATTCTGCGGTCGCATAGTGCACCGCAGATTTGCCCCGGCCCAGATTTTTGTAACATTTTTACCCGATCTCTTCTTTAATATAACACCTTTCTTCTTCATTTTATCATATCATCTTACCACAATTAGAGAGAGAAGGGAGGGTTTTTAGAGAGAGAAATCTTTCATCTTCAAAGATTGTTCCAACCATCTTAGTTCAAAGGATTCTAGGGCAAAGATTCAACTTCCCCAATATTTTCAAGGTAAAAACCCTAACTATTTTCTTTGATTTTCAGTTTTAAATTGGGTAAAGAGAGGTTTGTATATAATAGCTTTTGGAAATAGAATTTTACACTCATGCATGATTATTGAACTTGATTTCTAGTAAAAAGAAGTGAGTAGAAGTAAGAGTCTTCAAGAACAAGGTTGGCAAGAGTAGGATATCTTGGGTAAGCATAAAGTAGGAAGAAAAAAATCATCACCAGGTATGTATGGCTAATTTTGATTCTTGTGAAATCGCCTATATGTGTGAAAATTGCTTGGTTAATGTTAATTCGACAAATTGTATGAAATTCTCAAAGTTGTTGTTGAAATATGAGTGATGTGGTATAGAATATGAACCGAAAGTTAAATGAGAGTTGAATTGGGTAAAGAATTGTGAATAATTCTTATGATGGCCTATATGGCACTTTGTGGAAAGGAAACGAAACACTCGAGAATTGGTTTATCGTGGAAAGAGATGAAACACTTGAATTGTGGAAAATTGTTGAACATACTTGTGTGAATATTCTTGATTATGGAAACATTGTAACTTGGTTGTGATATTGGCTTGATAAGTAATTGAGAACATGAAACAATGTGCAAGTTGCTTATTTGAACTTGTTGAAATTGTGTGTAGTACCTTATCTGCTGTTTGAAATTGTTGTGTTTTAAACTGTAAGGCGGGGTCGTGTTGCGCGCCGCAACGTGAGGAAATAAGGTGTGGGTTGGGGTGATAAGGGTGGCCGAGGTAATAAGGGTGGTCAGGGGCAATAAGGATGGAAAGCGATCGAAATCGCTATTGAAAATTGATACAAAAATCAATGATGTGAAATTGTGAAAGGAGACAGCAGGAGAGTTTGCAACCTGGGGAGGCACTGATTGCCCCTATGTTTGACTACTTGAAATTTATGTTGTTAATTGGTTGTTGTTCTATTTGTTGACCTTGAATGTGCTTATGTTGAGGCTTATCTGAAATGAGAAAAAGGTGGAAAACATGGTTGGCTCGCTTGATTAGTTTTAATGTAATTTAATGGTTTGAGTTTACTTGGGACAAAGTTTGTCCATACATACCAGTACAATTCAAGTGTACTGACGTCCCTTTTTCCGGGGACGCTACATTCGTGTTATGATTGTAGGTGGATCAGTAGCAGGCACTTCAGCTCATCCGCAGTAGTATCCTTCTCCTTCCACTGCCCGTTTTGGTGAGCCCCTTTCTTCCTTGGGGCCCTGTGTGATTCATGCCACTTTTGTTTAGATTTCATTTTGGTTTTGTAAGGTATAGCCGGAGCCTTGTTGCCGGCAAGTATTGTATTCCCTTTTTGTATCCTAGAGGCTCTGTAGACATGTAAACTGTGGGACTCCAGTCTTATGTATATATTATGTTATGTCGGGCGTTGTAAAAACTGCAAACTTGTTAATGAATCACTCGTACGGTTTTATTTGTTTAATGTGAAATCATTCATGGTTAGTAAGATAGTTGGTTAATGGGAAACAATCAATACAGGGGTAATGCGTAGGAATGAAAGGCACCCAGGTCCGCTTGATTGGGGCAACCCGGTCAGGCGCCGGTCATGTTCCCCGATTTGGGGCGTGACAGAAAGTAATAGCAAGCATCACAACCAACCTCATATCCCCCTCAACGAGACCAGTAGAGAAAACATCTTGAGTATAACACCTGGTAGCACACATGAGGGAGAAATCTCACCCTTTCCATCTGAAGATCTGACGATCTTGCACGAAAAGGGAGCTTCCACGTCTGTAGTCAAAGAAACACCACCCCTAGTGGTCGAGAAACTACTGGAAGAGTGGCTGATGAACACCCTATGCAGCTTGCTCGAAAAATCGCCCCAAAGCAACATTAAGAACCTGTCGATAATAGACATCACTACCACCAGTAAACCCGATATTGTACTTACAAACAACAACCACAACTGTGACCAGACCAGCGATGACAAACTTGCATCCGTCCTTAAAATAATAGAGAAAATGGAGAATGAAAATAAGGCACTTCGAGACCAAATGAAAGAGTATGAGAAAAAAGTAAACAAACTTTTCGGCGCTCCTAAGTTACTACCGAAGTGCGACATGGGAAGATTCGTCGAACAACCATATAGCGAAGAGGCTGCCCCTCACCCAACCCCAAAAACCTTCGAGATTCCATTTTACTTAAGGATATATGACGGGACGATAGACCCTGAAGACCACATGTTCCACAATGTGACCGCTGTGGAGGGTAATGATCTGTCAAAGGAACAAGTACCATCCGTACGACTAAAAAAGTTTGGAGAAACGTTGATTGGGGGGGAGGGGACATAAACATGGTACTCACAGTACCAGCCAGAACTAACTTCGCCAATTCAATCCTAATTCTAAATCTCACCTACCAACCGGAATTTTCCAAAATACTAACTTCGCCAATTCAAGCCTAATTCTACAACGAACCTTCAAAATCAATTCCGATCGCACTCCTAAGTCAAAAATCACCTCCCGAAGCTAACCGAATCACTGGAAATCACATCTGAGCCCTCTAACTAAATAGTCAACATCCGATTGACTTTTCCAAGACAAGTCTTCCTTAAAGAGACTAAGTGTCTCATTTTCTACCAAAACCAAACTAATTCAACTCTAACTTACCAAATGCCGATAATGGAACATGAAGAAGCATAAAATGAGGTAAACGAGGTAGTGATACATGAGAGAACGGGTCGAGTCGTCACAACAGATTATTGTATTTGACTTCACGGTGTGAAATAGGGGATTACACTATTTTAACACGGAAAGTGAATCAATTAACATAATTGTCTCCTAATATAACTCAACAAACTCAATTATAACACACAATTTTATATTTTCAGTTATAAAAAAAATTCTCAACCGAAAAATATCCTAATAATATAGCAATCTTCAGAGAAATTATATAATACATATGAAAATATTAATTAAAAAAATATATGAATACATTCATGGCGTATAGCGAGAGAGTGAATACAATAAAATACATAGAATATAGCAGGAATATATTGAAATACAATTTAGAAAAAATAGTAAATACAATGAAATATATGGAATACAACGAGATACATTGATTTACAATGGAAAAAAATAATGAATACAATGAAATACATGAAAATGCATTGAAATATATTAACACAAAACCAAGTTGCTCAGCCCCAAACTCCATCGTTTTTGTTGAAGAACAAACCATAATTTTCGATGAATTCGCCGTCCACCGGAAGCCGATAGTGAAAGCGTGTCGTCTTCGTGGAAATTTCACTTTGAGTTGTGTGGCGAGATGACTTCTTCCAATTCTAGTGAGATCATGCTTAGCAATTTGCTGCTATGGTTTATCAATTCTATGTTAGTTGGTGTAAAGAATCAGTGCATCTATTATACAATTCGAAGACATTAAATTCGTCCTTAATTTGCTTTCATAGTAAATCCCTTTGTTCTACTGCCCGAGCATCATGGGATATACACTCGATTGCAGTTGCCCACTGCTTGGGGATTGTTCCTATCGGAGAGACTAGTGTATTTGTTGCAATATCGTCTGTCCATCTGAGAAGATTCTGTTAGAAGGAGGAAGAGAGTGAAAACTTTAATGTGACGGGGAAAGAGAATGAGATGTATCAAAGTAGAGAGAGAAAGAAAATAGTATAATTGAATAGCGTATTTAGTGGCTTAGGGCTAGGAGGTAACCAAAATTAAATATTTTGCTATAGACCTTAAAAGATATCTATAGAATATAATTTTTTAAAATGATATTTATTTAAAATAAATAAGGTGTTAACCTTTGCTATAGGAGGTAAAATTCCGCCAATAAATGAGCGAGTCAAGATGGACCAGAAATATGAATCAGAAGCCAATCTGTCCAACTCTTACCAAGCTTTAATTAATATGTATTATTTTCTTATGAATTGTTTAATTATCAAATAAGACTTTTTTTCTTTTGTTGTGGTCATATAACACATCAAACAAACAAAAAAGTTATTCTAAAGGTATTTTAGCAAAGTTGCTAATGGATCAATTTGGGTTAAAATCAGTCCAACTTGGCTGAGATGAGTCAAGATGAGATGAAGTTAACAATAGGCGGGTCAATGAATGGTCCAACCTTGAACGGATTGGCCAAATTAAATTGATTTGGGCTTAAATTGCTACCTCTACTAAGGATTTATTTGTCTAGATAATGCAGTTAATGCGCATGTTCATGTTTTCACTAAAAAAAGAAGCCGTCCACCTAATTATATATATATATAATTCATATATATCAACTAAAAAAATATTAAATTTTGCCAGTTATTTGTGTAACAATACCCCGTATCATTTCATGAAGCAGAACGTCAAAAAAAACTGCATCTGTTTTTAAATTACATAAGTTTCTTATCTTTTAATAATCATGCCTCTCAAACCATTTACCATTAATCATATATTTTCAAAATGCCAAAAGGGGAGGGTACGTAGCTTTAGAAACCCAATTACAGAAGTCCAGTTCAGTACCTCAATGAACCTTACACCTCAAACCGTAAAAATATTACGGTCTAGCCAATTTTTGGATTGATCATTCAAAAATAATTAACGTTTATCAAGTCAATGAAAAATAGCCTTTATTTTGCTGCAATAGAGACCGGTCCAGCATAATATACTGGAGTTCGTATGAACTTCGAGAATATTATGCTGGAACTCCAATACATAAAAAGTTCCATCATAATATAATGGAGATTCGAGCACTTGTGTATGAACTTCCAACATATTATACCGGACTGGTATACTTTGCTGGAACTCCAATATATTATGTTGGAGTTTTAGTGTACTAATGCTGGAACTCCATCATATTATGATGGAGTTCCAACATACTTATCCTGGAACTCCATCATATTATGCTGGAACTCCATCATATTATGCTGGAGTTCCAGCATACTTATCCTAGAACTCCAGCATAATATGCTCGAGTTCAAGTATACTTATGCTGGAACTCCAGCATAATTGATAATAGGTGAATTTGACTATATTTATGCCCTAAATAATCACACTTTAATGTTGTTTTGATAATATATATAATGACAAAATGCTTTTATTAGTATTTTTAGACTATTATAGGTATACAAGAGTTGATGAAGGCTAAAAGAGCAGTTTTGGAGTCAAAAAAAAGTGAAAAAGGCCATGTGTGGAACAAGTCAAGAAATTGTGCTGAAATAGCCGGAAGATTCAGCTGCACTGTTTGACCGCGGTTCCACCGCGACCGCGGCAAAACCGCGGTAGAACAGGCCTGCGGATGTTTTGAAGAATCAGAAGACATGATCCACCGTGGTTCCACCGCGAACGCGGTCAACCGCGGTGGAAGGCGGAAATTTCAGAGACTTAAGTGTAAAAACAAAAGTTGTAAAACCTAAACCCTATATATATTATTAGGATTCACCCAAAGGAGACAAGTTTTGTACTATTGACTACTTTTGCAAGCAAACTAGTAAGAGAGAACTCTCTCAACATCTTTCTTTCTTTTACTTTGAATTCTTGATTATGAAATCAATTATCTCTTTTGTTTTCTTAATTATGAGTAGCTAAATCTTTATCTAAGGTTTTGATGGAACCTATTGATTGATGAATTTCTGGGTAATGTGAATACAAATTGTTAGCTAAATTTCTATTTGTTCAACTTCGTTCTTGTTATAGTTAATTGATAGGATCCTCAATTAGTTGTGCCTATTTATTGTGCATAACTTGGAAAAGAGTGAATATTTAGGTTATTGTTGAACAACACTACACCTAGATTATTGGAGAAATTTATAATTGCGGGCGTAAAGGTGGGATTAATAGTAACGAAACCTTGGATGCAATCTAAAGTGAACTGTGCTAATTAAAGCTAGCTAGGGTAGTTCGGAAGAGTGCAATAGTAAATTATTGTAATTGCTCGGGAGAGAATTACGGTAGAAATAGAATTCATGATTGATAGAGAAATATTGACAATTTGTATGAGCATAAACAGAAGGGATTCCATCAATAGGGAAATCAATACCTTAGTCTTTCTCATTATTCTTTATATCACTTTCAGTTAATTTCTTCAATTCTTTAGTTTATTGCAAAAGTAGTTAGTAGAAACCACTCATAAAGATGTTCAAAAGTTTGGGAAGCTCATTCAGAAGTATTATTGGGTTTTGAAAGTTGTGATTGATATGTTAACTCTCTGTGGGATTCGACTCCGGACTTAATAAATCGGGTCATATTGACAGCGACCGCATTGTCCTTTTCTAAGGCATAGTTGGGCGTGATCAATAATATACTGGCATATTTTCCGGATTTTGAACCGTGTTTTCGCTAAGATTTATCTTTATAATGACAAGTAACTAAATTTTAATTACTTTTGAAACAATGATATTTTTGAACGACCACTTGTAAATCTGGTTATTTTTGAATTTCTCCGCCTCAAACTTCATCGAATTGGTGTTATACTCTAAAAGGTATGACTTGGAAGCAGGGCGAAACTAATGCGATGGAAAATTACACTATATATACAAAAATTTTGTTGCTCGGATTCTTCGAAATTTTTTGGTGTATGTCGGATACTTGAAAAATAGTATTTTCAAGAATGTAATACGGGTACGACACAACATAGTACAAAATCGAAATATGCTTTATACATATATGTGCCTTTTCAGCGTTTCAAGGATATGATTCAATGCTTATACAATTTTAGAAAGTAAAAATAGAGAGAAACTACTCAACTAAAAAGAATAAGTTAAGAAAAATAAATAAGTTTGATTTCTTGACCAACTATAAAATCCAAGGGCAAAGGGTAGCAAGGAGAGTAAATATTTAAAATTAGTTTGCTTCCTAGTCTATATCACCAATTTATTGAACAAATCGCTAGCTACAATGTTATTTCATCAAGAACTGAGAGAAATTAATGAATAATCAGTAGGGAATAATTAAACTTCCCTTTCCCATACGAAGTTGTGACAAGGACCTCAATAATTTTGTTGAAACCCCATCATAATTATTCTTCACTGATTTGCTCCTTAATAATAAATCTTCGTCTAATTTCTCTCTATTTATGACTATAAAAGAGTGATCCATAGATAATGATCTCCTTAATCCTGGAATTAATCTTCTTTGTGATGATGATAATCTCCTCTCTTTATTAGGTACTACCAATGATACACAATGTCTAAGCATACCATGAGATTGTAATTTTGACGAAGAAGAAGAAGAATTTTCATGATTAATTCCCGACACGCATTGTGAAGACAGTACTGGCAGGAGATCCAATAAATACATGATATGTGTCTCTGTTGTTAATAAAGAACGACAGACGGGACAACTTGCATGCGCCACGAACCACTTGTCTATGCACGGCACGTGAAAAGCGTGCCGGCAATTAGGCAACAAACGAACCATTTCTTCATCTTCCAATTCACTTAAACAAACAGAACACTCATTTTGATCTACACGAAATAGGCCATTTTTGAGGATTGAATTATAAGCCAAAATAGGGATTTTTTCCAAGATTTTTTGGTCTATTCCCTTGGCTAAATTATGGGTTTCAGAATTTGGCCTTAGAACAGTACTGTCTATTGTTTGTTGTGTATTTCTCCTTAGGCAATATTTGGTTAAGATGAAATGGTATATTACTAATGCTAAAGCTGTGCAAAATATGCCTATCATTGAAACAAGTAAAGGGGCAAAAAAAGATTTTGACGTTGAGATTGGAGGATTATTATCTCTTATGTTTTCCATACGAAGAAAGATGATATTTGGTTGTATTTTGTGAGGTTTTTGCTTTTAAGGAAATGGTGTAAAGGTTTGAATCAGAATGAAACTTGAACTAGTTTATAGTATGTTTGTTGAAGTATCCCTTTATTCTAGCCATTTATATAATTAAAGAAAAAATAATTATTTAGTTTATCTTTTTTGGTTTTGTCCCCTTGTTTAAGTATTTTCTCATATACAAGTTCTCAAAAAAAAAAAAAAAAAAAAAATACCCCACCCCCCTCCCCCTCCCAACAAAAAAAGTAAACTTTGAATGGTTCAACTAAATAACCGTAAGGGTTGGTATTTATGTTTTACTTAATTTTTAATTCACATATAGTATTAAATTGCGAGAAGCGAGACTCAGGTGGTTCGAACATGTGCGGAGGAGAAGTCCCGATGCACCGGTGAGGAGTTGCGAGCGGCTGTCGGTAGTTGGCGCGAGTCGTGGCAGAGGGAGGCCCAAGAGGTATTGGGAGGAGGTGATTAGGTGGGACATGACTATTATGCGGATTTCACAGGACATGGCTCTTGATAGGAAAGTCTGGAGGTCTAGTATCAAGGTTGTAGGGTAGGGGCTCCTATTATTTCGCGGTATAAGGATGGGTCGAGGAGGGCGGGTTCCCGATAGGTTAATATTTCTGAGTTTGTTCATGTTGTTCCTTTGTTTACTTTGCCCTTTTATATGTCAGTTTTTTGTGGTTTATTTTGGAGTCACTAATGCTTTTTCTTTTTGTTTTGTTTTTATTTGTTTTTTCTTTTCTCGATCTTTCGCCGAGGGTCGATTGGAAACCGCCTCTCTGCCCTATCGGGTAGGGGTAATGCCTGCGTACATATTACCCACCCCAGACCCCACCCTGTGGGACTATACTGGGTAGTTGTTGTTGTATATAGTATTAAATATCGATGGGTTTAATTCAGATTTTTTGGAATTTGTGATATCGAATTTGTCATGATAGGTTTATGGCTATAATAACATATTAAACTGAGAAATTTATAAGTTAATTTTTAAATATAAAAATGCAACGTTATATTTGCAATGGACTTATAATCAATATATGGTTGTTCGAAGAAAATGATATTCAACCATTTTTAGACTATTAGTTATTAAAATAAATAGATAGTTCCAGAACAGTAGACGTGCTAATTTATTGACTCACCACTTAATCCTATATTCCTAGCCACAATTTTAGGTAATTTTTAGGTAGGGGTAGTTGTAAAATATTTCCGATAAAATGGGGATATTTTTAATTATATACATATATTCTTGGAATGACGTTTTAGTAGGTCTATAGAAGATGTTAAGGATCCAAAGGTGTGGTGGGATTTGCAACAAGTGGAAGTTAAATGGACGATAAAATAGAGATTAAATAATAAGAGTGCAATTATAGTGGAGGACTGATGTCTGCATGAGAATAAAATGGTAGAGTTTGTTGTAAGAGTTATGCATATAGAAATTAATTAGAATATTATGTGATGTAACAAGAATTTCAGTTGGTGCTATCGACCTTTAATTTGTCATATTTGGATGTTTTTCTACTAGTTGGTCGGTTGATGCTGAATCTAGTAATTTTTGCTCAAACAATGTATTTATATTAAAAAATTTATTGAACTACAAATATTAAATTTAAAATCTAGTTATTAGCATTTAAAATCGTCATTCATAACATATATTTTTTTATTGTAGTATTTGTATCCGTAGATAATTATATATAGTGGCATAATCTATTCATGGTTAGACATTTACATCTCAAATTGTAGCTCGTATTTGGCTCAAAGGAAACTTAAGTTTAGATTTTAACAGTGTCAAACAATAAGTTGGTGATCTACATAAAATCCCTTTTTCTCTCTTTGCTTTCCTGATCTTACTATTCTTCTTGCTTTAGGATTAAAGGTACATATCCCACTTAAACTTGACTTAGTTTGTAACTTGTACGCTTAACCAAATATATTCTTTATTTCAACCCCAACCCCCCACCCCAACCCCCCAATATAATTTTTCTCTATCTGTTATACCACCCCAAGCGTTCTAGGTGCCAAGGGAAGTAGTTTCACTTTATATTGGCTCACCACTCATTCTGAATAGTAGATGTGTAACTTAACACCTTTGTGTTCGATGAGTCTAGGAGTGGAACGGGTCGAATATCGTTCAAGTAAAAAATATGTAATGAAAAATTAGATAAAAACAAAAAACGAGTTAACCAACAGATAATATGGATAATCATATTAACCATTATTTCTTGCATATAATCACTTTTGGAGAATTCTTAGTCTCACACTTTCACTAACTCAAGGAACTCCCAATTTGAGGCTTTACAAATATATAAGTTAGACTCTTTGGTTAATGGATAATATAATTCTTATCCATATTTGACCTATTTTTAAAAAGTTTATTATCCAACTCATTTTTTATTGATTAACTGTTTTCTTTTAACCCCTAGAAGAGTCATAGCAAGCCGTGAATGGTCATCTTTCAACCAATTAAGGTGAAGTCGAAGGTTATAGACGAAAGCAATCAGCAAATATCAATTTCAAAACTAGATTCGAGGAAAAGGAATAACAGAAAACCTAATGGATAGAGTACATCCAATATTGTAAGAGTATACAGCAAGCCTGAGAGAGAAAGAGAGAAGAGTAGAAATCCCAAGCTGGGTAGTGCATTCAACCCTCCTCATACGAATAACCTCTGCTTTTCAGGATCACTCTAGGCTTCTGCTGTGGCAACAGTAAAAAAGACATTTCCAGCATTACCAGTCTGTTTTACTCAAGTCGTTTTTTTGGGGAGAAAATGAATACAACAAATTTACCAAGACAGGACGAACAGCCATGTTGACAAAGATCAAATAACTGAAAACATGCCATCAATTTACAATTTGTATTGCTGATGCCACCGCAGTGAAATACAGATACTGTCAAAAAGGAGTTCTCCAAAGTGATGCAACATCTCAATAAATGTGTGATCTACGGAGCGCATCCACCTCCTGAGATCTGCTAACCAATAAAGGCAGCAGATTCTATTCAGCTTAGAGCAAGCCAGCTTTCTTCAGAGCATTCTCAAAATCTTCATCGCTCTTCCATGAGGCGATCTGCATAATGAACATGGAACAATCAACTTGGAATCTAATCTTTCCATGGCCATTGACATGAGGAATTATACCAATTGAACCAAAACTGCAAAATAATTCATGCTGTTATGCACCGATTCCCAACCACGAAAAGCTCAACTATGTTGGCATTCTACTGTAGCAAAAGATTATCACTGTAAGTCTACCATATCGCAATATCTCATAAATGTACATACTTTATTTTAAGTTTAAACTCGCCATATGAAAGTTGTTGCGATACAATGGGTCATTTAAGACATGGTTGTTAACTTGCTATAAAGATGCAACCCAGCTATGTGATTGAATGATCCTAAAATCAAAATTCATGGAATCAAAACCTAGCTGCCTAACTTGATACATTGAGGAGAATTTTATCTGGCAAGGAAACAAGGGGAAGAGGGGCTTTCATTTAGTCAAATGGAAGACTTTGACAAAAAGCAAGAAGGAAGGAGGTCTTGGAATCAGGAATCTGAGACAACACAACAAACGCTTACTAATGAAATGACTATGGAGATTCCCTCTGTAGAAAACAGGCTCTTTGGAGACAAGTAATCAAGGAGAAATATGGGGTAGAGGAACACCGGTGCACAAGAGAAATTTCTACTACTTATGGGGTAAGCGCCAGGAAATCTATTAGATCCTTTTGACCTGGTTTGATCTGCAATGTCAGCATAAAAGTTGGTAATGGAGACAAGGCTGTTTTTTGGAATGATGACTGGATTGGAAATGGTCCTCTCAAAGACATATTTCCAGATCTATTCAAATTAGTACAACCTCCTCAAGCAACAGACTTGGGGCCAAGAAGGGTGAAATTTTACCTTCAGAAGACTTCTAAACGATTGGGAGGTTGCTAGCGCGACTGAACTTATAAAACTGTTGGAGGCTTTCAAAGGTACACAGTAGAGCAGGACAGTCTCCTTATACCCCCCCTCCCCCAAACCCAAAAAATAAAAGGAGGGGACAGTCTAAATGGATGTGGGCATACTAGGTTGGATAGAATAAGGAATGAAGTTATTCGGGACAAGGTGGAATTGGCCCTTGTGGAAGAAAAGATGTGTTAGGCAAGGTTGAGATGGTTCGGGCATGTTAAGAGGAGAAGCACATATGCCCCAGGAAATGTGAGAGGTTGGCCTTGGGAGGTGTAGGGAGGGGTAGAGGTAGGCTAAAGGAATCTTGGGGAGAGGTGATCAGGCGAGACATGGAGCAACTTGAGCTGACTAAGATAGAAGGGGGTAGAGGTTGAAGATTAGGGTAGATGGTTAGTAGGTAGTCGTGCATTTCCCTTTTGTCTTCTCTAATTCGATAGTATTAGTGCTAGTATTGTACCCTTTTTTTCCTCCTTAGTTTGCTATATTCGCATGTCTTGTTCCGTTATTACTTGCCAGATCCCGTAGTTCACTAGCAGTACTATTCATATTCTCGTGTGCTGCCTTGGAGTTATTTTTCTAAATATACTATCTTGCTATTACTTGTTATCGGTACCCCTTTCATATTCTCTATTGCTATCTTAGATTTTGTTGTTATTGTAATAGCAGAGGAGTTTTCTCTGTGAAGGATGATTATACAGCACATTGGGCCTTGGCACTGGAAGCACATCTAGAAGGTGAACATCCCTTTCAAATTGGCATGTTCCTGCTGGTTTAGTGGTCAAGGGGCTGTCTTAACACATGACAGTAAGATGTTTTATGTGTGGGAGGGAGTTGAAAACAACAGTCTCTTGTTTCTACACTGCGGAGTAACCAGCAAGGTTATGGCAGCTGTTTATGAGCTTGAAAGGTCTAAATTGGACAATTGCCAGGACAACCGCAGAAATGATAGCATGCCGGAATAATCCAGCCAACCTATTAAGGAAGAAGTCTTGGTGGAACATGGTCCCTGTATGTATTTGTTGGACAATTTGGAAGGAAAGGAACTTTAGATGTTTTGAAGGAATAGCAGATTCTGATCACAAGATCATCATGAATTGTATATTTGTATTTCATTTTTGGTGCAAAAGAAGCTCTAACAGAAAATGTAGATACTGTAGTTGACATCTTGGGATCTCTGTAACCACAGGACTATCTTTTTATTTGTTCTTGTTTTGGGTCTTGTAACTCCGACTTCTCTAAGCACAATATGCTCTTTTTTTAAATATATGCAGATCACAACAATGTAAACAAGAAAATTCTACTTGCACAGTACGTGGAAACCCCCCCCCCCCCCCCCCCCCAAACCCCAAAAGTCCCAGGTCAACATAGCTGTAGACATCGAAATTTTAAGAGATCAAGCCAAAATCAAACTTAAAGATACTACCGGACTCTAGAAATCCTCGGAGTCTATTAGGGTTTCTTGGAGGTTACTCTACCCTAAACCCTAACTCACACCTATATAAAGGGATACATATTCCCTTGAAGAGATGTCTCAAAATCCCATAAACTCAACCAAAATATGGCCGGATACTTCTTGACAATGAAATAGTTCAAGAAGCCGAAGATCAATACATCCAGGAGGTTTACATCATCCTTCAAGAAATACGCTGCTTCAGCCCTCGAATCACGGAGATTATCAAGAGAGAAGAATCAAGGGAGAAACAGGATTGTACCCGCATCATTTTATCAATAAAATTATGTTTCTTCATATTTGTTTGGTAATTGCAATTTATTTTTGTATCACATATAATTTGTTGCAAACAATAGCTACTCTTGAACTCCTTAATGAACGGAATCATACGGTTTTTTCCAGATGTTTTCTTTTTCATTTTTTTGGAGAAATTGGCCAGATCCTTTATTTTAATTTTTTGGGCGAATAACATACTGCAAATGTTGCATTCGACCATAAGGTAAATGGTTTATTTGTATAACTTTTATCTCGAATTGCATCTGCATAAACATTTTACTTGGAATTGTATCAAACTGGAATAACAGTTAGTAGTTTTCACTATAGTCATCGCCCCCCCTCCCCAAAAAACAAATAAAGTGGAGAGATTCTATAGCGACAGGTTTTTCAATCTCTTGAATTAATTGAGGAAATATACTTTAAACTAGTTTCAGGCAAAAAAAACCACCAACCCTGTTTATTGGTTAATCATTTACTATTCCAGCATTAGTTCATAAGACCATGAACATAAACAGGTATGATCTAACCCTAGAGCAATAGCAGGTAAGATCCTAAATGACAGAAATAAAGCAAAGCCCAAGATGCAGTAATGCAAACAGTAGATACATGCCTCCGTCACTTGACTGTTGAAATGATTCTCAATCTTTGACATTAGCATGTCGTCCCGGTCATTGCAGAGCAAGTTGAATATGGCACCTGCTCAACACAAAAGGAAACTCATATTAAGCACGTTCCATAACTAGGTAACAATTATATATGGCTCATTTCACACATATTCTATCATCAGACGAATTAACACAAATCTATGGGTTATTTGGCCAAGCCACCATCTTATCTGTTCTCTGTTGATTTATTTTCCAACAGGCAACAAATACACATAAGTCATCCGTTTAAGAATGAGCACTTAGCAAAAGGGTTGCACATTGCATCATCCATTTGGTTCCTCATCTTCTAATGGAACAAGAAAACTACTTGATGTTATCTTGTCAAGTGATCTCTGTATTTAAAGAAGTTATTGAACCTCCCTTTCAGATCCTAAAGCTCGCTTCCAGGAGATATCATAACCATTGGCTATTATGGGAGAAAGCATTTATTGCAAATGTAGATCTATTGCAGTTCATCAGGTTAAGAAGGTTCTTTCTTGGGTAGCCAATAATCTTCAAGTACAGGGAACCAATGCTGCTCCTGTGTCACAGGGCAAACACCTTACTCTTGCACTAATTTATACATGTGCAGTCCAGCATTTCCTTTCCTTTGTCACTAAGAGCCAGCAGTTCTTGTCAGTTAGCATCTTTTTTCTGTGCTTGGAATGGCGTCACTGATTGTTTGTGTTATTTCTATGATACTACTGATGAACACTAATATTTTAAACAGTAAATTCTACAACTATTTAGCAAAACTTCTACTCTCAAACAGAAAAATCAAAAAGAAGAATAAATAGTAAGGGAAAAAATCTTGTTTCATGTAACCATGGATTTTCTTAGTGAGTACATATTAAATGAATCTGTTCAAATTGGAAAGCTTGAGAATTTCTATACTAACAAAAGCAGTCCAGAAATCTTCATATACATATTTTGAAGTGCTTCTTCCCTACATATCTCTGTGTTCTCAAGGGGGTCTCATCCTGGTAAACTCCTAAAACAATTACAACCTCTCAATTAACGCTCAAGACTAAAATCCTTTTTTCAAGACCGAACATCTCAGTATTTCAGGCTAAACATATGTCCTTTGGTAATTATTGATTCGTTATTATATTCAAGTCTATTTCCTTAATTTCTTCCATGCTCTTGAGAAATGCACCACAGACACTGTAATAAATAATTTTTAATATCATAATATAACATAATATATGTGATAAATAAGCATAGATACTGACAACAGCAGGGAAGCATGCAAAAAAAAGTGAAAACATATTACCTTTGCGGCCAAAACGCCCAGCTCTACCTATGCGATGCAAGTATACCTCATGGTCTGGCTCTGATGGACTCTCATGTCTCACCGGGAGATCATAATTAACCACCAAATTAACCTGTGAACAGATTGTAGTAGCTTTAGGGCTTCAAAATGTCAACCATCAAAACAGAAAGCAAGAAACCACTAACAAAAATCATATACCATTGATATGAAACAAATTACACATCCAAAGGAACCTTATTTTATATCATATATTGGCTGGCAACTGGAAAGACTCAAATGTAAAATTACCTGAGATTGGTCAAATCCACGAGCAAGAAGATCAGTTGATATAAGAACTTGTGTCAATCCTTCTTTGAACTCCTTGATTATTTTGTCTCTATCTTCTTGCTTCAAAGCACCTTGAATTGTTGTCACTTCATATCCATAGTCCACCAACGATTTATGCAACATACTCGCACCGTTTTTTGTACGAACAAATATAATTGTCTGCCCCACCTTCTGTCCTAGTTCAAGTATTTTGTCTTTAATCACCATGACTTTTGAAAGTTCATCCGGACAATGCACTTTATACTGCTTCACTGAATCCAGCGAAAGTTCTTCTTTCTTCACAAACATCTGGTTGTAATCTTTCACGAAAAGATCTCTAACAATTTTTGTCACAAAGGCTTTTACATTTTCCCCAAAAGTTGCAGAAAACAGAAGCACCTACAAATTGAGATGATGAAAAAGAAAAGTTGAACATCAGTTTTTTTTTCTAACGGATCGCCCCAACAACAGATTATTAGCAGCAAGAACATATTATAAACAAAAAATTAGCACAGACCCATCCGCCGCCCTTCACGTCGCATCCCCTTCTTGCCTTAAAATAAACTCAGGTGTTAACCAGCTCCACAAAGTACACTTCAAATTAAACCTCAGACTATACTCACTCACTAGATGAGGATGTAAAGATTTAAACATTGGTAGAAGTAGTATGGTATCCCAATCCCTAGCCCTAAACATAGAGTAAACATTCAGTAGTCACTATTCTCCAAATCTCTACAGCTGCTTGCTCTATTTTCAGGAGATGTAATGAAAGGTAAGACAAACTGAAAATTCCACCTATAACTCGACACAAACAATGTTTGCTTTCTATTACTTGTGAGCAACAAATATGACTGGCTGATTCTAAATCACATGTAGTCGTCAAATTCCTCAAAAAGTATTTGAAGCATTTGAATTAGTTATGTCAACATAATGTCAATTTGATGCACCCAATGGTGCCACCTAGCACCCACTAGAGATGGAATAGACATGGGAGACCTGGGTTTAAACCCTAGTAGGCCAGAAAAAACAAGGCGGTCTCTTCCCATATGTCCAAGCCTTTGGTAGAAAGATTTACCTGATACCTCTGTTGGGGGAGGTAGCAGGTAACCTAGTGAATTAGGAGAACACCAATGTCATTTAGAAGAAGATAGTGTCACCTAGATTTGTGATTCTGACATACTAAATTCGCGTATGTATGCAAAATTCTCTCTTTTCCTTCAAGGATGCATGGTCAGTTGGTCACAAAGACAACAACAACAACAAACCCAGTGCAATACCACACAGTAGGGTATGGGGAGGGTAATGTGTACACAAACCTTACCCCTACCTTATGAAGGAAGAGAGGCTATTTTCGATAAACCCTCGGCTCAAGAACAGTGAAAAAGACACAATAAACAAACAGTAACAATGGCAAGAAAAAAGGGACTAGGAATACGAAGCTACAAGAGAAGTGCGATAACTACCGGCAATACTGCCACATTGTCTAACAAGTTGGTCACAAAGATAATTTTTAACTTATGCATGTCTAGCTTAAATAAGCCACACACCTTAGCTCTGCAGTCCAGTCCAGGAACTAATACTATCTTACTTCGACCACCGCAGAACAACATTTAACCTAGCTCCCAATAAACTAAGTTCTCATTTCTAGCACCATAGCACATCATTATTTATTTGGGGAGGAGGTATTAAGTCTTCCAGGGGAGTGTAATCATCTTAAAAATGTGAGTCATCCTTGTGCAAAGACGTGGCACGAAAACATTGGAATTATAGTTCAATACTTTGTAAAATTATAGAGTCAGCAAGCTTCTTAGTATTAACAACAAAAGCAACCACTTCTTTCTGTAATAAGTAAAAATGCAACGCAGCACTTTAAGGCTCAACAATTGAGAGCATCATCTCGGCATGTGATCTCTAATATTTTCAGACTCTTTTACAAACAAAGCTATAATTAATAGCAGCAATAAACCCCCCAAAGAGAATTCCATCATCAGGTAACTTTAACTGAAAATAGGTAACTTTAAAGGCCTAACTTTAACCAACCTGGCTGTCAGCACTGGCTTTGACAATTGCCTTCATTATTCTTATGGAATCATCCTGAAAACCAGTCTGTGCACAAAGAAGAACATTAATAAGCAATCAGATACCGAGCATGAAATTCAGACAATGTCTTAATAATGGACTGCTTTCATCGTCCGTAGTCATACATTTCGTTTTTCAGTAAGCACTCCGCTTCAAATTCATAGTTAGTATTGGACAAGCAAACAACTTGTCTGCCAACTATGCAGTAATTTACATCAACCTTGAGATAGATGAATTATGTATTGCCTCCCAACTTTAAACCATTTTACAGTTTAAATTAATACTAGGCCGGTTACTCAATGAGAATCCTGCATTATGGGGCAAAAAGCAGAAAAGCTAATGACATGGAGCCTTATCTTTTATAGCACACTTGACATGTCATGAAAGATAGCCTCATGTTTATGAGGATATTCCAGCTAGCATATGAAACAAAAAAACTGTAACCAGGAAATGCAGAATTTACATACTACATTCGAGATTACTTCTAGTATGTCAGTTCCTTCTTAAGAGCAAAGCATGTTATTAAATAAAAGTTAAAATTTCTAAGAATTTGTCTGCAAAGCTAACAATATTCTTTCCTCCTAGCAACAAGTGCTAGTAACCTTGAATACAAAATACTGGAGGATCAATCACAAAACATAAAAAGAATGTGCTCACACACATCACCAGGGAAAGAAAAGGAAGTCATTGATAACACGTCAAAGCAAATTTTTAACATTAAGAGCAAAGTTCCTAAAACATGATGATTGACAATTTAACATTCAGAAATTAGCTCATTAAGTTCTAACACTACCTTCCATCTAAGAAACCGAACGCTAAATCCAAAATGTTTACATCAACAAACACAAAAAAGGAACAATGCAGATAAAAGATCAGTTACCTCAGCCAACATGTGGTCCGCTTCATCAAATACGAGAATTTTCATGCAACTCATGCCCAATTTCCTTGCTGTCACCCACTTATTTATAGTTCCGGGTGTGCCAATTACTACTTGTGCTGAAACAGGGGGCCGCTTTGAAACTGGTATGTAATTGGCTGCATCTGCTGGGATAGCTAACTCTGATGTTATACTGGTGAACTTCCCCATCTTCAACAGAACCTCCATATTCTGCAGGTTAAATTAGATGATGCTCTAAAAAAATTATAACATTGTCATTGCACATAACTTTTTGTTTTGCTACTGTCAAAAATTCATTACAGCGTGCATACAAGTTTTCGATTGGTATTTCCAGCACATACAACTTAAATCCAAACAAAAAAGGACAAAGAGTAGCACTTATGTCAAACCTGAATTGCTAATTCTCTGGTTGGGCAGATACAGAGAGCTTGAGGGGCAGCAAGCTTAGGGTCAACCCGACTCAACATCCCAAGCACAAAGCAAGTAGTTTTACCAGAACCATTATGAGCCTGAGCAATTAGATTCTTGTAGGGCGGCGTAAGAATCATGGGCAAACTAATTTCCTGAATTTTGCTAGGTCGCTCAAACTTCATCTCTACATATAATCCTTTCAATAATTCCGGAGATAAGTTCAAATCCTCAAATCTCTTAGCTGATTTATACATCGTGTCGCCAGATGTAACCTGCATTTCATCAATTAAACTCTAATTTAGTTATTAGTATAACAAATCAACTTAATGCAAGCTATAATTCACTGAGGAAGAACGTACAGCTTCTATTCTGGAATCTTCTGGATCATCGAGAGTGGAATTTTGGACTCTTTTGGACTCATCAATTTGTAGAGATCCGATTTGGGGCTCGCCGCTCTCGTTTTCATTAGCGGCTGAAGATTTCTCGGCTTGATCGATCTCGTCGGCTTCGTCTGCCCAGCTTCTGATTTCCGGCGGGTTTGCCGTCGTAGTTGCGGCGGTGCTACTGGAAGTATTTGAGCTGTCAGCCATTGTTCTTGTGGCAGAAGGGTAGAAGAGTCGAAAAGTGAAAGAAAGAACGAGAAGTAAAATATATAGGAGTAGGAGGTTAGACCGACTTTTGCTCTGAGCAGGAGTAGAAAGAAGTAACTAGTGAAACGTTGCTTTAGCATAACGCTAAATTGCGACTAAAACGGGCAAACTGTACCATGAGGGTGTAAATTGCAGTAGCACCCCAAAACTTTCACGAAGTTGCACTTACACCATCTATTGCTATCCCGTTTTAATTTCTCAAAATCGTGACTGGTATTTGTGTTAGCAAATCAGAGAGTATTATTTTATCTTTTGGTAAAAATTAGTTTCTTTGAAACTACTTTGAGCTTCGAACGAGCATGAAGTCATAAGCGATATTTTTTTAGCGATATTTTTTTATCTTTTGAAGTGTTATGCTAAATTGGCCGCTCAAGATCTTTGATCTCTATCCGAAACAGGTGAAATGTCACTCGAACGCAGAGTTAGCTGGTTCTTTTCGAAATGCATTGAGGTGCAACAGTTAACTAATTTCTTAGGTAAAGTACTGTTTTGGTGCAGGCCACAAAAGCAATACCAAATCAAAGTAAACTCTGAATATTGTAATTTTGCAATCAAGTTCCCTTATGCTAGGTAATGGGTGTGTAGGCATGCACTATGGGAGTTGTGACTTAGTCCATTCCGTAAAATCGTAAACTGGCTATTAGCTATATGTTTCTCTCAGTGTTATAGAAATTCGATTGAATTCCTGTTGGAATTATTTATAATGCAAAATCAAAATTTTCTTTTTGAAATTCCATTTACAACCAATAGCCATGAGTTTTTTATTTTTCAAATATCCTATCTATTTCCAAGTGTCCTCTTGCATGAAGCCTTAAAATCAAGTGTTAGAATAGCTTTGACAAATGGTTATGCAAATCTACAATATGTCTTCATGCATAGAATACAAGATACACTTGTCAATATTGGAGCCAAATGTCTTCATGCATGGAAGACAAGAAATACTTGTCAATATAGTAGCCAAGTGGACTAACATAATGGGACAAGTGTCAAAAGTCTCTCGACACTTGTCATACATGCAACCTCCTTAATTTCCTATAAATAGGTTATGAATTAACCATCATAATCACTAAATTCTTAACCAAGAATACATCTAGCTAATCATTCCTTTCTTCCTAGTCTTCTTTGTGAATTATCCAACACAAAAAATACCTTCATCTTCTCTTCTTCTAGGGAAACTATTTTGTGCAAATTCTGAACTTCCATCCACGAGTGCACGTGTTGGAGGTGTTGTGGAACTTTGGGGAGCGACCGGCCTTAATGATTTGCGCCAGTCGGGCCGAAATCGCTTTCAAGTCAGTGGCTTGCCATGACACAATATTTTTTGATAAGTTGTAGTCTTCTTTCCTTGATGTTCTTAGTCAATATCATCTACTGATTTTTCTTGCAATTTGAATATAATTTTACATATAATATTGACTAATTGACACAACTTTGAACAAAACACTTCCTGATCTCTCAAAGCTTGAGCCTTTATATGGAAATAATTATAAGCGTTGGTTCCAGAAACTTCTAATTTTCTTTGAACAATTAGATGTTGATTATTTTGTTTAACGATCCTCCTGCTGATATTGTTGCTAATAGTTCTAATGCTTCTAATATTGAAGTTGTTGATGATGCTGCTAAGAAGGATAATAAAGCACTAAGAGAGAATCTACTTAACCATATGACTAACCCTCTCTTTGATTTTCTTTATAAATTATAAATTTGCTAAAGTTATATGGGACAATTTGGAGAAGAAATATGGTGATGATGATGCACGAAAAAAAGAAGTATGTCATTGGGAAGTGGATCAAGTTTCAAATGGTTGATGATAAGCCAATCATGTAATAGGTTCATGAATATGAGAACTTAACTGTCGATGTTATGAACGAAGGCATAGAGAAGTGTGAGATTCTTCAAGCTAATATTTTTCTTGAAAAGTTTCCACCTTCCTGGAGTGATTATAGTAATCAACTAAAATACGAGAAGAAAAACTTAACTATTTAAAAACTAATCAGTCACATGAAGATTGAGGAAGCAAACCGTCTCAAAGATGAAGAGTCAGAATGACTTAAGGATAAGATGAAATCTCTCTCTCTTAATTCTTCTAAAGCTAACCTTGTGTAATCTTCCAGTACTTTTGTGAAAGATAGGTTTAAAGGAAAATAGAAGAAAGGGCATGTGAAGAAGCATAATTACTTCAACAAGTTGGAGGGCCATATTTAAAAAGTAGAAAGGACCGTGCTATGTCTGCGGCAAAATTGGTCACAAGACTTTTCAGTGCAACTAGAGACAAGGAAAAAGCTCAAAAAATGGAGGAAAAGCTCTGATCCAAGCCAACCTTACTGAGGGCGGTGATGTCATTGCTAATGTGGTTGTTGAGACAAACATGGTGGTTTACAAGACTGACTAGATACTGGACACACGCACTTCAAGGCATCTTTGTGCCAAGAAAGAGCTGTTTCACGACTTTGAGGAATCTGCTGATGGCGAGCGTGTATACATGGGTAACTCCACTACAACTGGAGTTATGGGTATAGGATAAATTCTCCTTAAGCTAACTTCTGAAAAAACCTTGGCCTTGAACAATGTTCTGTATGTATCCCCTTCATAGAAACTTTGTTTCTGGTGCGCTTCTCAACGAAGCAGGTCTTAAACTTATTTTTTAATCTAGTAAAGTTATTATTTCTCGTGGGGGAGACTTTGTTGGGAAAGGTTACCTTAGTGAGGGTTTATTTGTACTAAACATCGCTCAAGAGATTACTAATAATGCTAGTACTTTCAATTCTACTTATATTGCTGAGTCTATTGATTTGTGGCATGGTAGACTAGGACATGTGAATATTGCTTCTATTAAAAGACTTAGAAAAATGAAATTAATTCCTACAGTTAATGTTGATAATTTTTCCAAGTGTCCTGTTTGTGTAGAAGCAAAACATACCAAGAAACCTTCTAAGAATGTAACTAGTAGAAAAATAGAATTGCTTGAACTAACACATTCAGACTTAGCAGATTTTTAAAAATATTATTAGTAAAGGTGGAAAGAAATACTACATCACCTTTGTAGATGATTTTTTTAGATACACTAAGGTATATCTTCTTAAGTCAAAAGATGAAGCTGAAAGCATATTTTTAAAATACAAGGCAGAAGTAGAGAATCAATTAGATAGAAAAATCGAGAGAATTAGGTCTGACAGCGGTGGGAAATTTAGTACCGATACTCTAGAAGCCTTTTGTGAGAAAAATAGTATTATACATGAGATTAGTTCTCCCTATAATCCCCAACAAAATGATGTAGCCGAACGGAAAAATAGAACCCTTAAGGAAATGATGAATTCTATGATTTTGAGTTTGGGTTTATCTGATAATATAAGGGGGAAAGATGTTTTATCTACATGATATGTTCTTAATAAAGTCCCTCATAAGAAGTTAGATAAAACTCCATATGAGTTATGGAAAGGGTTTGCCCCTAACTTAAAATTTTTGAAAGTGTGGGGGTGTTTGGCTAAGGTTGGTCTATCTGATTTTAAATAAGTAACTATTGGACCCCAAGACTTTTAGTGCTATTTTTATTGGTTATGCTCAAAATAGTGTTGCATATAGATTAATATCTTTGAATGATAGTTCTATTTGTGAATCTAGATATGCAAAATTTTTTGAGCACCATGTTTTTCTATTAAAAAATAATATGCCTAGTGATGTGACTAATAATGCTTCTACAT
>JASVEL010012096.1:0-123135 GCA_032618575.1 Nicotiana noctiflora | reverse complement strand
AGGGCCATATCCTCGGAAATCCGCATGATAGCCATATCCTGCCCAATCACCTCTCCCCAATACCTCTTGGGCCTCCCTCTACCGCGACACGCGCTAACCACCGTCAGCCGCTCGCAACTCCTCACCGAGGCATCGGGGCTTCTCCTCCGCACATGCCCGAACCATCGAAGCCTCGCCTCTCGCATCTTCTCGTCCATTGGGGCCACTCCCACCTTCTCCCGAATAACTTCGTTCCTAATTCTATCTAACCTGCTGAGCCCGCACATCCACCTAAGCATCCTCATCTCCGCAAACTTCATTCTCTGAACTTGATATTTCTTCGCCGGCCAACACTCCGTCTCATACATCATGGCAGGTCTAACCACAGCTCTATAAAACTTCTCCTTGTGAGTTTCTGTGGCACTTTCTTATCACACAAGACTCCTGATGCAAGCCTCCACTTCGACCGCCCCGCCGCTATACGGTGAGTGACATCCCCGTCTATCTCTCCGTCCCCCTGGATCACCGATCCAAGGTATCTGAAACTATCCCTCTTGGCTATGTCCTGGGATCCAATCATCACGTCCCCTCCCACTTCGCTCGGCTCAGCGCTAAACTTGCACTCCAGATATTCTGTCTTGGACCTGCTTAGTTTGAAGCCCTTAGACTCGAGAGTCTGTCTCCATTCCTCTAGCCTCCCGTTAACACCGACCCTTATCTCGTCTACCAGCACTATGTCATCAGCAAATAGCATACACCAAGACACATCCCCTTGAATATGCCGCGTCAAAGCATCCATCACCAATGCGAACAAGAGAGGGCTAAGCGCAGATCCTTGATGGAGCCCCATAACCACCGGAAAATGGTCTGAGTCACCACCCACTGTCCTGACCCTAGACTTAGCTCCATCGTACATGTCCTTGATTACTCTGATGTAGGCTTCCGGCAGGCACCTCCATAGTACCTCCCTAGGGACCTTGTCATACGCCTTCTCTAAGTCGATAAACACCATGTGCAGGTCCTTCTTTATATCCCTGAACTGTTCCACCAATCTCCTGACAAGGTGTATAGCTTCTGTAGTGGACCGACCCGACATGAAACCGAACTGGTTCACGGAGATAGATGTTGCCTCCCTCACCCTGGCCTCGATCAACCGCTCCTAGACCTTCGTGGTGTGGCTTATTAATTTGATGCCCTATAGTTGTTGCAACACTGGATATCCCCTTTGTTTTTATACAAGGGCACCACTGTACTCCACCTCCACTCCTCCGGCATCCTTTTGGTCCTAAAGATTGCATTAAACAACCTGGTGAGCCACTCCAATCCTGGCTTACCCATACACTTCCAAAACTCCACCGGGATTTCGTCTGGCCCGGTCGCTCGACCTCTACTCATCCTACGCAAAGCCCCCACGACCTCTTCCACCCTAATGCGCCTTTGGTACCCTAGGTCTCTATGACGCTCTGAATGCCCCAGCTCCCCTAGTTCTATGCTTTGGTCCCCCTCCTCTTTGAGAAGGTCTCGGAAGTACGCCTGCCATCTCTGTTTGACTTGAGACTCCCCCATCAGGACTCTACCATCCTCATCCTTGATGCACCTAACTCGATCCAGGTCCCTCGCCTTCCTTTCCCTTACTTTGGCTAACCGAATAACTTCTTGTCCCCGCCTTTCTCCCCCAATTTCGTACATGCGACCAAAAGCCACATTTTTAGCTTCCGTGACCGCTAGTTTCGCTTCCTTCCTTGACACCTTATAGCTCTCTCTGTTCACCCGCCTTTTTTCCTCGCTTGTGCTCCCTACCAACTTCGCAAAAGATGCTTTCTTCACCTCTACGTTTCCTCGCACTACATCGTTCCATCACCAGTCGACTTGATGTCTGCCTAGATAGCCTTTGGCTACCCCGAGCATATCCCGCCCTGCCTCCCTCACCAGATTCGCCGTCTCTGACCACATTGCGTCTGCTACCCAGAAGTTCTCCAAGCTCCACCATCTACTAACCTCCTCTCCAGCTCCTGGGCTTTCTCTTTAGTCAGAGCACCCCATCTAATTCGCGGTCGGCCCCGAGCACCCCTCTGCTTCTTCTTCACCCAGAGTCCGACATCCGTCACTAGGAGTCTATGAAGGGTACAAAGGGATTCTCCCGGAATAACCTTGCAGTCCCTGCACAGACCTCTATCGCTCCTTCTGAGAAGGAGGTAATCGATCTGAGTCCTCGCCGATGAACTTTTGAAGGTGACCAAATGTTCCTCCCTCTTCTGAAATGTCGAGTTAGCAATCAGAAGCTCGGAAGCCCTAGCGAAATCCAACAGCGTTGTGCCTCTTCCGTTCCTAACCCCAAGGCCAAAGCCGCCGTGCACCTCACCATAACCACTTGCATCTACCTCAATATGGCCATTAAAATCCCCTCCAATGACCAACTTCTCAGATTGGGGAATACTACGCACCAACTCATCCAAGTCCTCCCAAAAACGCCTTTTGACCTCCTCATCCAAGCCCCCATGCGGTGCGTAGGCGCTGATGACGTTGAGGATGCAACCCCCGGTAGCCAAGTTAATAGACATCAACCTATCGTTCACTCGCCTAACCTCCACCACGGACTCCCCAATGTCCTTATCCACCAGGATGCACACTCTATTCTTACCCCTCACGACACCAGAGTACCACAACTTAAACCCGTCTACATCCCACGCATTTGTCCCTTTCCACCTAGTCTCTTGAACACAGGCTATGTTGACCCTCCTCTTCTGCAGGATCTTCGCCAACTCAATGGACTTACCCGTCAGAGTGCCTATGTTCCACGACCCGATCCTTAATCTATTAGCGTCCGCTACCCTCTTCCCATCCTTACCTCCCGCCCTACCCGCAGAACCTCTCCCTACCCCCTACTAACCCCCGCCACCGCCCCCACCCCCCGAGGACATGACCTTGCACTTACATCCCCCTACCGCGGCCATTATCCCTCCAACCGACTATGGGGAATAATAACGCACACACGCTCCTAAGGGAGATACGAAAAAATGCAAACTAGATAGCAACAGAATAAACCTCACAAGAAATACTAGCGAAAGCACGAAAAAGTGTACAGGTTAAACGAGAGGCGGGAGGTACCAACTCCCGTTGGAAAAACCTGAAGGTAGGCGCCCGCGGTCGAGTGTTGCATCTACTTGCACGTTCCAGCCGGTGTTGCTTAGCTCTTTACTCCCAAACGCCGTAAAGTCACCTTGTCACCTGTCCTGGGATTTACCGGGACGGATAGTTCTGTTGCATCCTGCCGAGAACCTGCACAAACACAAAACCAACCACACGAAAAAGCGGGGGATGGGGGTGTTGCCTGACTTGGGGGAGGGACTGCCTGAAAGTGGGGTGAGAGGTGGGGGAAACGAGGGACGGGGAGAATAGGGGTGGCGGGGCAGATGGGTGAGGGGGGTGGGAGAGGGAGGGGGAGGAAGGAAATGAGAAAGAGAGAGAAGAGGAGGAAGAAGGAAGGCAGTAGGGGGGGGGGGGGGGGGTGGCTGCCGGCAAACCAATGTTTAAAGAAGCGCTCGCTTCGTCGCTTTAAGCGCAAAGCGAGGCGAGGCGATGCAGGGTCGATTCAAGTCTCTCGAAGCGATTTGATTTGCAGAAGCGCACGCTTCAACAGGTAAAAGCGATGAAGCGATGAAGCGACTGAAGCGCTGAAGCGCTCGCTTAATTGAAAAAAGCGCAGGGGCCTTTTTAAAAAGAAAAAAACTTTGGGTCTTCTTCTTCAGTCAAAACAAATATACCCTAAATCGAAGGAAAGCTTCTTCTTCAGTCGAAACAAATCGAAACATAGACGCGCTTCTTCTTCAGTCGATCTTCGAACAAAAAAAGCTAGGGTTTCACTGCTTCTTCTTCTTCAGTCGCTCAACCAGTCAACCTCAAAGACCAACCCAGGTAATTTCTTCTCCTTTCTTCTCGTTTTTTTTTGTTTTTTCTTTCTTCTGGTTTCTTCAGACCAGTCGCACCTCTCTTCTTCTTCTTCTTCTTCCTCAATTTTCTTCTTCATTCTTTGTCTCTCTGTTTCGACTTAGAACAGGGGAAGGAAATTTGTTTTTTTTCCTTTTCGTCTGTCTCTCCTCTCTCTATTTCGATGTCTGTTGCAGACCAGTCGCACTTTCTTCAGACCAGTCGCACTTTCTTTCTCTCTTTTTCTTTTTTCTGCTTTCTTATTCAGTAGTTTATTGATTATATTCCTTTATATCCTTTATATTTCAGTGAACAATTTTCCCTTACATTTCACAGTGATCAAGTTTCCTTTATATTTTACTAAACTTCACAATGAACAATTTTCCTTTATATCAGTTTATTGATTATGTTTTCTTTTATATCTTAATAGGGATATTAAAATGTCTCAAAGTTCGAAAGAAAAAGACTCGGCTTGGCGATATGGCGAGTGAGTTAACGAGAAGAATACGAATGTTTTATGTATCTTTTGCAACAAGATTACAACCGGCGGAATTTATCGGTTTAAATATCATCTAATTGGTGGAGATAGAAACGTCACAAGTTGTCCAAAATGTCCACCGGAGGTGAGGGAAGAAATAAAAAATTTTGTTGAGAAGAAGAAGGAGCTAAAAAATCAAATGGTTCATCAACCAATGGTGACCAATCTTGATGATGATGATGATGATGACGATGATATTGAAGAATTGTCACTTCCAACAAAACGGGGAAGAGATGGCTCAAGCCATGGTTCAACGACTAAAGGTCCTATGGATTGCTACTTTTCAAAGAAGCATGGAACAAAGGCCAGTGGGAAAGATGTACAGAAAATTGCTAGAGACATTTTAAGGGATAGTGCAGTTAGAGCTTTTGCACGATGGGTCTATGATGCTGGGCTCCCCTTCAATTGTGTCAATTATGACACTTTTGGAGACTTTATTGAGGCCGTTGGTCAATACGGGCCTGGAATGAAGCCTCCCACTTACCATGAAATAAGAGGTCCTTATCTTAATAAGGAAGTGGAGGAGACTAACAAAATCGTTGAAGAGCATAAAGTTGTTTGGAACAAGTACGGCTGCTCCATTATGATGGATAAGTGGACAGCAAGAACGGGAAAAATGATTATTAATGTGTTGGTGAATTCTCCCCGGGGAAGTTTGTTTCTTGTGTCCATTGATGCTAGCGACTCATCCACCGACCACATCAAAATGTTCACTTTGTTTCAAAACACCATCGAAAAGATTGGTCCAAGCAAAGTTGTTCAAGTGGTCACTGATAATGCAAGTGAAAATGTGAAAGCAAGTGGCATGATTGAAGGAGCCTACAAGAATGTCTACTGGACTCCATGTGCGGCTCATTGCATCAACTTGATGTTCGGGGACATTTTCAAGGAAAGGCCCTTCTCTACAGTTTTTGGCCAGGGTGTTAGGTTATATTCTTATATTTCCCAGCGGCCATTGTTATTGAATATGATGAGAAGATTCACCATGCAAAAAAGTTTGGTGAAACCGGGCAAGACAAGGTTCGCCATTGCTTTCTTGACTTTGCGTAGTCTCCACAAACAAAAAGACAATTTGAGACAGATGGTCACATCAGAGGATTGGAGCAGGAGTAAATTTGCAAGGGAAAGTGCGGGGAAAGAGGTTGCACGCATTATTCTTTCTTGTTCTTATTGGAATAATGTCCTTCATGCTCTTAAAATTGGTGGCCCTTTGATTAAAGTACTCCGTTTGGTGGATGGAGAGCAAAAACCATCAATGGGCTACCTCTATGAAGCTATGGATAGGGCCAAGGAGGCTATTCAAGCATCATTCACTGATGAGCAGAAATATGCAAAGGTCTTTCAGATCATTTATGCAAGATGGGATGAGCAACTTCATAGACCTTTGCATGCAGTTGGACTTATTCTGAACCCCTCACTCTTTTATGAGCAGTATGAGAAGAATTCATTGGCTAAAGAAGTGTGGACATGATTCCATCAGGTTGTTATCAAGTTGAACCCAGATGAAGACTTGCAAGAGAAGATAGTAGATCAGCTTGCTATTTACAAGGCAGCTAAAGGACTTCTTAAGCTTCGACTTGCTATCAAACAAAGAATGAAAAAGTCGCCAGGTGACCAAGTGTTTTTATATTTTATAACTCTAACTTCGATGTATTTTTTATACTTATTAACTCTTGAATATTTTTTTTTTTGACTTCTATAGTTGAATGGTGGGACCAATATGGTGCAGAAACTTTGATAACTTTCGCTATCAAAGTTTTAAGCTTAACTTGTAGATCATCCGTATGTGAAAGGAACTGGAGTGTTTTTGAACACGTGAGAAATAAAAAGAATTATTTCATGTTTTGAGATAAAGTAAATTATATCTCAATTGTCTAAACTCCTACTAATTAGTTGACACATCATTTTTGCAGATTCATACAAAGAAAAGGAATCGACTAACCTTGAAGCGCCTCCATAATCTAGTGTTTATAAAATACAATAGAGCATTGAGACGTCGCTACAACCACCACAATATAATTGATCCAATTCTTTTGGACAACATTGATGAGGCTAATAAGTGGCTAACCGGAGTCCCCGAAAATTGTAGAGATGAAGAAGTATTTGAAGGCGACTCCGATTTCACTTGGGGTGATGTTGCGGTTGGTAGTGGAGTTGGGGAGGATCCTTATGGTTTTAGGAGATATACTCCAAGTTCAAGCTCTATTAGGAAGGGAAAAAGTGTGGCTACTACAAGTCGATCCCTATCCCTAATTGATGAAGATGAAAGTGATCATGAAGATGAGGGGAAGAAGAAGATGACGAGCAATATGAAGATGATAGAGGAATTCAAGATTTTGACAATCTTGTTGTAGGAGAAGAGGAGTAGAAGAATAAGATGTTGATTGACTTCTAGTAATTTAGTAGCTTTGATTTTGCTTGTCCTATGGTTTGTGGATGGTTTGTGAATGATTTGGTGGTACCTAGTACCTACTTTTAAGTATTTAAATTAATATTTTTGATTATTTATAATTTTACAATATGTTTTTTAAGAATTGCGCTTCACTTTAATAAAGCGTGCGCTTCGCTTTTGAAGCGAGGCGAGCCCTTGTCGCTTTTTTGCGCTCTCCAAAACACTGCGGCAAACTCAACGGAGTTGGGAAGAAGGTGGTGGATAAACAGAGAGGGGGGGCGAGAGAGGGGGTGGGGGGGATGGTAGAGAAGAGAGGGAGAGAAGAAAAGGTGGGGGTGACCTTACCTGGGGGTCACCGGCGGCTGGTCACTAGAGTGGGGTGGGGGGTGGGGGGAAGGGTGACCTTACCTGGGGGTCGCCGGAGTGGAGGGGTGGGGGGAGGAGTGTAAGTCGCTGGGTGACCGTTGGAGAAGAAGGGAAAGATGACTGTTGGGAGGAGAGAGAGAACAAATTCAAACAACATTTAAATTCACAATGAAAAGGTGAATTTAAACAAATATTCAAATTGGAATAGGAGCTCTCTCTTCACCAGAAAATTAAGTTAGCAATTGGCCTCACAGATGAAACAACACTCAAATAAGATAAAACGAAATAATCAAAATCCAGTCTCGACGTAATCATCAAGCTATTAATCTGTAAATTCTATTGCCAGCCCAAAACTATCTATTGTAAGTTCAGCACCAAGAGAAACATATTTAGGTTGACCGAGGAGAAATATACCATGTGCAGAGAGAATCTATTGTAAATGAATCGATAATAATTAATCCAAAATCTAATATAAATTGATTGCAAGCGACAAATTTAACAGGGGAAGAAGATGGACGGGCACTACACCAGGATGTTGACGCAAGTACGATTTGGGAACTGATTTACTATACATTAATCGACCAACATCAATACAAAATCTACTGTAAATCGATTAAAAGAAGAGAAGTTAATTTACTGTAAATTGATTCTACTGTAAATCGAAGAGAAGAGAATTTACCTGGAAAATGATGGGTTGTCGTTGACACACTATAAATCACATTGACATTGACACAGCAGCGAGTTCGTTTTCTTCGGCAGCAAATCTGATTCAAGATAGAAATTGATTCTACTATAAACTGATCCTACTGTAAATCGAAGAGAAGAGAATTTACCTGGGAAAACAGGGTGCCATTGACGCACTCCAACTGCCATTGACGCAATCGCACTGCCGCTGATGCAACAGTGAGTTCGGATTTATCAGTAGCGATTTAGGATATGTTTTATTGTTTTTCGGTCAACTATGGAGTGAGTTAGGTTTTGTCCTTCTATTGTTTTCTAATTGGGGAGGGAAAGGATAAAAGGTATCCAAAAAAACTGGAGGGAAAGATTTTTTCTCTTTTCTTGGGGAGGGATTGTTAAAATAACAATGGATTAATTTAAATTAGTAATTTTTAGTGGCTATTATTTTTTATTACCGGTAAAAGGATATCGTTTACTGGCTAATGGTTATATGCCGCTAATATTTAAGCATAAAGAATTTATTAGCGACCATTGCCTTATTGACGCTAAATAATTTCCTCCAATGAATTTTTTTGTAGTAGTGGTTGTAGTGCGTCCGCGTGTCGAGGAGGCGTATGGGGAGATCTTATATATGGCTGATGTTGTTCCTTGTTGGAACGAAGGGGGTGCTCCCGACACCCCTCATAGCGTCGATCTTTCCTTGTCTCCGACTGTATGGTTGTTAACCGTTGGGTCGGCCCGTTGAGATCATCTTGGTCCGCTCGTACTTCGGCGTAGTAAGCATTGTGGATTTCATCCCATGTCGTAGGGGGATACTTTATGAGGCGGTTCAGCAGCTTCTTGGTCGCTCTGGAGCCGTCCCTGCTGAGTCCGTTCTGGAAGTCAGCGACCAGCATCCCTTCTGACACATTTGGCAGGCTCATTCTCACCCTGTTGGATCTGGCGAGGAAGTCCCTTAGGCCTTCGCATGTGGCTTGTCTGACGGCGAAGATATAGTTCACCCTTGCCTCTTCCTTCTTCGCACCAGCATGTGCGGTGACAAACGTATCCGCCATTTCTTTGAAGGTTGATATTACCTATGCAGGCAGTTGGGAGTACCATGTCAGGGCCCATCCGGTCAGCGTCTCGCCAAACTTTTTCAACAGCACTGATGGTACCTGCTCTTTTGATAGTTCGTTACCTTTTACGGCGGTAACATAGTGAATGAGACGGTTTTCGGGATCGGTGGTTCAATCGTATACCATTAAGTAAGGCGGCATTTTGAATGTTTTTGGGATGGAGTAGGGGGCAGCTTCTTCGGAGTATGGTTGCTCCACGAACCTTCCCACGTCGCGTTTTGGTAATAATTTTAGGGGCTCCGGGAATTTTGTCGACCCTTTCCTAGTGCTCCTTCATCTGGTCGTGGAGAGCCTTATTTTCGCTCTCCATTTCTTCCATCTTTCTCAAGATGGAGGTCAGCGTGTCGTCATGGGTCTGTGTTTCGGCGGATTGGTTGTTTGCTCACGTCTCTTCTTGCTCACCCGCGATAGTGGCGATACTCGTCGTTGGTATTGTTTTGACATTGCCCTGTAGCTTTTTTTCGACTAACCCACTCATGGTGCTTGTTAGCCATTCTTCCAGCAATTTCCTGACTGTCGAGGGTGCTTCCTTTGGAGCGGATGTGGAAGCTCCTTTGTAATGCAAGGTCGATTTTCGGAGGGGGAAGGTGAGGTTGTTGCTTCAGGTGTGGTGCCGGGGGTTGTGTTGGTGACAGCGTCATCACCGACTTCATTAAGGGAGCTAAGAAGATCAGTTGTGACCCCCATTATGGCTTTGGATCTGGTGTTGTTCTCGGCCATTTCTGGGTTTTAGTGTGATATGGATGGGATGGTTGGTTGATCTTTAGGTGGATACTATGATTTTGATTCTCGAAATCCCTACAGACGGCGCCAAATTGTTTGACTCAAAAGTTACCGGTTACTTTGTGAGCTATTAACAATCGAAAATATAAGAGGGGTAAATCGTAATCAAATATAATAAACCCAAAAATGTAATCAGTGTGATTAAAGTATAAAAATATTTTTAAGAATGAAGAAATTATAAAGATAATCGACGATCATAGTTGAGAGAATATTAGAGAGAGAATTATAAAAGTTTTATTATTAGATAATAACACATCATGCTTTACAATAAGGAAATTCCCCTTTATATAGAGGTGAGGCTTCCTTACTAAAATTACAATTCGTCGAAGAGCCGTTGGCGCCCTTAAAGAGGGGACGTCTAAATATATACGTCGACGTTTGTACTCTTACACCTATGTTATGCCTTCGCTGTAAGAAACGTAAGGGAAGGTTGTGCCCTCACCATTTTATGGGCGTGGGGAAAGCCGCACCCGACCCCTAATGGCTAAACCACATTTGACCTCATACACTACTAATAAATAAAATTTAGCGACGGACAAATTTTGTAACTAAATAGAAAAATTTATCGCTAATTTTATTTAGCAATGGACTAGCGACATATTATTAAAAAAATTATATTAGCTCCGAGCGATATAAGGACGAAGTTTGTAGCTAATTCCAATTTTTTTTTAGTGTTCGCCTCATCTCCATTATAGTATCCGTCCATTTCTACCGGTGTAAATCTAATTTACTGATATTTATCCTCTTTCAGATCTAACGACAAATGTTTATTTGGACTAAACAACCCCTAATTAACTATGGCTAAAACTAAATAAATCCTATATTGTATCCTTTCTTTATAATTAGCAGCACATCATGGGAGAATTTCGCAGGCCACAACATCAGTTTGGTGATTCAATTATCAGCAAATAGTTACACCTTTTTCATGAATTTTTTATTTTTATTTTTATTTTTTCATGAATTATATCTCCAAGTAGTTAACCTTTCTTCCCCCAAATACCAAGCCCTTTAAGTGAAATATTATTTTCAGTCATCACAGCTTCTTCTTTTCTTCTTTTTTCTTTTTTTTTTTCTTAGAAACCAAATAAGTTTACTATATTGTGTTTCTTGTAGTTGGCAATTTAATTTTTTTTTTTGTTGAAGTTGATGTGAAGAAGAAATAATATTTACCAAGTTGATAATAAACAACATTAAGTAATCAAATTAAAATGCAAAAGCATGCATGTTAACCACAAAGTTTTTGTCCAAAAAGTAAGTACTCGTGCTCCGTGCTCCGTGCTTCTTTTATACGTTTCACTAATGACTTGTATAAAAGTATTGGGTTTTATTTCCACGCGAAGCGCTATTTAGTACCAATGTTTACTCACAAATTCGGATAACAATTAAACTTATATTGTGGTTTTAAAGATATTTGATTATGTCCAATACCAATTGATAAGCAAAAAAGTAAACCAACAAATTAGAGAATAAAATAAATCAAACCATTATGCTAGTCATATCTTGACCTCGACTTGGGATAGTCTCTGTATGGGTCAGAATCCGATCCCACGAAAATTAACGAAGTTAATCTCATCTTGAGCTAATCCATAATTATTAAGTGGTACGACCATTTAGTTATAACCTTATTCGACTCTCACTCAGTAGGACGAATCTCAGCGTAGTCACGACCACTTATTTCCTGCTCACGGAGCTTACAACTATAAATACTAGAAGAATGAACCCCAGAAGGGGCTTCTTCTAGACCACTATTCTCCATAGAGAGAGAGAGAGAGGATAGACAAAAAGTATCCATCTTGTGGGAAGGTAAAACATCATTGTAAGGCTCTGAACCTCTTCACGGAGAGGCAGGCCACATCAATATCATCAATAAAAGTTGTTAATGCTTCTTCTCTTAATCTCGAGTATTTAGTACCATTTATTTCAAATGGTTCATGAATTATTATGATTTGCAATGATTTATCTGTAACTCATATATATTGCTTTGTATTCATGGGTATGTGATAACTTTTGAGCAAACAGTCTCGTGTGATAACTTTTGAGCAAACAGTCTTGAGGTGGATAGTATGAATAGTAAATGATAAAGCAACTCTGATGAATATTAATTGAAATAGCAAGAAAGTAATGAATGTATATATATTTATCAGTGAACAATGATGATGCTTAGTAATGAATGGGATCCCTCTTTATATAATAGAGGAGTCCTAAATAATGTACACTTTTAATTATAGTATGAAATCATATTAACATTTGTATTGGTAAAAATCTGACCGTCGCGGTCGACCCAACTGAGACCCCGTCCAAGCAGCAAGGCATTAGAGGATGGTATGGTATGTTCAGAACCCCGAGCTCATAATACCCACCAAGTCAAAGAGAAATAGTTAGAGGACGACGAAAGCAAGCATAATATGAAAGTGTACTAACCCAAGGACATAGCAAAGATTCCATAATTATAAATAGGGAGGGGGGAACATTCCTAGATGGGGGAGGGGGTTTCCTCTCTCTTTTCTTTCCTGTGTACTTTTCCAATAAAAAATAAGACAAAGCAATATTCCATAAGGATGAAAAATAGCCATCCTCCTCGATCAAGGAGGGAAGAAATGAAAAAGTTCAATGAGATCGATTGCCCCTATATCATCTCATGTATTATTCTTTTATTTGATAAAGATCTGGAGTTTATTATGTTTGACTAAGATTTACCTCTTCATCTTATTTAATTTATTTAATAAAAAAAAATTCAATAACTTTTGGCCAAAAAATTTTGCGCCGTTTGTGGGGATTTGTTAGTGGAAACTTTTAGTCTCCTCCAGATAAAAAATCAGAAACACGATCACCCACCGAAACGAACAGTAAGTAAACCTCATACGCCAACCCAGATCATGATGCTATATATAAGCAAAAAGTTGCAACCAACATCCTCCTCCGCACCAGACAAAGGCAAAAAAAAGGAAGGGAAAGAGAGTAGAATACCATTGTCGAATTCAGAAAACACCACCCCCAACCACTGAAATGGCAAGAAAAATGTGGAACGCCACTGTCACGATCTATTTCACCAATTGCGAACGCGTCATGACGGCACCTAATCTTCACGAGCGGGTAAGCCTAACACATTGCGGAAGTAACAACATTTGCGAAACTTATAACCAAAACTAAATAATAGGAATAATGTACATAGTTGTCGCCTGGCACATACACTTTAACACTTTAAAAATCATGAAACTACCCCAAAGATCCGGAAACCCACGGGCAACATAGACTAAGAATGATTCATAATATTGCTCTAATCATCCGAAAATGTCTACATCAAAGAAAATGGAATAGCATCTAGCTAACTAGAGGATAGAGTGAGAGGGAGACTCTCCGATCTACGGACACGGCAAATATAACTTAAGTCTTCAAAATGCTCCCTACACCTACGGATAATGCGCCTGCGTAGAGGTATCTGGATCTGAACATGAAAACATGCGCAGAAGAGGTGTGAGTACACCACAGCGGTACTCAGTAAGTACCAAGCCTAACCTTGGTTGGGTAGTGACGAGGAAAGATCAAGACCCTACTGAGACATAAATAATATAGTTGCAAAAATATTAACAATATTGAAATCTGACGAAAGCTAATGTACGTAATAGTGTAATATAGCAGATTAAAGAAATAATAATACTACAAGGATAGAACATAACACAAAGTTAATATAGCTAAATTACAGGAATGCCAACGAGGGTCTCCTAGGATACCGTCCTGTGTCCCTTTCCTCAATTGCCCAATGGATCTCCGGGATACTGTCCAGTAGTCCAACTCTCATATCAATATCAAAGGATCTCCAAGGATATCTTCCCGTAAGCCAATCATCAGTGTGTAGGGGATCTCCCGGTATACCGTCCCGTAGTCTCAAAATAAAAATGTAGGGGATACCCTAGGATATCATCTCGTAGTCCCAAAATAAAAATGCAGGGGATCTCTCGGGATACCGTTCCGTAGTCCCAAAATAAAAGTGTAGGGGGATCTCTCGGGATACCGTCCCGTAGTCCCAAAATAAACAAACAAGGGGGGAGCTCCCGGAATCCCGCATCTATAGTCCCAATGTAAATGCACAACCAAAATAAGAAAAATATTCAGAAATTGAAATACAATAATACAAGGCAACAAATAATACTTGCCTAACATGCTCCACGTAATCACAGTTAAGACAATTTAAACAATTAGGAAACTTGGATAAATTAAACATGCTCTTCTACGCTAGCACATGCTCTAATAGCAAGTAGGTGAAGGCAAATATGACCAAATCAGGTATTTAAGTAAGAATTCGGGTTTCAACTATTAACTCAAGTACGCGCTCGTCACCTCACGTACAAGGCATTTAATTACCAATTATCACATCCTAAGGGACAAAGTCCCCCATACAAGGTTAGGCAAACCACTTGCCTCAAACCGGTGTGAATCAACTAGGGAACAATGCCCTTGCCACGAGTATCCGACTCCAAATGGTCCAAATCTATTTAGTTCATTTACAAATCGTAAATAATATTGTAAAAAACAGATTTCACTTTTGAAATGAAAGCTAGGGCACGAAAATAGATAAAATAACCAAAATTCCCCTCCAGCCAACATCTCGGAATAGAATAATTTTCACATTTTCAGAACTCTCGTACTCTCACGAGTCTAACCATATAAAAATCTCCCAAATCAGAGGTCAAATGTCCACACAAAATCATAAAATTAAGTCTAAGAAGTTTCACCCATTTTTCCCAATTTTAGACCTTGTATTTGAATTCTAATGGTTGATTAGCTAAGAAATGATGGTATATACCTAGAAAGGATCAAAGCCACGTTACCCAATGATCTTCTCTTCAAAATCCACTCAAATTTACCTTCTCCCGAGCTCTCAATTGATTTTTTACACTTTTGAAATACACCCTCGGATAAACCCTTTTTCAGACCAGTGATTCCGCTTGCGGCCCAGGGACCGCTTTTGTGGAACTCCAACCGCTTTTGCGGTCTCAGTAAAATCCCGCCCTTCCACTTTTATGGTCTTCTACCCGCATAGGAGATTCCGCATAAGCGGAAATCCTATCTGCTTCTGCGGTCTCTGCCCAAGTCCACCATCTGCTTCTGCGATTTCTTCAGCCGCTTCTGTGGCTCGGCTTCTGCGGTCCCCAAGCCGCAGAAGCAAAAATGACAAGAGCCTACTGCAAAGTTTCCTTCTAATTCCCAACTTTGCCCGTTGAGCATCCGAAATCATCCTGGGACCCCCGGGACTCCAACCAAAAGCACCAATACCACCTAATACCTTATTCGAACTTGTATCAATCCTCAAAACAACTCAAACAACACCGGAAGCCCGATTAAATCAAGGATTCAAGCCTAAGAACTTCAATTTATATCAAAATGGGCTTTTGATCAAAACCTAACCAAACCTCGTCCGAATGACCTGAAATTTTGCACACATCCCAAATGACATGACGAAGCTACAACAACTTTCGAAATTACAATCCGACCCTTAGATCAAAAACTCACTATAGGACCGGAAACCTCAAAATTTCAAATTTCGGCATTTTAAGCCTAAATGAGCTACGGACCTCCAAATTATATTCCAAACACGCTCCCAACCCGAAATTACCTAACGGATCTAACAAAACCATTAGAGTTTCATTCTCAGGTCGTCTTCACACTATTTCAAATACGAGTCATTATTCAACTCTTAGGCTCTCATTTAGGGACTAAGTGTCCCAAAACACTCTGAATCCTAATACCGAACGTCCTGGAAAACCAAAATAGCAGAAATGAACTTAGGGAAAATAGTTAATGGGGGATCGGGGCATAAATTCCAAAAACGACAGGCCGGGTCATTATAGCCATAGATCCACTTCTGTTATTTGCTCAACAAGAACGCAAGCACCCGGGGGCGAGCAAGCAGTGAAACATCCCAATCATAAAATGGGAAATTACTACAAAACGACCGAAATATCGTCCGCCAAACAAACCCAAATCCTAGGAAATAATATCCCTTAAGCGATGCCCACTCTCCCTCACCAAGAAGATATCCTAAGATAGCCCTCCAGGGGACTCAAAGACCAGGCCAACGAGGTGGAACTCCCTAAGGCCAAATAGTAATTCATCGCCTCACCCACCAATGACACCAACAGACCGGAAAGCAAAAGCGTTAGACAGGAAAACTCCAATATGCGTGTGAGCAAAGCAACAACATTTTATACTCTCCAACATCACGCCCCCCGATGTAAATAAAATCATGCGATTTGGGACTCCACCAGAAGATACCCAACTCTCCGAAAAATTGGGACTCGCAGCAGGTTAATGTTTCGACGAAAGTTCAAAATAACACCCTCAAGGCTAAGAACCTTCGCTAAAAAGAAGTTTTTGACCTCGATCGAAGAACGGTGGGTTAATATTTCGATGAAAGTTTGAAATAACACCCTCAAGTTTAAGAGCCTTTGCCAAAAATAAAAGTTTGACCTTGATCGAGCAACGTCATGTTGATATTTTGCCGAAAGTTCGAAATAACACCCTCAAAGCTAAGATCCTTAATCAAAAAGAAGAGTTCTACCTTCGAAAAATGACAGGTTAATATTTTGAAGAAAGTTTGAAATAACACCCTTAAGGCTAAGAGCCATCACCAAAAAGACGAGTTCGACCTCGATCGAACAACGGCGGGTTAATATTTTGATGAAAGTTTGAAATAACACCCTCAAGGCTAAGAGCCTTCGCCAAAAACAAGAGTTCAACCTCGATTGGACAACAACGAGTTAATAATTTGATGAAAGCTTGAAATAACACCCTCAAGGCAAAGAGCCTTTTCCAAAAAAAGGAGTTCGACCTCGATCGAGCAAAGACCGGTTAATATTTTGATGAAAGTTCAAAATAACGCCTTCAAGGCTTAGAGCTTTCGTCAAAAAGAAGAGTTCAACCTCAATCGAACAACAACGGGTCAAAATTTCGATGAAATTTCGAAATAACACCCTCAAGTCTAAGAGACTTCACTAAAAAAAAGTTCGACCTTGATTGGATAACGACGGGTTAATATTTTGATGAAAGTTCGAATAACAGCCTCAAGGCTATGAGCCTTCACCAAAAAAGAGGAGTTCGACCTTGATCGAACATCAATGAGTTAATATTTCGACAAAATTTCGAAATAACACCCTCAAGGCTAAGAGCATTCGCCAAAAATAAGTGTTTGGCCTCAATCGAACAACAACTGGTTAATATTTCGACGAAAATTCGAAATAACACCCTCAAGGATAAGAGCCTTCACAAAAAAAAAAGAGTTTGACCTCGATCGAATAATGACGAGTTAATATTTTGACGAAAGTTTGAAATAATACACTCATGGCTAAGAGAATTCACCCAAAAGAAGAGTTAAAACTCGATCGAACAACAACAGATTAATATTTTGATGAAAGTTCGAAATAACACCCTCAATGCTAAGAGCCTTCACCATAAGAAGACTTTGACCTCGATCGAATAATGGCACGGAGACAACCAGTCCATGCCCAATATCACATCGAAGTAAAGCTATACACAATACCCTGCATCAGTATCAACATGAACAATATCCGAACCAATAATTTCAGCTAATAGCATAACAGCTAACAGGTATTTCTAAATGCAATGCAATGCATGAATATGACCGCTATGGCGCATAACCCGATCTATTTGGGTACCCGTGCTTACTGTGTGGGTTCAGACTATGGAGTGGATCCTACAGCCCAATCACAATATCATAATACGCTGCGACGCAGCCCGATCCACTACCAGACAGCTATAATGCAATGCAGCCTCATAGGCTCAAAGGTAGTATTTGAAATTCTTTTTATCATTTTTCAGTAGAAAACAGTATATCAGAAATTCCCGAGTTTGGAAAACCGTTATGACAGTAATAGCTTAGGAGCAGTAGCAAAATAACATGTCAATATCACAGAAACAATAATAACGATCCACGCAGGATCCCAATAACTGGCTCACAGCCCAAAAATGTACACAACCATCCAAGTAGGAGGTTCACCGGCTCAATAATAGCCAACAATACAATATAGTATCAACAGGTCGGACTAAGCCATAGTCCCCAATCATATTGGACCCCGCACTCACAGGAGAGTACGTGTCTCGCCTCAATACAGCGTCACAAAGTGATATACCGGGGTTTCAAACCCGATGGTCATCACCCACACCCATTACTCACTTTGACTCGGCTCGATGACTAGTCCACAATGCCCTTGCCATGAGAATCGGCCTCCACAGGAGTAGAATCTGATTAAAATCAATAGAAATACATCAAAATAGGCCCAAGGGACATTACCCAATCGAAACAACTGGAATTACACCAAAAACTATGAAGTTGCCAAAACCCGACTTTCGGAACGCTTCTCGAAAAATTACAAAAGTTACATATTCGGATTCCTTATCTCAACACGAGTCCATAAATATAAAGTTTATCAAAATCGGACTCCGTTTGCCCATTCAAATTGATGATTTTCAGTAACCCAGGCTTAGGACAAAAACCTCCATTAATACACCTCTAATTCTCCCAATTTCAGGTATAAACACCATAATTTAGCAAGATAATAACGTAATTTAGGTTCATGAATGATTACATGAAGAATCCCTTCAATTTCCTCTTAAAATTGCCCTTAATCGCCTCTTAGTTTAAGCCCTTGCGTGATATAACTTTTCTGAAATTTTAACCTTCTTATTTCTATATCACAGATACGATTTCCGCTTCTGTTACAAAATTGTTGCTTCTGCGATCCATCACTTAAACGCCCAAATTCGCTTCTGTGGTCCAGGTCTCGCACCTGTGCGACCGCCTATACGAAAAATGCTTCGCTTATGCGATGCTCACCCAGCCGCCTACCTTCGCTTCTGTGTCCACTGGTTCGCAGAAGCGAGCCCGCTCCTGCGTTCCTCTATCCGCTTTTGCGGAACTATCCGGCCAGGTCCATTCTTGCTTCTGCGAGACAATTTCCGCTCTTGCGGTTCTGCTTTTGCGGTTTCCCATCCGCAGAAGCGGAATCACTACTGCAATTCATGACAACAATTCCATAACACAAAAATCCTTCCGTTTGACCTCCCGAAATCATCCCGAGGCCTCCGGAACCTCAACCAAAAATACAATTCTACTCTAAATCATCATACGAACTTGTTCCAATCATAAAAACACACCATCAAACACACGAATCGTCAATTAAGGCCGGTTCAAGCCTATGATTCAACTCAAACTTCCGAAACCAACATTTAATCAAAAATCCGACCAAATACCGTCTGAATGACCTGAAAATTTGCAGACATATCCAAAATCACGTAACGGAGCTACAACAACTGTCGTAATTCCATTCCAATTCCCGGATCAAAATCTCACCTACCGTTCAGAATTCGCCAAAATTCAACCTTAGCCAATTCAAGCCTATTTCTACACCGGACCTCCAAATTCAATTCTGATCACTCCCCTAAGTTAGAAATCACCTCCGGATCTAACCGAATCATCAGAATTTGATTTCGAGCCCTATAACTACATAGTCAACTCCAGGTTGACTTTTCATAAACAAGCTTCATTTCAAAATTCTATTTGCTTCATTTTCAACCAGAATCAATCCTAACTCACCCGATAGACTCTAACATCGACATAGAAACATAAAACACATAAATGAAGGGATAACGGGGTGGTAATTCCCGTGACGACGGGTCGGGTCGTCACAGCCATGAGTACAAGTCAATTGATCTCCATAGAGTGGATTACTTCTAAAAGGAGTGGGAAGTATTTTTGAGTCTATCAAGTGTTTATCCTTAAAAATATACTCATGATGACATAATCTTTGAAAAATTTAGAAGCTAGTGCTGGCATGCTGTCAAATACTCAAACTCCTATTGCTTACATCACTTAACAATTATTGCCTGGTAATTTCTTTGATGTTATGGAGCTACTTCAAATTTCAGGAATCAGTATAGTTTTCTTCATACGATACATCTCTTCATTCTTCACCCAAAAGTGGATGAATGTCTTATATTTTGTGTGAGAGAGTGCAGGGGCTGCACTTGTAATATAAGTTATCCTAGTTTAAAAAATCATTCTATGTTGTCAAATTTAAGTTGGTAGTCTTCTAACTGATTACAAGGGGAAATAACTAATATATTCTCCAAAAAAAGGAGTAATATTCAATACCTATCAATGACTTGAAACAACTGGAGACATTAACTAATATATTCTCCAAAAAAAGGAGTAATATTCAATACCTATCAATGACTTGAAACAACTGGAAACATTCTTCTACAAGCTTGGTTTTTCCTTGCATGTATTAGACTACATAGGTATCTATCTGTTATATATATCCTGTAAGGCTCATTAAATTCATGATCGTTTATATTAATGTGCAAGTTAGGGTGTATAGTTGATTAATTCTGGGTGATACTGTACTTATTTAGTCATAGCCATTTGCACGTATACGAGTGTGTTAGTACTTCTGTATCATTTTATTCATATCTATTTACAGTTTCCCATTGAATGCTGCCTTCCATGGATGTTGGTGGATCATGTGATTGAATCTCCAATCATTGGCCTACTGGAGAGTGCCTTGATTCCATTTGACATTTATAATGATGCTGCTCAGCAGATTTTGGTGCTGTTGAACTGTATTCTTAATTCTATTTTATGAGCTAAAGGAACTCTATTATTTTGAATTTCAAGCATTATTCTCACCTTTTAGCATATGCTCATGTGATATTTAAAGTGCAATTTGTTTAATATATCCCAATATCGATTATGCATTTAGGAAATCTAGTTTAGCAGATTCAATAGGAGCACTATCTGCCTTTTGTGAATTAAAAGGCATTTACAGCACCTTTGTTTTCCATATTCTCTAGATGGACAATTGTTTTGATATATTTTTCTTGAAGTTGTGTGAGACTATTTTTACATACTACAAAAGTTGGCCATTTAGGTATTTCTCCTTTAATTTTTATGTGTAGCTTTTACTAAATGGGATGGTCTATTAGAAGTTGACGATCTCCTATTCTACACTGAGCTACTTGATCCATCATTCCTCTTTGCCATAGACATTGGCGAAAAGTTTGCGGTCCAGCCAATGAGATTCATAGCACTTTTAAAGATGACAGGTGTAAGGTAAGTATAAATATAGATTATGTATCTGATAATGAACTTACATGTTTTTGTTTTATTTTTTATGTCCAGTGACAGTTGGTTCAACTGGTAATCAAGTTACCCTCGTTCTCTTCAATTTATGGAATTTCTCAAATTTGCATTTGCTTCCGTTTTCAAAGAAGTTTGGATATGTTCTATTTAACAGACTTATGAAAATTCTTTTTGATAAGTCTTTTTGATAATGAGTGGTAGTCAGACTCGAACCCAGAATGTGAGAGTTGTGACCAGGAAAAGAAATTGAAGGCAAAAATGCTTGGTTACTCCCTCAAGCAATTGGGGTTTACTAGTGTATTTTAAGAAAGGAAAGAGAATAAAAATTGCAAAGTTGAAGGAATTAAGCTCACTGATCCTATGTTATATTTACTAGATCCGAGTAATATTCACAAGATTCTAACAACTTAGATAACACGTCCTTGGTTATTTATTCTCCCTTTCTACATTATGGTTATATTTATGTTCTAATTTTGGAGTTGTATATGAGAATCTTGGTTTACCTACATTACGTTCATTCCTCTAGTTATTAATGTCTAACTAGAACTTTTGTAACATGCAGCTTCTAGGTAGGACCATCAACTTGAGAAGTTTGATTGCTAATAAGATGAACAAAATGTTCAGAGATAATCTTGAATTCATGTTTGATCGCTTTGAAACACAAGATTTATGTGCCATTGTGGTACAAACTCTCACATATCTTCTAAATTAACCCAAAATCTGAACCTTCCTTGGCTCTTAATTGAAAATTTTAACACTTATTCTCTCTCTATCTCTAAATAAATCAGGAACTAGAAATATTGCTGGACATTATGCAACTCATGAATTGCTCTCAAAAAACCTTATAATAGATTCTTTCAATCTATGTTGAACGAGATGCAGAGAATGTGAGTGCCAACTTTTCTTGTTGATTTTTTTTAATGTCAACTGGATGCTAGAGTTGGCCATGTTAACAAAAGAATAGACATATAATGATCTTCATTTTGACCACAGAATTGGCCAGTCGTTGCATAATACGTCCATGATATCTTGAAAGACTACCCTCGGCTACGGCTAACTCATGGGCGGAAGGTAACTTGACGTACCTATCTTTGTCTCCGTTTCAATTCTCGGCCACTGCAATACCATTAACCATAACAATGATATAATTAACACTATACATGTGCAAACTGACTTTTTTTCCCTTTTAAATCCTATAACATGAGTAATTTGATATGTTCTTTTTTAGTAGCTTGCATGTACATTTATTGTCCAAATTTGGGTCTAGAGGCTCGTGACTAGCATCTTACATGTCTATTTTTTTCTTTTTGGATCAATTTATTTAATCTAGGCATTACAGATGAAAGGTAATGACTTTACTTATCCTCTTTTGTAGGTGGAATAGATCAAGAAATAGAAGATGAAGGTAATGAAGACCTTTACTATGAATGAATGTTCCAGGAATCTTTTAATGTCAATATTTTGAAATTTACTATCTTGAAATGTATTAAACTTATGCATTTGGGGTAGAACATTTACGTTTATGGATATTTTTTAGCTTGTTGGATTAATTATATTATTAATAGTTTTATTTTGTGATTTTGTTTAAATTTTAGTGTTATTTCTGTTTTAAATGAACTGTTACAATAGCCTATGATAACCGTTGCAATAGGACACAAGTGGCATTCCATTAGAATGTAAACAAAGATCCAATAAACCGTTCCAAAATGCCCTTAAACCGTTCCAAAATGCCCTTAAACCGTTCCAATAGGTATGTAAAATCGTAGCGATACAAAAACAACTGTTACAATAACTTAAAGAGACCATTGTTATATCCATAAATAACCGTAATAATAGCTTACAAAAGTGTTGCATTAGATAATATAGTAATGGTTATTAGCCGTTGCATACATTTTATAGTAACGGTTTTAAACCGTTTCAATTGGAAGGAGAAAACCGTTGCGATAGACATCTCTATAGCAACGGATATGAAAACCGTTCGAAGAACCGTTCCAATAGCTCTATTGGCACGCGAGCGGATGTGACGGTTCGTAAACCGTTCCAATATCTCTACGGCAACGATTTATCTACCTACTGAAACGATTTTCTATGCGTTACCATAGACCAATTTTTCAGTAATGATGATATGGTGTGTTCAGAACCCCGAGTTCATAATACCCGCCAAATCCAACAGCAATAGTCAGGGGACGACGAAAGCATACACAATATGAAAGTGTACTGACCCAAGAACACTAGAAAGGATTCCATATAACTATAAATAGGAGGGGAACCTTCCTAGATGATTTTTTTTTCTTCTGTAATCTTCTTGGCAAAAAGTAGACAAAACAATCTTCCAATAAGGATAAAAAACAGCCATCCTCCTCGATCAAGGAGGGAAGAATGAAAAACTTCAATGAGATCGACCGCCCCTATTTCATCTGATGTATTATTCTTTTTGATTTGAGTTTAGATATGGAGGTTATTATGTTTGACTAAGATTTACATCTTCATCTTCTTTAATTGATTTAATAAAAAAGGCTCAATAACTTTTGGTCAAACAAACAACTAATTAACCGCTGTAGATTGATTTGTACTGAGATTCACGCCACGATCCTCGACCAATCGCGCATATTTTGCCTTTTCCGTTATCAAGCTATACCAGTGTCACTCGGAGTCTGTTTCTCTCTGGCCGTAATTGACGTCGACCTCGATCCGGAAAAAGCTTCGAATCCGTGCTTGATGTCCTAGCTTCTTTACGCAGCATTCCCACTTCGACCAAATAATAAAATCGGGTAGCCCCGATTTCTACCGTGTACATCTAGCCAAACACCCTAGACATGAGGGAGAAATAACAGTCACTACTCCTTGAGACCTCTGTAGATATTCTTGTTTGGCATTGGCGTGAAGAGAGAGAAGTTGGCTGTTTAATTAGATTTTAGACAGGTCTTGTGTCTCCTACCTAATGGAATTGAATGACTTGGTCATTTCGGCCATGAATGAAAACCACAACGATAGTACCAGTGAAAGTGTCGTACATATGGTGTTTAAATGAGCATTTAGGTGTGGTCCTCTCTGCATGTGATCAACAGAAAATATAAACGAATTGATTTTAAGCTGGTACAAATGCCTCAATGTTGACGGAAATAGGAACTTAGATTATGAAGCAGTGAATCTCAAGTGCCAAGTTCAGGGGTGAAGCTACACTCTTGTAAGGCAGATCATTTGATTACGTTTGCCGGAAAATTATAATATATAAAGTAAAATATTAGGTTTTAGATGTATATAACATATATTATTGGTCACCTTTTGTAGAGGAATTCTTTTTACTTCTTTTAAGTTTGAATACCCTTATCAAAAGAAGGGAAAATATTTTCCAAAGCTCTTTCTCAACTTTTCTCACCCTCGCTAGCCCACCCTACTCCCTCTCCAAAATTTTTTTTTTAAAAAAATTTCAGTTTTTCCGTTACCATCCAGCCTACTACCCACTCCCCTCCCATCTCCAAAAATATTTTTTTTACCTTAACTTTTTTTTTTGCAATTTCAAAATTTTGTTTTACATTTTTTGCACCATCCACCCCACCCCCACCTCCCGAAAAAAATTTAAAATATATTTTTTAGTATTTAATTTTATTATTTATCGATTTAAAGGCTCAAAATTTTACAAGTTCCAAAATTATGAGTTCAGGGGTTTATGTGTTTGGAAGTTTACGAGTTTAGAAATTATAAAGTTTACGGATTAGAAAATATGCAGTTTTTGCATTAAAAAGTAAAGCATCACAATAGTTCCTTTAAATTATGTCAATTTTTAGAGACTTCGAAAAGGGGTGGGGGAGGGGTGTGGGAGGTGGGAGGGGGAGGGGTGAGGAGAGTTGCATAAAAAATATTTTTCTAAAAAAACTATTTTCTACTCTCTAACCAAACAATAGAAAATATTTTTCACTTACCAACCAAACAAGAGAAAATAAGTGATAAAACTACTCATTTTCCATGAAAACATTTTCTAAGAAATTTCATAGAAAATATTTTCTACCGTACCCAACACACCCTTAAATAATAGCAACAAAGCATATACACCGAATTATTACTTTATAATGTAAACATGGAGATATTTTGAGACAAAGTGTGGACATAGAAAACCTCCACGATTGATGAAGTGACTTTTTTTTGAAGAAAAACGCAAAAAGAATGGGAAAGAAAGTACATTATCTGCCTGGATTTGTCAACGGTTTGGTTTTAATTTTTAGGTATTGGAAGCAAATTAAATGGTGCATTTAACAGACAAAGATTGGTAACCACTATAGCCAAACCCCAAAATAGGGAAATTGAAGCTAGCTAGTGAGAAACTGAGAATTAATGGAGTGAAGACTTTGGACCAAGATATTATGAGAATTGTGGAACTTCGGGAAAAAAGAAAAAGTATCAAAAATAATATTTGTAAATTAGAGTTATGTTTGAATATGAATACAACTTGGAATCGTTTTAAAATTTTTGTGAGTAAGTATAAGAAACTGTTTTAAAAACTTTCGAAATACAAGAAATTTGAAATTTTTCATGGCAATTCCGAAAAAAGAAAAAAAGAAAAATAGAAAGAAAAACAAAAATTATGGCCAAACGGCCCTATATTACCTAATTATGTATGGGGGAACTGAAGATTTTTCCTTTTGTTTGTATATTCATGCATAAACAGTCATCCCATTCACGTGTTGGGATTTGAAATTGATCAATGGTTGTCATGTCCAATTGAATTCTGAATGAGTTAAACTTCAACGTATCACAAGTGAAACTCCAGGGATGTCACTGAATATTTAAAAACCGACAAATTGATCGAACCATATTAGATCGAACTTATTTTTAGTTTTTTTTTAAAAATAAAATCGTATATTTTTATATAAATTTATAACTGTACCGATAATTAGAGTAAATTTTTTATTTTATGAAAATAAATTGAATAAATACCGAACCATATCGAATAAATTTATAATGTGAAAAATATATTTATATGTTATGTTTGAAAATAATAAAGTATTAAATTTTTCCTTGGGCCTTGAAATTATGAAATAGTTACAAGCCAACAAGTAATTAAACTCAAAATCCTAATTCCCGAACCTATTATATTACTTCTATTGAAACTAAATTATTTTTATCATATTAGCAAGAGACAAGGTATTGTAGCGATTAGGAGTAGTAAGCTATAATTTGAATACATTTTCTTTCGTATGAAATAGATTTATCTTTTTGAAATGGTTAATCTTCTATAGACTTTATTCTTGAATCTCAACGTGGTTAACAACTTTTCGCTCATGTGATTTATATTTTTGTATTTGTTTAGCTTCGTTTACGCTGCTGTAGAAAATTTGATGAATCTATACTCTAGTCATGTTTCATATTTTCTTATTTCATTACCTTTTAAACTGTAAAAATATCTTGAGTGTTTTGCTAAATCATACACTACAAGAAATTGGATAATTAGTAGCGACATTTAGCAGCAACTCTATAAGTTGCTACCGAATGTATATTATCAGCAGCAACTTTAAAAGTTGCCACAGTTTGAATATATTTAGCAGCGACTATTTCAAAGTTGCCACTAAAGCGGCTAAAATTTTAACTCCCGCTGAAACTAAAATTTTGGCTCCATATTTATTGTGGCGACTTTTGTGAAGTCGCCGCTAAATATGTATTGTAGCGACAGGGTCGCTCTTATTCCCATTTAAAATAACAAAAGAAAGTAATTAATAGATAAAAGAGATAATGCATAAATACCCCATCAAACTTGTCATGAAAAGTCATTTACACACCTTAAGTTTACGAGTGTCCTAACACCCCACGATAGTTGAAAGTATTGTATTTATTTACTCCCTCTCACAACCTGGACCAAGTATAATAATTGAAGTGGTTTACACGCGCTTCTATTATGAAGCCACGTAATTAAAACCACTTAAACTCAATATAACCTATCTTATCTTGTTTAACCCGTCAATCAAAAATTCCCAAAATAAGTGAACCCTAACCTTTAACCCCTCAGTCAAAATTCCCCAAATCAAAGAACCCTGACCAAAATCGAAGAGAAAAGTATGTAAAATCCATACTATTTCCTTGTTCTTTCTTCTTTACTTCTGTTCGTATTTGTTTCAGTTGAAAATTTGGTTGAAGATCCGTTCTCTTTGTTTTCGTCGAACTTGAAGGTATCCGAAGAATCAAGTGCAAACGTTCTCTTTGTTATAGTTTGGAGGTAAACACATAAACCCTAACCCTTTCTATCATCAAACCTAAATGTTATCTCTGTTTTTGGTTGTTTAATATCATCCGTATCTAGGATTTTGAACTTGCTTCCAGTTTCTTCACTATAATCTTGTCAGTGTAAAATCGTGAACAGAAATACAATTTTAAAGGTGTAATAATAACCAATTTTGAATTTTTTCTTGTTGCATGTATTTGGCTTCTTCTGTAGTGGTCCAATAGTAAATATTAATCCTTCATTATCTCTATTTTCTACTATATTCAGGTATTACAATGTCATTTGTACTTGTTACTCTAAGGTTTTTCCATGGTGGAAAAATCTCCATGGATAAGTTGGATTCGTTTGCAATGGAGGATTATATTGGTGGGGTGATGACTAATTGTTTTGATGTAGATGTTGATAGGTTCTCTTATTTTGAGTTTTTAGGTTATGTCAAAGAATTTGGTTACAATGCTTCTTCTGCTGTTATTTATGTTAGACCACCTAATTGTCCTGCTTTGGTAGTAATTAAAGTTGATAGGGACCTTATGGGCATTTGTGATTACTTAAAAAATGGGGATATTTTGGAGATTTATGTAGAGCACATGGTTGAAGAACCTATAGTGGACCCCCCTATTAGAATATGTCAGCCAAGTTGTGGATGATAGTAATGTTACTTTTGAAAAGGAATCTGGTCAAGATGTGGGGGGCTGTGAGGGTTTGGGAACTAGTGAAAAGGCATCCAATGCTGCTGATAATAGTGTGCCTACAGTTGTTAGTACAGATGATAGCTCAAACTCATCTTCTGAATCAAACTCTAGTAGCATTGATAATAGCTTAGATTCAGAGCATGATGAGTTGTCTGAAGAAGGAGAAGCTGATTATGGCAGTGATATACATGAGGAATACAGGGCTTTTAGGGCAGAAAGTAGGACTGTAGAGAGGAGAAAGAGGAAAGAAAGTGCTCCTGAACAAGAACATGTTAAACTAGGTAAGAGAGGGCCAGATGTGGGGTATGATGAATATGCATCTAGGAAGAAGAAGACTTTAGAAGGTAAGATAGGTGGTGATGAGCCTTATTATCCCTCGGATGAAGCTGCTAGTTTTGAGACAGGATCCAGATGATGCTAATGATGAAAAAGAAGGGGAGGTGCAACAGAAAGTTAAAGCTAGAAGAAGAAAGACTACAAGAAGAGTAATATTTGACAAGACTTGCAAGAAGATAGTTTGGGAAACAGGACTTGCATTTGCAAGTGTGGAAGAATTCAGAGAAGCTGTAACTAAATATGTTGTTCAAAAAAAGGTTTCTATAGAAAAGTATGTAAATGAACCTACAAGGGTGAGGGTTAAGTGCAAGAAGGCATCCTGTCCTTGGCTTCTATGTGCTAGTTATGATTCAAGGACTAAGGATTTTGTAGTCAAGAACTACAATCCAATTCACAAATGTGACCCTACTAACGGAAACAAGTTATGTAATTCAAAGTTCTTGGCTAAAAGGTTCAATGAGAGGATAAAAGAACAACCTAACATTAGAATAAATGAGTTTCAAGAGCTGATTAGAAAGAAATTAGGATTATATGTTGGGAGGACAGTTTGTAGGAGGGCAAAAAATCTTGTGTTGAAAGAGATAATGGGTGATCATAAATTGGAGTATGGGAGGATTTTAGATTATAGGGATGAGTTGCTTAGATCTAATCCTGGTAGTACTTGTGTAGTGAAACTTAGTGAGGAGACTTTTGAAGGTGGGAAGAAAATGTTTGTTGGGTTCTACATTTGTTTTGATGCAATTAAGAAGTCATACCTAGCTGGTTGTAGGCCATGCATTGGACTGGATGGGTGTTTTTTAAAAGGGGTTTGTAGAGGCCAACTACTTGTAGCAGTTTGCAAAGATGGAAATAATCAAATGCTTCCACTTGCTTGGGCTGTTGTTGAGATTGAAAATATGCACACTTGGAGGTGGTTTGTTAGCATTTTGAAGAGTGATCTTCAGCTTGGAGATGGTACAAATCTGACCATAATAACAGACATGCAAAAGGTAATCCTACTGTTTTTCTCCTACTGTTTCTACTAATACTGTCAATCTTTCTCTTACTGTTTCTGTTTTTCTGCCATTTTTAATTTTGCAGGGGCTTGAAATTGCTATAGCAGACCTACTTCCAAATTCTGAGCATAGGATGTGTGCAAGGCGCATCCTAGCTAACTGGTCTAAGAAATGGAGGGGCATAGAGAGAAGGAGCTGCTTCTGGAGGTGTGCAAGGTCTACCTATGAGTGGGAATTGAAAAAAAATCTAGATGACATGAAGAAATTGGGGTCTAACATAGTTGATGAACTGTTGTACTACAACATTGAAAGATGGAGTAAGGTGTATTTCAACACTTTCTGGAAGTCTGATAGTGTTGACAACAATATGGCAGAAAGTTTCAATGCTTGGATTTTGGCAGCAAGGCAGAAGACAATAGTGACAATGCTGGAAGAAATCAGGGTGAAGATGATGAATAGAATAGGTCAGCTAAGACAGTTTGGAAACACTTGGATTAGTTCATTTTCACCAATGGCAATGAAAGTCTTGGAAGATAACACTGAAAGGTCAATGAAATGTAACATTTTCTGGAATGGTGAGTATGGTTTTGAAGTGAAGCAAGGAGTAGGTACTAGTGAAGTGAAGCATTTGGTGGACATCAATAGGCAAACTTGCACCTGCAGAGCTTGGATGTTAAAAGGCATACCATGTGCTCATGCAATTGTTGCCTTGCATTTTAAAAATCTGGAGCCTATGAACTATATTTCTCATTGGTACAGTAATGAAACTTACATGAAAACATATAGCTACTATCTTCAGCCTGTCTTGGGTATGAATATGTGGCCAGAGTCACAAAACCCACCTGTTATACCACCTACTGTCAAGAAGATGCCTGGAAGGCCAAAGAAGGTTAGAAGAAAAGAGCCTGGTGAAAATAAGACAGGGAAATTGTCCAAAGGTGGAGTGGAAATGACATGTAGCAATTGTCATAACAAGGGTCATAACAAGAGGGGATGTGCAAAGGCTGCTGGAAGTAATACTGCTGCTCCATCAAGTTCTGTTCCTTCAAGTGTTGGTAGTTCAAAGCTACCAAAGCAAAGCACTGGAAGAGGAAGGGGAAGGCCAAAAGGTGCTAAAGAAAAGGTGAAGTTCTTCCCTTTAATGTCTTGTTTGTCTTTTTAAAGTAATATCAGATTTTTAATTTTCTTTGTTTCATGTAGGATGTTTGTACTACAAGGATGGTTGGGATGGGTGTTTTACACACTCAAAGTGGCTTCAAAATTCAAAATGTAAGTCCAATACAAGCTATCATATTTAGGTTATTTGAGTTGTCTGATTTTCAGTTGGTTTATGGCAGCCTGGAATGTCATCTACAAAGTTTAGAGATGTGAGGTCCTCGGCAGAAGTAACTGGAGATCTAGGCCATCGACCAACAAGAGGTGTTAAGTGGAAGGGTAAAGAAGCTATGACAACTAGGCAGCTCCATCAATTGAGAGGCAAGAAGATCATTGAAACAAGGTGTAGGGCTGCTAAGTTGAGCCAGGAAAGCACCACTGCAAATCAACCCAGCTGATGAAGATTTGATATAGTTTGAAAACTGAATTGCAATCGATTGAAGTAGCTATAGAATGCAATTCTGTATGTTGACTAGTTAATGTAGGTATTAATGTAGGTAGCTATAGATGGAATTCTTTTTTGCTGCTGAAACAGTTTTGTAACAAACTACAATTCAGTTCTGGAATACTACATTTTGCAGTTCATACAGTTATGTTTTACTGTTGATATAGTTTTGTTACTAGAATACAATTAAGTTCGGCTGGAATACAATTAAGTTGCTGGAATTGTGTTTGCAGTTCATACAGTTATCTTAAATAGTTTTGGACTCGTTTGGTGTATTGAAACAACAATTGATAATCAAGAACTACAAATACATCTTGAGAGTTCCATTGATAAGCAAGAACTACAAAAGTGAGAGTTCCATTGTAAACATACAAATTAAAAGATGAACCAACAACTACTTTCATAGTGAGATAACTAAACTAGCTTCACAATGGCAACATATTTGCATCTTCTTTCAATGAGATTCCTGGATACCCACAAGCAACAACAATAATACACATCCCCAATATAATGAACCACAGTACATTTTCCCTACTCTTTGACTTAGCTAATTGACTCTTCCACTTCTTTTCCTTCTCTTTCATTTTCTCCATATCATCTTGCAATTTCACCAACTGAACCTCAATCATCTTCATCTTGTCATCTTCTATGCTATTTTCAACCTTTAAAGTAGTCCTCGACTTGGCAAGATTTTCAAGTTCACCCAATTTTTCAAGCAACTTTGGAATAACAAATTTGGATTTAGGATCAATTTCAGAATCCTTCCAAAGCCAAAAGTCACAAGAACGGGGACCCTAAGATGATTAACAAAAGAAAATTAATGAATAATAATTTATCACAACTCAATTAGAGAAACAAACTTACGAATCATTTACCCCATAGTATGGACAAACCCAATATCTTCTTCCCGGGTTCCGAGGGGTCCAAGTTGTTAACAAAGGCAACACATAGCCATGGTTGCATCGAATTTCTCCGTTTGACTCATTTTCTTCCTCTTCCGTGCAAAGCCTTGTCAAATTCAATCCTTTTGAAGGCATTGGAACAACTACAACACAACAAGATAACATCAAAGTCAATTAATTTACAATTGCTTTCAAAAATCGGATCAAAACAAAGGATTTAGGGCTAAGTCATAATAGTACTAAAAGAAATGATTTAGGGTTCTTAGGAAGTAGAAACGATAATCTTTGCCTTCAAATATTGAAACTTCAAAAGGGACTTCAATGGATTTCGACAGAAATTAGAAGAAGAAGAAGAAGAAATTAGGGTTCTTCAATGGGTTTTGGTAAATATTTGGGGAAGATGATATTTTACCGTTGGTTATGTTATAATAACATTAAACAATTAACTTTTTTTTTTCAACGATTTAAACAAAAATGACGCGCTCATTTAGTTTGTCAAACACGCACAGCTCACCAGGTTGTGAGAGGGAGTAAATAAATACAATACTTTCAACTATCGTGGGGTGTTAGGACACTCGTAAACTTAAGGTGTGTAAATGACTTTTCAGGACAAGTTTGATGGGGTATTAAAGTTGGTAGATAAAACATTAAAGTTGGTCCAGAGACAGTAGCAGCAAACTTTCTTCTCGAAAACATCGACTCCATGTGAAAAATGGAGATTTGCCCAAAATTGATCCTCTATAGCTAGAAATACCAAATTGAAAACCCATAATCAGTGCTCCCTAGCTAGAAAGCTGTCCAGATAATCGAAATCCCTCAAAAATCTCACCAAAATCGATTGGGTTTTTATGATACTTGCTGGAAACTTTATTTTGAAGCTAAATCTCAAGATTGGAAGCTGGTTTGACACGAGGTTTTTGTCTGAATTTGTGAATCGAGTGTGCGAAGAAGAAGACCACTAGGGTATTTCGATTCAAAGCTTCTTCAACTTCAATTATTAAAGAACTTGATTACTGCTGCGGAAGTCGGCAAACGACAAGAAGATATAAAAGTAAAATTTTAACAACTCAGGTATGTTAAAATCCCTAATCTTTTAGACTCGACATTTAGAACTGTACAACTCCTTGCTAAAGCTTTAGTTAGTTCATATTTTAAACTAGTTCAGCTTGTACCCCATAGTGTGCTTCTTCCTTATCGTGTTTGAGATTTTAAAGGAATAGTATGAAACTACGAATCTGATTGAATATTGTTAATTTCCCAAAGACTTGACTGTCACGACCCGAATTTTCCCCCAACATCGGGATCGTGATGGCGCCTACTCGTGGTAGCTAGGCAAGCCACTGTATTCATACTATCCTGTTTTTTAATACAATTTCATAATTTATTTAACAATAAACCATAACCTTAATTAAATAAGTGCGGAATACTTTATCGAAATAGAAATAACTAGTTACAAGGTAAAAATCATACTGAAATCCTCTACCCAAGACGTCGAGTCACCAACTCACGAACTACTACTGAATACTACACATAAAAGTTTGAAAGAAATATAACATAATTCTGTTTGTCTCGGAACAAAGAGACTACAGCTAGTAACATAAATAAAGAGAGAGACGCCGGGCCTGCGGACGTCCGCAAGCTACCTCGGTCTCAAATGTGATCAACTCCCACGCAATCGATTTACTGCTGCTGCTCCTGATCGTAACCTGGACCTATGCAAAAATGCACAGAAGTGTAGTATCAGCACAACCGACCCCATGTGCTTGTAAGTGCCTGGCCTATCCCGGCGAAGTAGTGACAAGCCTAGGACCAGACACCCACATAAACTTGTGGAGTTCAATATATATGTATACCATAGAATAACAAGAAATAACCAAGTAATAACACAATAAGGAATATCTCAAAGAACTCAACAATTAACAACAGTTAATAAGTTCACAAGGAAAACAAAGTAAAATGGAAACACAAGTAATATCAAGTCAAGGAATAGCAAGCAGTTGCACGGCATCACCCTTCGTGCTTTTACTCTCATCCTCACCAAATAAGAAAATAAAGTACATGGCATCACCCTTCGTGCTTTTACTCTCATCCTCACATCCATAGTACGGCATGATCCTTCGAACATGGTTCAATAATAGGGCACGGCATGATCCTTCGTGCATAATCAATAACACATGGCACGGCATTAACCTTCTTGCATAAATGATAAAACATGGCACGGCATTAACCTTCGTGCATAAATAATAAATCAAGGCACGGCATCACCCTTCGTGCATTATCACTCTTCCTCACCCAAATAACAATCACAGGTTAAGGGCAAAGAAAGAAACAGTGATTCATAAACTGTCCCAACAAGGGCAATCAATAATTATCTTCACAATAAGTCCCGACAAGGGAGAACAATAACAATTCTACAACCTGGCAAAGGTTCAACAATTCATCTCTAAATATGTCTCACAATAAGCATTTTCAACGACTCACGGTCATACTAGACGCCAGTGTATGGATACTCGTCACCACAGCCCATACACCGCACTCGAATGTTTATGAATAATTCAATCCGTGGCAATGCCTTTTCCTTTCAAATTTGGCTCCAATCCAATCGTATCTATACACAATTGATTTAATATCATCAATACTACTCAACAAACTAATTCCTAAGGCTAATTACAACTTTTATAACATTCTACCCGGAATAGTGAATTTCAACCCCGGGCCCACATGGTCGGAACTCGGGGTTCGGACCAAAATCCGATTACCCATCCCCCACGAGTTCAAGTATATGATTTGTTTCAAAATCGGACCTCAATTCGAGGTCCAATTTCCCAATTTATGAAAAACCCTATATTCTATCAAAAACAAGAAATTCTACCATGAAAACCTTTGATTTCTATTGAAAAACATGTTTAATGATGTTAGGAATTGAAATAATTAAGTAAAAAGTGCCTTACAATTATTTTGAAGAAGAAGGAATCCGTGAAGAATCGCAATTGGGTGTTTTTGGGTTGTGAAAAGTGAAGAAATGAAAATCATGATTTACAGGTCTCTGTGTTCGCATTTGCGAACATGGGTTCGCAATTGCGAACCCCGACTAATTTCTGGAGTTTGAAAAATAAGCTAAGGCTGGGAAGTTCGCATTTGCGAACTTTTGTTCGCATTTGCGAACACTGGCAGGATAGGGGAATGTTCGCATTTGCGAACAGTGGTTCGCATTTGCGAACACAGGCATTATAGGGGAATGTTTGCATTTGCGAACAAGGCTGGATATGGGAATGTTCGCATTTGCGAACTATGGTTCGCATTTGCGAACATAGGCAGGACATGGGGATGTTCGCATTTGCAAACAATTGTTCGCAGTTGCGAACAAGGCTGGGCATGAGGGGCTTCGCATTTGCGATCAGGGTTCGCATTTGCGAGCCCTGCCTTGATCTGCCCCTTCGCAATTGCGAGAAATGCTTCGCAATTGCGAAGCCAACAGCTGGGTGAAAAACCAGCAGTGCAAAAATTCAGAATTTAATCCAACGACCTATCAAATCTTTATCCGAGCCCCCCGGGCTCCAAACCAAACATGTACACAGCATCAAAAACGCATTATGAACTTGTTCGTGCGATCACATCGCCAATAACACATCGTTTTCATCAAATCAAGCCTCAAGTTCATGATTTTTTTATACTTTTGGTTTTCAAAACCTTCAAACTTGGAACTCAAGGTCCAAAACATATCAAACGACATCCAAATGTCACCAAACTTTGCAGAAAGCACATATATAATATTTAAGACTTGTACCGGGCGCCGGAACCAAAATACGAGCCCGATACCAAGGTCAATTAATTCATTTTCCTTTAATAATTACATCAAAACAATTTCACAGAAAAATTCATAACTTGGGCTCTAGGCCTCGGAATTCGACTCCGGACGCATGTCCAAGTCCCATATTTTCCTACGGACCTTTTGGGACCATCCAATCTCGGGTCCGTATCCGTTTACCAAAAATGTTGACCAAAGTCAACCATATCAATATAAATATCAAAATTCCTCAAATTTTTCACATATTTCAACATAAAAATTTTCCAGCTTCGTGCCCGAACTGTGCACGCAAATAGAGGCAACTATAAATGAGGTTTTCAAAGCCTCAGAAGCTCGAAATGATTAATAAAATAAGTGATGACCCCTTTAGGTCGTCACAATCTCCACCTCTAAAACAACCGTTCGTCCTCGAACGGACAAAAGAAAAAAAAATACCTGAGTCAGGAAACAAATGTGGGTAGCGGCTCCGCATATCAGACTCGGACTCCCAGGTCGATGCCTCAGGAGGCTGACCTCTCCACTGAACACGCACAGAAGGATAACTCTTCGACCTTAACTGTCGAACCTGCCGGTCTAGAATGGCCACCGGCTCCTCCTCGTAAGATAGATCATTGTCCAATTGGACAGTACTAAAGTCTAACACATGTGTGGGATCGCCGTGGTATCTCCGAAGCATAGATACATGAAAAATTGGATGCACGACTGATAAGCTAGGCGGCAAAGCTAATCTGTAAGCCACCCCTCCCACTTTGTCTAGAATCTCAAATGGACCAATATACCTAGGGCTGAGCTTGCCCTTCTTCCCGAACCTCATCACGCCCTTCATAGGCGACACTCGGAGCAATACTCGTTCACCAACCATGAAATCTACATCTCGAACCTTACGATCCGCATAAGTCTTCTGCTTGGACTGAGCTGAACGCAATCTCTCCTGAATAGTGTTGACCTTATCCAAGGCCTCCTGAACTAAGTCTGTACCTAACAACCGAGCCTCTCCCGGTTCAAACCATCCAACCGGTGATCGACATCGCCTACCATACAACGCCTCATACGGAGCCATCTGGATGCTAGACTGGTAACTGTTATTGTAGGCGAACTCTGCTAATGGCAGAAACTGGTCCCACGAGCCTCCGAAATCAATAACACGGGCTCGAAGCATGTCCTCTAGAATCTGAATAGTCCTCTCGGACTGGCCATCCGTCTGAGGATGAAATGCTGTACTCAACTGAACCTGGGTGCCTAACTCCTGCTGGACCGCTCTCCAGAACCACGAGGTAAACTGCGTACCCCGATCAGAGATAATGGATACTGGCACCCCATGGAGACGAACAATCTCCCTAATGTAAACCTCCGTTAACCTCTCCGACGAGTAGGAGACATATACTGGAATAAAGTGTGCTGACTTGGTCAGCCTATCAACAATGACCCAAATAACATCAAATTTCCTCCGAGTCAAAGGAAGTCCAGGTAACGAAGACCATTCTGATCCGCTCCCATTTCCACTTGGGAATTTCAATTCTGTGGAATACACCACCAGGCCTCTGGTGTTCATATTTCTCCTGCTGACAGTTTAGACACCAAGCGACATACGCAATGATGTCTTTCTTCATCCTATGCCACCAGTAGTCCTGCCGTAAGTCCTGGTACATCTTCGCGGCGCCTGGGTGAATAGAATACCGCGAACTGTAGGCCTCCGCTAAGATTAACTCTCGAATCCCTTCGACATTGGGCACACAAACTCGACCCTGCAATTTCAATACCCCATCATCATCTAGATTTACTTGTGTGGCACCTCCCCGCTGTACTGTATCTCTCAACTCACGCAAATGAGGATCATCAAATTGCCTCTCACGGATACGCTCTAATAAAGAAGAACGAGCGACCGTGCGGGCTAACACCCTGCTAGGCTCAGAAATGTCTAATCTCACGAACCGGTTGGCTAAGGCCTGGACATCTAGAGCTAATGGTCTCTGATTGACCGGAATGTATGCAAGACTACCCATGCCGGCATACTTTCTACTCAATGCATCGGCCACCACATTGGCCTTACCTGAGTGATATAAGATAGTAACATCATAGTCTTTTAGCAACTCTAACCATCTCCGCTCTCGTAGATTCAACTCCTTTCTGTTTGAACAAGTACCGTAGGCTTTTGTGATCGGTGTACACCTCACATGTCACACCATATAAATAATGCCTCAAGATCTTTAAGGCATGAACCACTGCTGCCTGCTAACTCAAGATCATGAACTGGATAATTCTTCTCATGTATCTTTAATCGCCTCGAAGCATAAGCGATAACCTTACCATCCTGCATCAATACCGCTCCAAGCCACGTACGGGATGCATCACAATAAACTGTATAAGGCCCTGCACCTGTAGGTAGTATCAACACCGGTGCGGTGGTCAAGGCTGTCTTGAGATTTTGAAAGCTCGCCTCACACTCCTCGATCCACTGAAAAGGGGCACCCTTTTGGGTCCATCCTGGTCATCGGGGCTGCAATTGAAGAAAACCCCTCTACAAATCGACGGTAGTAACCTGCTAATCCCAAGAAACTCCGGATCTCGGTCACTGAAGCTGGTCGAGGCCAATTCTGGACTGCCTCAATCTTCTTTGGGCCTACCTGAATACCTTCCACCGATACAATGTGACCCAGAAATGCTACCGAACTCAGCCAGAACTCACATTTAGAAAATTTGGCATATAGTCGGTTATCTTTCAGAGTCTGAAGAACCACTCTGAGGTGCTGCTCGTGCTCTTCCTGGCTGCGGGAGTACACCAGGATGTCATCCATAAAGACTATCACGAACAGATCTAAGTAAGGCCTGAATACCCGATTCATCAACTCCATGAATGTTGCTGGGGCATTGGTCAACCCGAAGGACATGACCAAGAACTCATAATGCCCATATCTAGAGCGAAAGGCTATCTTAGGAATGTCAGCCGCCCTGATCTTCAGCTGATGGTAGCCTGACCTCAAGTCTATCTTAGAGAATACCCACGCTCCCTGGAGCTGGTCAAACAAATCATCAATCCTCGGCGGTGGATACTTATTCTTTATTGTCACTTTGTTTAATTGCCGGTAATCAATACACATCCGCATCGAGCCATCTTTCTTCTTTACAAATAGTACAGGTGCTCCCAGGGGGAAACACTGGGCCTGATAAAGCCCTTCTCAAGAAGGTCTTGTAACTGATCTTTCAACTCTTTTAATTCCGGTGGGGCCATACGATAGGGTGGAATAGAGATGGGCTGAGTGCCCGGTGCCAGATCAATACATAAATCAATATCCCTGTCGGGTGGCATGCCCGGCAGGTCTGAAGGAAAAACCTCCGGAAACTCCCGAGCAATAGGGACTGAATCAATGGAAGGAACCTCTGTGCTGGAATCACGAACATAAGCCAGATAAGCTAGACACCCCTTCTCGACCATGCGTCGAGCCTTAACATAGGAAATAACAGTGCGAACGGAGTGGCTTGAGGTACCTTTCCACTCTAGTCGGGGTGATTCTGGCAAGGCCAAGGTCACGGTTTTAGCATGACAATCTAGAATAGCATGGTATGGGGACAACCAGTCCATCCCCAATATGACATCAAAATCCACCATATCCAAAAGCAACGGATCAACACGGGTCTCAAGACCCCCAAATATAACTATGCACGAACGATGCACCCGGTCGACTACAATGGAGTCACCCACCGGTGTAGCCACATAAACTGGAATATCCAGAGCATAGCTGGGTACGGCCAAATACGGTGCAAAGTAGGAAGACACATATGAATATGTAGATCCAGGGTCAAATAATACTGAAGCACCTCTGCCACACACAAGAATGGTACCTGTAATCACGGCATCTGATGCCTCTGCCTCTGGCCTGGCTGGTAAAGCATAGAATCGGGGATCCGCACCTCCCCTCTGAGCTACATCTCTAGGACGGTCATCAACTGGCTGACCTCTACCTCTGGCTGGACGATCTCCACCTCTACGGTCTCGACCTCCACCTCTACGATCTCTAGCCCCGCCTCTGGCTGGCTGGGCAGGCTGAGGGTCAGCTGGGGCCTGAATCATGGGACGATGGCCTCGCTGCTGAGTGTTGCCCGTCGCTCGAGGGCAGAAACTGACAAGATGACCTGGGTCACCACAATCGTAGCAACTCTTAGGCTGATGGGGTTGCTGGCCCTGACGACCTGAATGGCCCCCACGAACACTCTGAAGAGGCTGAGCACTAATAGGAGGCTGATCTGAATACTGCTCACGAAACCCACGATCACCTGGTCCACCCTGTGAAGCCTGAAGGGCGGAATGAAAAGGCCTGGAAGACTGGCCCCTATCAAAAGATTCCCTGCCTCCAGAAGAAGAACCACTAAATCTGTCGGAATGACGAGGCCTCTTGTCTGAAGGGTAACCACCTCCCCGAGCAAGAGCCATCTCAAATCTACGAGCTGCATTAGCTGCCTCCTGAAAGGATATATCACTCCCCACTCCCATAGCCATCTGAAGTCTAATCGGCTGATTAAGCCCATCTATGAACTTGCGGACCCTCTCGCGCTCTGTGGGGAGTATCACCACTGCATGACGTGCTAGATCGACAAATCTTGTCTCATACTGAGTGACAGTCATAGTACCCTGCTGGAGGCGCTCAAACTGCCTCTGAAGTGCATCCCGCTGAGTAACAGGGAAAAACTTCTCCAGAAATAACTCTGCAAACTGATCCCCATGATAAAGGCGGGGACCCTGCTGGTCGAGTCAAGCAATAATCTCTCCACCAAGTCTTGGCAGATCCTGAAGCCTGAATGTACAGAAGTCAACTCCATTTGACTCCACTATCCCCATAGTCTTGAGCTCTCATGGCAACTGAATAATAAGTCCTAAGGATCCTCTGATGTGGCACCGCTAAATGTAGTGTTAAACAGCTTAGAGAACCGATCAAGTCTCCATAAAGAATCAGAAGTCATGGCCGCTCCATCTCCGGCATGAGCCGTGGTACCTGACTGAGTGGCCACAGCTGGCTGAACCACTGGTGCCTGAGGCTGAGGAGCTACTGGCTCCAGAGTACGAGCAATAGGAGTCTGGGCCCCTCCTCCAGCCTGAGAAGTGGCTGGTGCAACTGATAATAAACCCGCTCTAGCAATGCTGTCCATGAATCCCGCTATTCTGACCAAAGCATCCCGGAGATCCGGGGTAAATAAAGCCTCTCCTGGGACCTGAGCTGGGCCCACTGGAGCTGCTGGAACCGGAACCTCCTCGTCAATCTCAATATGGGGCTCCACCTCTGGGGTAGCTGCCTGGGGCTGAGCTCTACCCCTACCACGGCCTCTGATACGGCCTCGGCCCTGCCCCTCACGGGAGCTGCCTGGGGCTCGGGCTGCTGGTCAGCGGACGAAGAAGCGCGTGTCCTCACCATCTGCGAAAGGACAGAATAGAAATTCAATCGGTAATTGAGGAACAAGTCGCACGACAAGAAAGAACAAATGAGAGACTCTTTCCTAACTCAATAGACTCTGGAGGACAAGTACGGACGTCTCCGTACCTACCTCTCAAACTCTACTAAGCTTGTTCGTGAGTGGTGAGACCTATGTAACCTAGAGCTCGATACCAACTTGTCACGACCCGGATTTTTCCCAACATCGGGAACGTGATGGCGCCTACTCGTGGTAGCTAGGCAAGCCACTGTATTCATACTATCCTGTTTTTTTTATACAATTTCATAATTTATTTAACAATAAACCATAACCTTAATTAAATAAGTGCGGAATACTTTATCGAAATAGAAATGACTAGTTACAAGGTAAAAATCATACTGAAATCCTCTACCCAAGACGTGGGGTCACCAACTCACGAACTACTACTGAATACTACACATAAAAGTTTGAAAGAAATATAACATAATTCTGTTTGTCTCGGAACAAAGAGACTACAACTAGTAACATAAATAAAGAGAGAGACGTCGGGCCTGCACACGTCCGCAAGCTACCTCAGTCTCGTGGTAATGAAATCCTGCTATCGAACTACTATTGTTGTTGCTGCTCAAAACCTAGACCTGTGCAAAAACGCACAGAAGTGTAGTATCAGCACAACCGACCCCATGTGTTGGTAAGTGCCCGGCCTATCCGGCGAAGTAGTGACAAGGCTAGGACCAGACACTCACATAAACCTGTGCAGTTCTATATACATATGTGCCACAAAACAACAGAAATACTAACTAAACAAATAAAAGGGAGGGAAACATGCTATGGGAACACAAAGTTAATAAGTTCACAAGGAAAACAAAGTAAAATGGAAACACAAGTAAAATCAAGTCAAGGAATAGCAAGCAGTTGCACGGCATCACCCTTCGTGCTTTTACACTCATCCTCACCAAATAAGCAAATAAAGTACACGGCATCACCCTTCGTGATTTTACTCTCATCCTCACATCCATAGTACGACATGATCCTTCGTACATGGTTTAATAACAGGGCACGGCATGATCCTTCATGCATAATCAATAACACATGGCACGGCATTAATCTTCGTGCATAAATAATAAAACATGGCACGACATTAACCTTCGTGCATAAATAATGAATCAAGGCACGACATCACACTTCGTGCATTATCACTCTTCCTCACCCAAATAACAATCACAGTTAAGGGCAAAGAAAGAAACAGTAATTCATAAACTGTCCCAACAAGGGCAATCAATAATTATCTTCACAATAAGTCCCGACAAGGGAGAACAATAACAATTCTACAACCTGGCAAAGGTTCAACAATTCATCTGCAAATATGTCTCACAATAAGCATTATCAACGACTCACGGTCATACTAGACGCCAGTGTATGGATGCTCGTCACCATAGCCCATACACCGCACTCGATCACATAACACATAGCACATAATCCTATTCCCTCAAGCTAGGTTAGAACAAACACTTACCTCGAATGTTTATGAACAATTCAATCCGTGGCAATGCCTTTTCCATTCAAATTTGGATCTAATCCAATCGTATCTATACACAATTGATTTAATATCATCAATACTACTCAACAAACTAATTCCTAAGGCCAATTACAACTTTTACAACATTCTACCCGGAATAGTAAATTTCGACCCCGGGCCCACATGGTCGGAAGTCAGGGTTTGGACCAAAATCCGATTACCCATCCCCCCACGAGTTCAAGTATATGATTTGTTTCAAAACCGGACCTCAATTCGAGGTCCAATTTCCCAATTTATGAAAAACCCTATATTCTATCAAAAACAAGAAATTCTACCATGAAAACCTTTGATTTCTATTGAAAAACATGTTTAATGATGTTAGGAATTGAAAGAATTAAGTAAATAGTGACTTACAATTGTTTTGAAGAAGAAGGAATCCGTGAAGAATTGCAATTGGGTGTTTTTGGGTTGTGAAAAGTGAAGAAATGAACTGAAAATCGTGATTTACAGGTCTCTATGTTCGCATTTGCGAACATGGGTTCGCAATTGCGAACCCCGACCAATTTCTGGAGTTGAAAAATAAGCTAAGGCTGGGAAGTTCGCATTTGCGAACTTTTGTTCGCATTTCCGAACACTGGCAGGATAGGGGAATGTTCGCATTTGCGAACTATTGTTCGCATTTGCGAACACAGGCAATATAGGGGAATGTTCGCATTTGCGAACTATTGTTCGCATTTGCGAACTATTTTTCGCATTTGCGAACAAGGCTGGATATGGGAATGTTCGCATTTGCGAACTATGGTTCGCATTTGCGAACATAGGCAGGACATGGGGATGTTCGCATTTGCGAACAATTGTTCGCATTTGCGAACAAGGCTGGGCATGAGGGGCTTCGCATTTGCGATCAGGGTTCGCATTTGCGAGCCCTGCCTTGATCTGCCCCCTTCGCAATTGCGAAGCCAACAGGTGGGTGAAAAACCAGCAGTGCAAAAATTCAGAATTTAATCCAACGGCCTATCAAATCTTTACCCGAGCCCCCCCGGGCTCCAAACCAAACATGTACACAACATCAAAAACGCATTATGAACTTGTTCGTGCGATCACATCGCCAATAACACATTGTTTTCATCAAATCAAGCCTCAAGTTCATGATTTTTTTATACTTTTGGTTTTCAAAACCTTCAAACTTGGAACTCAAGGTCCAAAACATATCAAACGACATCCAAATGTCACCAAACTTTGCAGAAAGCACATATATAATATTTAAGACTTGTACCGGGCGTCGGAACCAAAATACGAGCCCGATACCAAGGTCAATTAATTCATTTTCCTATTAATTACATCAAAAACAATTTCAGAGAAAAATTCATAACTTGGGCTTTAGGCCTCAGAATTCGACTCCGGATGCATGTCCAAGTCCCATATTTTCCTACGGACCTTTTGGGACCATCCAATCTTGGGTCCGGATCCGTTTACCATAAATGTTGACCAAAGTCAACCATATCAATATAAATATCAAATTTCCTCAAATATTTCACATATTTCACATATTTCAACATAAAAGTTTTCCAGCTTCGTGCCCGAACTGTGCACGCAAATAGAGGCAACTATAAATGAGGTTTTCAAAGCCTCAGAAGCTCGAAATGATTAATAAAATAAGTGATGACCCCTTTGGGTCGTCACATTGACAGCGATGAAGTTTATATGGCCATCTAGTATGATTTCATTGCATGTTGTATTTGTTTCTGCTGATTTGTTGTGTATTGTTTTGTAGTCAAATTGAAGTGTTTTAAGTTAGATTGAATTTGTCAAAATAAATGTAAATTAACACAGCCTTCCACAAAAGCTGTTGTGCAAAAGCTGTTGTTTCCACAAAAGCTGTTGTTCCACAAAAATGAAATAATTTTCCAGTTTTCTCTTTTTTCCTGCCCATGATTGTCCATCAAGATGTCTTCCTGCCTTTTTGCTCTCGATTTTATCTAGTTTCTTGTTTTTTTTTGTTGATTTCAACTCTTGGATTCCTTTATTGTATGTTCTGCTGTGATGAGGTGTTGTATTCCCAATCCAATTTGTACTATGCTTGTCCGAAAATCCTAGCCAACATTGCCTCATTTGTCATCAATATTTCCTATTTCTTACGCAATTCTCTATTTACTTTTAAACTATTGATTCCTCGTCTGTCATCAGTTTCTCCCTTTGCTTTTATAATCCACCCCCTTTTAATTGGTAATAATTGGTAAATTAATTAATTTATTTTTTGATATAGATATGATGGATAAAAGTTGGTTGAATATTAGGAATAAAGTCGATCAAAGATATACAAATGGAGTAGACAACTTTCTTAATTGGGCATTCAGTCAACCAACTGTGAACACTATGATTCGGTGTCCTTGTAAAGGGTGTAGGAATTCTGTGTTCAAGCTAAGGGTTGGCGTAAGAGGAGATTTATTGAAGAAGGGTTTCTGGGATTCTTATAAAGTGTGGGATTTGCATGGAGAAGTGTTAGTTAGAGTTGAAACTTCTAATATTGTAGTTAGTGGTGAAGTGGAAGATGATAGTATTGAAGAGGATAATATTACTGAAATGATTCATGATGCTTGTGGATATACGAATGTGGAGGATAATAATAATTCAGAGGACAATGAAGAGCCAAATGTACATGCAACAAAGTGTTACAAATTGTTAGAAAATGCTGAGACAAAACTTTATCCTGGTTGTAAAAAGGTCTCGAAGTTGTCTTTTGTTGTTAAACTACTTCACTTGAAGTGTCTTAACCATTGGAGCAACAAATCGATGGATGCATTATTGAGCTTCTTTAAAGAAGTTCTTCCCGAGGGGTCATTTGTGCCTAATTCTTTCTATGAAGCAAAGAAAGTTCTTTGTGACCTTGGCTTGGGGTACACCAAAATAGAAGCATGTTGGAATGATTGTATTTTATATTGGCGTGATTATGCCGATGTCCAATCATGTCCTAAGTATGGTAAGTCCAGATGGAAGTCTGAAGAACACGGAGGCAAGAAAGTAGCACATAAAATCTTGCAGCATTTTCCAATCAAACCAAGGCTTCAAAGATTGTACATGGCAAGAGAAACAGCTAAAAAGATGAGGTGGCACAAGGAGGGAAATGTTGATGATGGTGTCTTGCGACATCCATCCGAGAAATCCTTTGATGCACAACATCCCACCTTTTCATCTGAGTTAAGAAATGTTCGATTAGGTTTGGCGAGTGACGGTTTCCAACCTTATGGGAACATGAGTTCTAATCATAGCATTTGGCAAGTCGTACTAGCTACATATAACTTGCCACCATGGGATTGCATGGAAAATCCATATTTCATGATGACACTTCTTATTCCAGGCCCTAAGTGTCCAGGCAACGATATCGATGTATATTTACAACCAATGATTGAAGAGTTGAAAGAATTATGGGACGGGGTGGAGACTTATGATGCACACTCAAAATCTATTTTTCTGATGCGTGTAGCTATAATGCGGACGATCAATGACTTTCCTGCGTATGGAAATCTTTCAGGATGGTCAACTAAAGGAAAGCTTGCATGCCCTTGTACCCATAAAGATACACAATCAACTTCCTTGCGGAGTAAGTTGTGTTATATGGGTCATCGTCGCTTCCTTCCCATGGACCATCCATGGCGGAGAAGTAGGACGTTATTTGATGGGAAAGTTGAAGTGGGAGTTGCACCTAACCCTTTAACAGGGGATGAAGCAGTTGTGCAATTACAAGCTTTGGGTAACGTGAGTTTTGGTAAAGGACAAAAGAGAAAGCGTGATGTTCATAGCAATGCATATAATTGGAAGAAGAAAAGTATCTTTTTCCAATTGCCTTATTGGAAGAGTCTTATGTTACGCCATAAACTTGATGTGATGCACATCGAAAGAAATGTGTCCGATAATATTATATCAACTGTCATAAATATGGTTGGAAAGACAAAAGACACATTGAAAAGTAGATATGACTTGATGGATCTTGGAATCAGACAAAGGTTGCATCCTATTGAGGATGGGAACAATATTTTATTACCGGTAGCATGCTATGCATTGTCCACGGAAGAGAAACTGAAGGTATGCAATTTCTTAGCTAATCTGAAGGTTCTTGATGCATTTTCCTCAAATGTTTCAAGGTGTGTCAATGTACAGGAGAAAAAGATACATGGATTGAAATGTCACGATCATCATGTATTGTTGCAAGACATTTTTCCAGTAGCTATACGTGGTTTGCTACCCAAGGAAGTGTGTGATCCAATTATAGCCTTAGGAATGTTTTTCAAGAATATATACTCTAAGTGCTTGACGATTGAAGATCTTGATATCCTAGAGGCAGAAATTCATGTTATTTTGACCAAACTTCAACTTGTTTTCCCTCCAGCTTTCTTTGATGTCATGGTTCATTTACCAATTCACTTGCCAAGTGAGGCAAAGCTTGGTGGACCAGCTCAATATCGGAATATGTATCCTATTGAGAGGTAATTTATTATTTAATAATTTCGATGCTATAGAGTAAGAATGACACACATTATATTAATAAGTCATTTTATATAGGTATCTACGAACACTTAAGTCATATGTTCGCAACAAAAATCGTCCAGAAGGTTCAATTACAGAAGGTTATTTGGCAGAGGAAAGCCTCACATTTTGCTCACGATACTTGAAGAATATGTCAACAAAGTTCAATAAACCAACTAGGAATGGCGATGGATCTGTGTCAAATGATGAGATGTATATCTTTAAAAAAAGTGGGGAAACAAAGGGTGTCTCAGAAGGCATTACACTATCTCATGATGAGTTTAAACAAGCATGTATGTATGTGCTTCAAAATTGTGAAGAGGTTTCACGTTTCATGGAGTAAGTCTCTTATTAACTTCAAGATAGTTTCACATTGAGATAATTTAAATTTGATTTATCTTGGCTAACTTATAATGTAGGGAATATACAAGAGAGATTGAAAGCCAAAGTTCAATGAGAGCTCATAAAAATGGGTTTCTTGATTGGTTTCGTGCACGTGTAGGTTTCCACTCAAATGATAATATTGATATTAGTTTATTCATTCCATCATGTTATTGGTCGTAACAATATTGTTCGTCTTTGTAGATATTTGTACTATCTGCACAAGGACGCGCAAATGATGAGCTCATAAGCTTAGCTGTCGGTCCTTCACCGTTAGTACATCGATATTCAACATTTGTGGTGAATGGATTTAGATTCCATACAAAAGAGCTTGCATTGAGAAGAAAAACGCAGAATAGTGGTGTTCTTGTGAGAGAAGATGATTCAGACTCTAATAAGGAGTATTATGGTGTATTGGAGGACATTTATGAGTTATCTTATGTGGGAAATAGAAAAGTTTACTTATTCAAGTGTCATTGGTGGGATGTGGTTCGCTTAGGAAGAGGATATAAGATTGACAAATATGGCTTCACAAGTGTGAATACTCGGTGTGCCTTGAATACAAATGAGCCATTTGTGTTGGCATCTCAGTCAGAACAAGTCTTTTACTTGGACGACATGGTTGTCACACCTCCCTTTTTACTACCCCACATACTTAAATGCGTATAAATACACTTGTAGGGTATACCCCGACGCTCAATTACCCAAGAAGGATAAAATAACGTAAGGGAAGGAGTTTTTTCCAATTTAAGGACAATCGGTTCGGGATTTTATTAGAGATTAATCGGAGTCGCCACTTGGGAATGACAATGGTGTCCCAAGTCATCGGTTAATCCCGAATCCGAGGAATTTTGACTCTTAAAATGTCTGCGAAGCAGAGGTCCGGATAAGGAACTCTATTAACCCGGGAGAAGGTGTTAGGCACTCCCGGATTCCGTGGTTTTAGCACGGCCGCTCCACTGTCGTTCTTGACTTTTGTTTGACTCAATTGTAGATTTTAACAACATAATGTGCTTTTACGTTAAATATTATTTTTAGGAATTTGCGACATCGCGGAAATACGCCTCGAGTCATACCGCAACCAGTACGCCTATGACTTTTGGTGTATTTCGGCTTTGTCGAGATTTGGATTTGAGTCGCATCAAGTGCACACTCGTTCATAGGAAGGTATATTAAAATCGTGCCTTAAGATAGTCTATATCGGCTTTTAACTTTGGGATAGGCTATGGAATTCACTATTAGCCTTTCCGGGTATACTATGTTATCTTTTTACTAAATGGGGGCCCCGATGTTATTCGGGCGAGGCTCGTCCCAATTTAATTTGATTAAGGTCCAATCCTCAACTATGTTTGCTATGTATTGTTCTTGCCTTATTCGATACTAACATTCCAGGCCCTTTCGAGTTGTTTATTGGGGCCTGGATTTCTTCTTCACTTAAATACATCCGCAATGGGCCGGTCCGGGTCTTGAAACCCATAATGCCTTCGAGTCTTCAGTTGATGGATCATTCAGTTTCGTATAACAATTCAGGCCCACGTAATGTTTTGGACCCAAACCAAACGAATTTTAACAAAATAGGAACACAATTTTACAATGCGATAAATACACATAATTTAAGAGGCAAAACTTGAACATTTTATTAATCAAAAAGAGGAGATTCAATACACAAAGTTTCAACTTTAAGTTCAATATCTATATACAGGGAGCTGGATTAACAGGCTAATCAATGAGGGAATTAAACTAACCGATGACTTTTGCCCTTGTTCTTTGAGAATTAACCAATATTAACGAAGAAGTTATAAACTAAGAAATGAACGGTTTAGCTGTGTTATTTATAGTCTAATTACTTACCATGATTACCAGGCTATTACACTAAATGACTAAGGGATTTGTTTTAGATCTTGACACTGGATCACTTCCATTTTTAAGTACTGAATTCCTAATTGCCGTTGTTCAATTATTAATACTGATATGAGCCAGATTTATTTGAAGCTCCTAAAACCAATTTTACATTAAAGTTACTTCAATGGTAATTTCCTATTCTATCTCATTTGAATTTGGGATATTGACAAGATAAGCTAATTTCGCCAGCATACTAATTAACTCCTATATGAGCTTCTGTTATTGGAGACCTATGTGATAGTTATTTAACTTCATTTTTAAGATTTTTACCTAATTAACTAGGTGAGGTACTAATTACTACTACTACTATACTACCACTACTACTAGCTATTACATGATTTTGTTTGGTTTTCTGTTTTCCAGCTATAACATACTACTACGAGGAATAATCTACAATGGAAACTAATCACTGTAAAAAACTACAACTACACGACAGCAAAATCAGGATCTCTCATTTTATTTCATCAGTGTCATCAATACAGCTTCAAGTGAAAGAGATATGTACCTGAATCACAAAGAAAATCCAATGAGTCTAGGGGGTAAAGCAAGTAAGCACAGCAAGACTCGAACAATGAATGCAACAGTAGAGTGAAGATCCAAATGCGTAGAACAACACAGCAACACAACAACAGCAAACGAGCAGTAATCCAAAGCAGATAACCCAGAGAAATTCGATAGAAAACCCAAAAATCCTACTGTTGTATTGCTAATTCTAATCTCTCAAAATTTTGTATAAAAACAGCCTTGATGTATTTTCAGATTGCTTAAGTTGGAACCCCCCTTTCAGCCCCATTCTTAGAGGTATATATAGATATTTTTTAGGGCTGAAAACTTGGGGAGGAAGTATGGGATTAATCCCACTTCCCCCTCCTAAATTTATGAATTATGCACTTTAGCCCCTATTTCTGTTATGAAAAACCCTTCCAGCATGTGCTGGAAGGTTCTAAAGATTCCTTTTAGGGGTTTTTACTAGTGTATCCCTAAGGGTTTGAGATTTTTACAGATTTCCCTTTTTAGGGAGACCATTATACCCTTAAATCTCTGCAAAATTTCAGAAATCAGGGGTACAAAGGACTCCCCTACCCTCTTAGGTTCTAAACTATTACTAATTCACCTTTTTAATTCCCAATTGTGCCCCCTAAGGGCACTGCTGATTCACCAGTTTACCTAGGTTAGATTTCAGCTTGTTTTGAACTTATTTAACTAATAGCCAGCCCTGGCATTAGTATTTAAGGGCTGGCCAGATTTATTTTGAGAAACTATTTCAGTTTTAGCCACTTTTATTCTAATTCCAGTCAATTAAGACCAGATTATTTCAAATTAAAGCTAATTGCAGGCATAGCCTGCTTTGTTATTATGTTTACCTATTTAAGAACTAGCCAGTCTCAGGTTGAGACTTAGCTTGGGCTATTAAAGCCATATACTGAACAGCTGGGCCCAAAACCTTTACGGGTTTGGCCACTTTGCTGTTCAGGGCTCAATATAGAGCCTGGGCTAGTCTGCATTTGCAGACATAGCCCCTTTTGCACAACCAACCACTTTTAACAGTGAACTCTGTGTTAAGGCTTATAGAATTGGTCAACCCTTTGCAAGGTTGACCATTCTTAGGCCAATTATATAACTTATAGCCTACCTTGTTCATTTCAGTTCTAACCTATTTAAAAACTAGCCATTTTCACGGAACCTAACACTAACAGCTATAACCAATTCCCCTAAGGTCTGACCAGTTAATCAGACATTCATAATCAACAAGAGATAGCAAGAAAACTTAATCATTACCAACATGTACTGCACACAGAAACACACATGATCAAATAAAATGGATTAATCAACCCAAACTCAGAGAAAACAATTGATAAGGTTGAGTTTCAGTCCATTAACTCATATTATTAGACTACATGTGATAAAGTATGAATCCATGTTAGTTCTGACCTAATCACTCCTAGCTCAAGTCATATGACATTTGAAGAACTTTAGAACTTTTAAGGTTCATGGCACAGTTACACATATAAGCATAGATTCTCATGAAACAGTCAATATGACTCATAAAACAATCAACAGAATGGTAATCAGAATTCACTTTCAAGTATTGACCCTAAGATCATGCTAAGCAAACAGGACAGGTAAAGCATAGGGTTATGAACTAATCCTAATCTTGTGTATGCATATGATAGAGCAAGATGAAGATGAAGAAAATGATACCATGGTGGAACAGTGAAAGGGAAACATCTTAGAACAAATTAGCATGGGATTGACATAAGACAAGTAACAGAATCCTATTATTAACAAACTAAAGAAGAGCAAGCTAAGACATCTTATGGCTAATTATCAGAGCAACATGCCAAAATGTGAAACAAAAGAAGAAACAATTGGTAAGAACTTTTATGACTAATCATGCGGATAAACAAGAGAGATTATCATAGAAAGAGGAAAGCAAATGATAAACAAAGAGACAGAGAAACCTAACATAACAGGATCCTAGAAGATAGATATAGTCGCAGAGAAACGAATAGGACATGATGTGGAACAGAAGAATATGTATCAAAAAGAAACAAAGTCAGAGAAGGCAAGCATGAACAAGTGAAAGCAAGCAAACATAGAACCCTAAAACCAACATGCGAGATGTAGAAGAGATAGCCAAACATAATCATGGACGAAAGCGTTAAACAAAAGAGAAGCGAGTATCAGAATCCTATGACTAACATGTGAAGCACAAACTAAGAATCTATAGGACATAAAGAAAACATTCTGAGACATTCGAGACAAGAGAAACACATATGAAAACAAAGAAGCAAAGCAAAACCCTATAACTAACATGAAGAGCAGAAATAAAACAAACACTCACAGGCATGCAAATACACAAATCAAACAAAAAATACACAAAATAAGCAGATAAGGGTCAGGGACTTAGCTCGCGGGGCCTGTCCCCCGAGCTTCCTATTCTCTTTTCTTTTCTCTATTTCTCTCATATTCTCAGGCCTTTCTTCTTGTTTCCTTTTTTCTTTATTCTTTTCCAGACTCTTCCTTTTCCAATTTTCTCTGATTTTCGTTTTAGGGCTTCAAGGCGAAGCCTTTTTGATTTTGGCTTGAGGAGGGGTGTTTGGGTGAGGGTAAAGAACGGATCTTTGGGTGGTTTTGATTTTGGGGGTCGCCGGAATTAGGGTTCCGACAACTCTTTTTGGGATATTCGAGACGGCTGGGGCATATTCGAGTGTGAAGGCTAGTATGGTTGGATAGATCAAGTGAAGCGGAATCGAACGGCATTGGTTTTATGCGGTGGTTCATACTTTAGTGGTCACCGGCGAGGATTCCGGTGACCGGGACTTTGAAGAACAGGATGTTTTTTTCTGAGTTTTGGGTGTGTTATGGAATGAAGAAGAAGAAGAAGAAAAGGGGAGAGGTAAGAGGAGCCGGCGACCACCGTAGGAGTGGTGGCCGCCATGGCGATCTAGGGTTCTCTGATGAAGATGATGAAGGAGATCAGGGGCGGCTAAGTCTCTTATGGTTAATGTAAATGGCAAAATCGTTCAGACAAGGCCCTTTTATAGGCCGACCGTCCCAGGTAATCTCGACCGTCCAATTGATGGAGATCGACGGCTCATATGCGCGTTACTAAAACGACGCCGCATCGTCGCTTATGAGGCCAAGGCCATCAACCGTTAGATCAAATCACACAGACGGCTCAGATCAAATCTCCCATAATTTATTAATTATTGATTCGCCCAATTTTCTTGAGCGGTTGGATCACTTCTCACGAACGGCCTGGATTGATTATTAAATGGATCAGACGGGGCCGTCTCTTGGGCCAATGGACTGGGCCAAACAAACTGGTTTCAACTGGCCCAGTCATATTAAACCTATGTATTTTTGTATTTTTTTCTGATTTTAATTATTTTTATGTATTTTCTTTTTATATTTTTTTTTTCTTTTATGAAAAATTATAAATCCTAATTTACTATTTACTCTAATTTTCTAATATTTTTTTGCAATTTTTCTGCTATTTTTCTTTATTTTCTCCTATTTAAGCTATTTTTAATTTTCTTAAAATCTAACTAATTAAACAAAGTAATTAACTAGCCTAATTTTTGATTTTTTCTAATTTTTACTTATTCAAATACACAAAATATAGCTAATTTCAAACAAAGCAAGTAATTGCACTCAAAAACATATTTATTTTAATTTTGGAATTATTTACCCGGTGCAAAAATCATGTGCTCACAATGGTCAATAATGATTGGCTTGTTGTTGTGAAGACAAATCCTCGCGACCTTTTCAAAATGCCTGATAATGATGATAATTGTGTAGATATCGAAGATAAAGAATTATTGAATGAAGAAGTTTATCAGCAAGAGGAAGCTTAATTTAATACTTTGTGCACCAATGACCAAAAAAATATTATTGAGGTGTCTCTACATAGGGATAATGTTGAACCACAAAGTATTAATTACGATCATGCAAGTACGCAAGCTCAAAACAATGTGCATAATAAGGAAGATGATTTCATTAATGACAATCATGTAGAAATATCAGAGACCAAAGATAGCGAAGAAGAATTATTTGATGATGATGATGATGGGGAGGACACTGATACATCTTCTTGAAGACTAAGAAGCAAAAGACTAATGATATAGATGTTACATCCTATTTTGAAAATTCTCTATATTTTTGTCCGTTAGTTATACTATCCCGTGTATTTGTTTGGAATTGTCAATGAACCAAAGATTAGCGAAGCTTGAATCTTTATATTTCTTTTTTGATTTTGTTCTGATGCTTGAATCTTTAGGTCTATATCTCATTTTGAAGTTCTCTATATGCTTGAAGCTTTATGTCTATATCTCATTTCTGTAATACCAGTTGAAGGATCAGATGCATTGCTACAGAATACAACTAATCTGAAGGTTCCTGATGGTTGTAGATGGTTGATGGGGTGCTTTTCTATATGGTTGTGTGTGTCTGCTGTAGTGTGCTTTAGACCATTGTTGTTCTCCATATATTTTGCTTCTTTTGGCCCTAAAACAATGATAAAAATATTGACCAATACTGCTATATTTGAGCCATTATATATTTAGCAATTATACTGTCATAAAAATAATTGTTGTTCTCTATTCAAATCAATCATTTTCTTTGTATGTTTTATTACATGAAATGAGAGGAATTGGACGAGGAAAACGTGGGAGAGGCCGTACGAGCTGTGGTCGTGAAAATTTTCAAGGACGTGGCAATTCTGGAGCGACGTCTGAGCCACACATATAGACCGAACGTGTATCTGATGCATCTGTAGAGATAGGACAACCAAGTAACCCGAGTCAAGGACCTTTATAGACCGGACGAGTATCTCCTAACTCTCTCCGAATACCTTCTTTATAAACACAATCATCACGAAATGTAGCAGAAACTTTGCATTGCTCTCCAGAGGCTGAAAATTGTGCAAGTTAATATCTGTTTTTTGTTGTTATGTGAAAATTATTTTTACTCATGAGCTACTAATGAACAATAATTTCCTTTTACTTTGTATTTTCTTCCGGCAATAAAAAAAGAGGAATAAGAAAATACAATTCTAAAAGCTTGGAAGTAAAAACTAAGTGTGGTGGCAAAATCAAAATTATGATTCAGATGACATTGATAGAGCAGTAGGTTCTGGGGCTAGAGATATTGTTAATTACTGTGGTTGGGTCATGAGGAGCACTATCTCGTTCCAAGATGGAAATTAGCAGAAAATAGTTATGAAACACGGAGAAGTAATGTGGTTAAAGGTCAAGGTAATAAACTACTTTCAATATTGTAGTGACTTTAAGTTGCAAGGTTTATTTATGTGGTTAGGATATTGAATATAATGTTAAATTTATTATCAGGATAAATTTGAAGTTTGCAGCAGGGTGCGAGAGCATATGTTTCAGGCCTTTGTAATTAGCACTATGCAAAGGCTTTTTAGATCATGGAAAGCTCGACTTAGCATTCTGTACTCTAAGTACAGTACTAATAAAGAAAGATTGTCTCATCGACCTGAAGATGTTGATCTTGAGGACTGGAAATACCTAATACAATATTTTGGAACTCCAGAATTTAAGGTATTAACTTAATACATGGTGATTGTCTCTTTGAATGATGATTTATTAATCTGTTTACCTACAGGTTGTAAGTGAAAGGAACAAAAGAAATAGAAAAAACAAATAACTAAGCATACTTGTGGTACAAAGTCATTTGCAGAAGTAGAGGAATCTACGGTAAAAATATATTTAGTCCCCTACTATTACATATGCTTCTTTGTTATTTACATATTTATATATTTGCTTATATATTTTTTCTCCGTAACTATATTGTAGAGACATCCTATTACTGGAGAATTGGATACACCAGATAAAGTTTGGGAGATTCAACATACACGCAAGGATGATAGAGGCGAACAGGTGCGGTTGGATTCACAATCCCAATAAATTCATGTAAGTTTAGTAATCCTCATTGCCTAGATTTTACACAAATAGCCCATTTGCTGTGACCGTTTCTTGAAACACGTCTTTGCATGTTTCCTTAGTTTGCAACATCATGTTTGTACCCATAATGATCCTCAATCAGTCTGCCAAATGACCAATGCTGCTTAAGTTTACTTTTCCAGCTGTTGTATTTTTGCTCTTGTGCTCATAATGATCCTCGATCACGTTTAGCTTCACTTCTAGGCTATAGAAGTTAATGTTCATATTTCCAGCAGTCATTTCTGTCACCAAAATGACAGGATCAGTTGTATTTGTTAGTAGCTTGCTTAACTCTTATATATGAAAAATGAATCAGTTTGTTATTGGAATGATAGTACACACCTATTGTTTCTCTATTTCTTAAAATCATTTGTGTTACACTTTCAATCCACATATGGAGAGAACATTCTCAGCCCCGTAAAACCACATTAAATTTATTGTGAACACAAAATTGCATTACTAATATACTAAGATGGTTCCTGTTTCAGAGTGGATACTGTGAATGCATGGTTCCAAAAATTGTCCAAATTCCTGGTACCTTTCAATTGCCAAACATTAGGCTGGACACAAATCAAAGTGTTCTGTTTCATCACTAAGTAACTTATGTGCCTGGTACTTTATCCGCTTCATTTTATGAAACACTATTTTCTGTTTTTGAAAACTTTTTAACTATGAAATTTCTTAGTTTACTCTTAAATGGCATGCTCTTATGATTTGTTGTTGATTCAAGCAGCATCCAGTTTTTCAAATGGAGCTCATATAGTACACTGGATTGAACTTGAACAGACATCAAATTTCCCATAATAGAAAAATAGCTATTGTATTCATAAATAAAAGGTAAACATGTACCATAGAAAAAAGTTGCCAAAACTGTAGTAAGATACATCAGTTGGACGTTGAGAGCACGAGCGAACATAGAAATAAACAAGACGACATATTCTGTACAATGGTTAGAAAGTAATAATAGATGGAGTTCCATAGACCATAATGTCAATATGTACAAGATTAGCATGTAATTCTCTAGGTCAGAAGCAGTCCACTCTTTGCTTGTACCATAAACTACTGTTTCCAACTGTTAGTAGCTTGTTTAACTCTTATATATGAAAAATGATATCACAATCATATCGGCAGCACTTGCACATCTGTTGGTTTCCTCTTTGTCAGTGGCAGTAAAGAAATCCTTATTGTTAGCAAAGTTCACTGTTTGGTCACTAACAACTTGGTTTTGATTTAAATGATTATGCATAATGTAGGCTCAACTCCAGGAAGTTGTCGCTCAGCAACAATCTGAGGAGATCGAGCATCCCATGACTAGAGATGAAATTTTATCTTCCGTTGTTGGTGAGAGAACAGGCTATGTTCGTGGAAAAGGATACGAAAAGAAGCCTCCAAAAAAGAGTAACATTCAACAGACAAACATAGAGGCCAGCGTGTCTTCTGCTATTGATATTGTGCGTCAGGAAATGCAAGACGAGATGAATAGGAAGTTGCAAGAAGAACGTGAACAAATGGCTGCTGAGTTGCGAAGAAATATGGAAATTGAGTTGGAAAGGAAGTTGGCATAGGAGCGTGAACACGCAAATGCAGACACAGACAAGTGGATTTCTCTAGAAGTGGACAAGAAGATGCAAGAACAATTTGCTAGTTTCTTAATCAGAATGCAACAACAACAGGTACTTGCTCCGCTCCTTCTTAACAATTCTTTAGTAGGAACTCACAAGTTGGTATTAACATGATAAAGAAAAGAATGCAATTAATTTAGTTGGCACTCCTCATCACTAACCTAAATTTATTATTTCCAACGTGACACTAGCTCCAACAAGTTTACTTTTCCCTTCTATAAAGTTGGCACTCCTCGTCACTAACCTAAATTTCAATAGCTAAAAAGCATGCGCGATAGTTGGAATAACGTAATTAATTTATCAGCTTTTTGCAAGGGTAATAACAATTGTTGCCCACGATGATCATCTGTGTTCGTATGAGGTGTTCCCAGTATTAGTCTGTTTGGTTGGGTGCAAATTGTGTTTTGGATACAAAGCGTTTTGACCAGTACTGTTTCAGATTTACTTTCGGAAAATTTTCATTTCATTTCCTGAAAATTGCTTACAAGTATAACATATTTTACATTCTTTCACGACTGAAATAATGAATTGATACATGTACTTACAGCTAAATTCCATTTCACATAAGAACAAAAGATAATGGGGCAAAACGGTTGCAGCTGAAAGCTAGTTGCAATAGATTTTTTGGACCAGCAAACAACATCCCCATTCGTCTTCCTTTTTCTTTTTTAATACAAAATTAAAATGGAAACAACCTTATCATGTTTATTTAAGAGAAGAATTGCCAACAAGAAAAAACCATTTCTTTGCAATGTTTCAATTTTCATTTTCAACTGATTTCAAACTTTATTGGACTACAACCATATCTGGTATATATATATATATATTCTCTGTAGCTTTACAATGCCAATATTTTTGAATACTAAGGCTGCACTCGTTCACTTGTGATAACTTGCATGGTATACTACATGGGCTCTATTCCTGAAGATCCAAATAATGCAGAACATTGGATTTATAAAATGGTCAATGTAATTTTGCATGACCACTGTCCTAGAGAAATTACCCCATGGTCGACCTAAATATGTAGTAACATTATTCATTTTCTCCAACTCTTGAGTTGCTTTTAGTGCGTAGTTTTGCAACACTATTCCTGTTGCGCCATTCACAAAAGAACCAATTAAGTTTATGGTAGTTTTAGCTAAGAACCAATTTAGAAAGCAGTATACAATATACAATTTAATTAGGTGTTACTATCTAAACCAAATAAAAGATTAGTTATGGGGTTCAACAGACTTCACCTTAAACAAATAAGGTGGATTTCAACAGGCCTCAAGGTATCGGACTAACTTATCTTTTTCAACAGGCCTCTCTACAATAATCTTTTTTTTTTAATTTGTTCTTATATATCCTTTTGTCTAGCAGGGACAAGGCACTTAAACAGTGATTCAAGCATGATATCGAGAAAGGAGCAGTTACAAGGCACTTAATATTTTATCTTTTTTGGGATATGTATATGCTTACAATTACAATGCACAATGAAGTGTCGGGTAGTATATATGTAATTGACAATTTAGTAATGATAATATTTGTAATATTCGGCTGGAGAAATTATTTTGGTTTTTGGTATTTGTCAAGCATTATTGGTTGATATTAATTTTGAGAGAATTAGGTTCTTACGGGTATGGAAATATATATAATTTTGGTCATTATAATTGTTGAGAAAATAACTTTTAGTGGCAATATAGTTTTGTTAAAAATTTAGTAATTGCAAGGTTAATTTCTTTTGCAGCAGGTTCAGTCGCTACAGAAAACAATGTGTCGCTCATGGTTAAACCTTTTGTCACCACTTTAGTTGCTTCTGAAAGACATTTATAATGGCGACATAATTTTGCCACTGAACATAATATTTAGTCGCGAGTTCAGTCGCTACAAAAAACAATGTATCGTTCATGGTTAAATTTTTTGTGGCCACTTTAGTCGCTACTGAAAGACATTACATAGTCTTGCCACTGGCCATAAAATTTTTTTGTTGCAATTTTAGTCGCCACTATAAATTATTTATAGTGGCAAGAAATCTTGCCACTGAACACAAATATATTGTGTGGCGACAATTGTCGCTGCTAAAGGTAAATATATAGTGGCGACTTGTTCTTTTGGAGCACTTTTTGGTAGCATTTTTTAACAACCTGTTGTGGCAACTTTGTCGCCACAGAAGATGTTCTTTTAGTGGCATCTATATATGTCGCTACTAATGACCTTCAGTTACAGCTTTCTTTGTGACAATATAAAGGTCGCCACTAATAGTATTCAGCAACGACTTCTAAGGCTTTTATGGCAACCTATGTCGCCGCAATTAGTGTGGTTTCTTGTAGTGATATAAATTACGTGTGTTATTGTAATTTATTTCTACTAGTGACGTATATATGATATTTAAAAAAACTATCAAAAATTAACCGAACCGTACCGATATCGAAGAGAAATCGACATGATTGGGACATTCTTATTTTAATTAGATTATTATTTATTAAACTAAAAATAAAAAAAATCGTGAAATAAGAAAATACTATCGAAAATTTATATTTTTCGGTTGCTATGATTTTTGTATAAGCTACTGAAAGTTTATTGATTTTGTGTAAGAAATCAAAAGTTTAATGATTTTGTATTAGCTAATGAGCTACTCTTCTTTATGACTAAATTAATTGCAAGACTGCAAGTTTTCGACGTGTTTCTAGATTAATAACATGTTTGGTTTAAATGGTAATACTATGTGAATTAATTATTCAATAACTAATTTCGAGTTTATTATTTTCAGTGGAGAGAAAGTCATAGTTTAAAAGTAATTTAATTTCTCGTATTGTCATCAAATGCCACTTATTGAGAAAAGTTAATTTCCCTAAGAAGAAGATATCGAATTAACTTTCCCAAGAATAAGAAGACAAGCAATGGCTTCTAAATTTTAATAGTTCAATCAAAAGAGTGTATATATCTAGAGTACTTTCCCGTATTTCTTCTAAATGGACTCTTAACTAAAACATCAACCAAAGAGTTTAGGGGGACAAAAAGAAAAAAAAAAATTAAAAATAGCCAGATATACAACTGATAATTGAAAAACAGTCACATTTTCAAAAGTAATCAAAATGTTGCCACCATTTTGTACGAAGATCAGATCTGAACAAAAACATCTTTAAAAATTCCATCATAATATTTTGGAGTCTGAATCTTTTACATATGAGATTTCAGCATAATGTGCTGAAATTTCATAATGTATTGAAATTCCAACATAATATGATGAAAATTTATGCGCATAAAAATATTGGGCTTTATGATAGTTAACCGGAACAAATGAAGAGGAGCGCAATACCCTTCGCACTCGATTGCCTAATCAAAGTTAAAACTTTCATCTTCTCTTGAATGGGTCCCCAATTTAACTATCGGCTTAGTCAAATCAATCGTTTGGTTTCACATCAACCAACGGAACAAACTTTAAAATTATACTAGTTTCGAATCAGCCGTTCATTCAACACTGCTATAACCTCTGCACGAATTCGCGTACTGGCCACAAATCTCACCAAATCTCAAACAAAAGATTGTATTTTATAAAATAAATACTACAATTTAAAAATTGTTGAGCCTTTCACTGCAAACATTTTAATTGTGATCCTTATCTTTATACTTCACTGTCATGCCAGCCACTAATAAAAGCACGTTTAACAATAAGAAACAAATGATTCATAGTCAATAGGTCATTACAATTTTCATATTAATGATCCTATTAATATAGGGTGGGGGCCAGGAAGGCGTGGTTCGATTTTGTAAGGGGTAATAATACTTTTGGTCCCTTTTAGTTTTAGCCCTTGTGATTTTTGATTATACATATTTAACCTCCAATTAACGAAAAGATACACATTTGATCCTTTTACATGTGAATATCATAGAGTTAATATATTTATTAATTGTTCTTACCGCTTAATTACTCATGTATCGTGTTAAGATTGTATTTTTACTTCATATATAACAATAATAAATTTTTTGAATAGTTCACAAATAACATATATCTTGCATAAAGGGACCAAAAGTATTCATTGAATTGGATTTATGATAATAGCGAATTTTCTTTTTGTCCATATATATATCAACAAATGTGGTTCCAAGGATTGATCGAACATCTAAAGAGGAGGAAGGGCAGTGACGGATCCACAAGGAGTCTTATGGGTGCTTAGGCACCTATTGTCTTTGGCAAAACTTAATAGATTATATAGGAAAATTATCAAAAACTTTGATTAAGTATTGAGTGAGCACTCATCACTAATTTTTTTTTTTTTTGATATTTTTATTAGTGAACACTCGTAATTTTAAAATCTTGAATCCGCCACTGGATGAAGGATGATGTCCGTGCTTGGGCTGGGGACCTATCGGCCAATCATTTCTTTTTTGGAATAGAAAGAAGAAAGGATGATCATTTAGTTAAATGTGCTTTGTCAAATATATATCAAAAAGTCGAAAATCATTATTTATTAACATTGAGGGATCAAAAGTGTTATAATTTTGCAATAATAGGTATGATAGGAGTGGCTGCCAAACTTGTAGATATATAGTTAAATATCATTTAATAGCATCATAAATTCTTTTTGTCTATGGAAATTATGAACAATAAATTGCCAGCGATGTTCAATTTCTTCACACCTATAGAATGTATGTAAAGTAATAAAATAAAGAAAGAATTACAAGAAAATACACATGTCTTTAAGCATAACAAAAGAATGGCTTATGTTATAAGTTTTACCCAACTTAATTCACATTGTACATATTTTAAAAGCATTATCAAATTTAAAATACGTGTTCTTACAATCATTTCTTCTAATATGTATGGAGTTAAATTTGTGTTCTCACAACAGCTACCATTGCTTTCTCTCTCTCTTCTTCTAGCATCTTCTATATTTGATTCAAGGGACCATGTATTTTCTGCTTCTACTCTTGTGTCACTTGATTGCAATGTAAGAAAACTGAAGAGTAGAAGTCCAAAATTGAAGACCATTCAAAACTTTGCTTTCGAAAATGAGTATTTTTGAATTTGTTAATTATATGGATCGGGTGTTATTCCAATTGATTAAAAATATCAAAAGGAGTTCAAAAGTTAAATTTGAAGTGCTTTGGAGTAGATTTGAGCAAGATTTGAGTTAAATTTCAGAAAAGATGCTAGGAAGAAGACGAAGTCAGATTTTTGTATAACTATGTATACTTGTACAATAGCGTATATGAGTGTAGAAAAATACCTTATACACTCTTATGCACCTTTATATAAGTGTCTGTACACGAACTTCTTCCACGATTTTCAGTGGCAATTCTTGTTCAAAATCAATCCAAATCTCCACTAAATGAATTCAAATTTTATATACTACCTCCTTATACTATTTCTAACAAGTCTAAATAACACCTACTCCAAATTTCTCATAAAATTAAATTTAAAATTTAAATCCACATATTTAAGCTTGTTAAAAGTCTAATTTTCACCACCCAAATAAATTTGGTTTGTTGAACTAATATTGGAGTCATACTTAATCATTCGAAAATTAACTTAAAAACTTGAGGAATCTTTTTAAAAAATTAAATAGTAATTTTGAGAACCCATTGGAATTGGATGTTGAATCTTAGCCTATTACTTTTGGGCTAGTTGGTTGTAAATTGAAATATTGGCTATAAAATTGAAAAGTAGAGAGCCCAGTTATTCTAATTTGAGATTTATGATAGAAATAGCATGGGTTTGCCGCTTTTGGGACTGGTTATTAAAAAATATCAATGTTTACAAAGTCATTAAAAAATAACTATTATTTTGGTGCAACACGAAAAGTTCCAACATAATATATTGGAGATCTGTGCACATGTGTACGAACTTCCAGCATATTATGCTAAAACTCCGACTAGCGAAAAGTTCCAGTATAATATATTGGATATTGGAGCACTGGTGCTCCAATCTCTAGTATATTATGCTGGACCGATATATTATACTAGAACTCCAATATAATATACTCGAGTTCCAGTATACTGATAATAGATGAATTTAATTATAATTAAGCCCTAAAGAACCACATTCTTGTATAGTTTTGATGATAAAAATGATAGCAAAATGCTCTGATTAGCACTTTTCATGCTTTGCAGGTTATATATGAGAAGAGAAGGCTATGGAGTACTTTTAGGATGAAATACGGAGAACAAAAGGCCACTCATAAAATATCCGCCAAGAGAACCACTCGAAGGCAGCTCAAGCCAGACCTGGAGAAGGACTGTCACGGTTCCACCGTAACCGCGGCAGAAATGCGGAAATGTGTAGCTGCAGAAAACTGGAGAATCAGAGAGCAGGTTTGACCGCGGTTCCACCGTAACCGCGGTAGAGGCAGAAAAGTTCAGGGACTTAAGTGCAAAATACAGGATTTTTAGCCCAAACCCTATTTTAACCACTAGATTTCGCCCAAAGGAGGCATATATTGTATTAGAGAGTACTTTGGCAAGGAAAATAATTGTGAGAGATCACCTAAAATATCATATATTCGTCTTCTCTAATTTTTCTTACAGTTATGATTATGAATATTGTTCTAATTTATTTACCCATAGTTATGAGTAGCTAAATCTTTTGTCTAGGGTTTTGATGGAACCTATTGAATGATGAACTTCTTGTTTAAGTGAATACCATTTGCCAGTTTTAATTTTTATTTGTTCAATTATGTATTTGTTGTAGTTAATAGACAGGATCCAAATTAGTTGTGCATATTTAATGTGCATTACTTAGTAGAGAGTGCATATTTAGGTGAATGTTGAACAACACCACCCCCAAAGTATAAGTGGGATCTATAACTGCGGGGTTAAAGGCATGATTAGGACTAACAAAGCCTTGGGTGCAATCTTAAGTGAACATTGATAAACAAAGCTAGTTAGTGTATCTAGGGAGAGTGCATGTTGTACATTACTGTGATTACTCGGGAGAGATTTACGGTAAGAAGAGCGTTCATGATTGATAGGAATGCGTTGGTGAATTTGTATGAAATATAAACAGAAAGAATTCCATCAATAGGGAAAATCATTACCTTAGCGCTTTCTTATTATTGTTTACAGTTAGTATCTTAGTTTACAACTATTTACTTAATGTTAATCTTAGTTAGTAAAAACACTCTCAATTGTGATTCTCAACGTTTGGGAAATTGATTCTAAAGAGTTTAGTAGGTCTAAAGATAGTGATTGATAGGTTAATTCTCGATGGATTCAACTTCGGGCATAATACTCAGGTTATATTTGCAACGTCCGCATGGTTTTTTTTTATAAGGCATAGTTGGGCGTGATCAAATTTTAGCGCCGTTGCTGGAAAATTAATAGAATTATCAATTACCATTGATAGAAATAAAAAAATTCTTAGTGTAGTCAGTTTTCTCTCTACCCAATTTCTCAATGAAATTTTGGTTGTTGATTTGGTTACACAGGTGTATGCCTAGAAATTCTACGAGGACTGGAGAACTACTTGAAGGACTCTCAGACCCCAAGTTAGCATTTCGGATATTGAACCGTGCCAACAAAAGATTTCAACAATCCCAACAAACACACAAACTCAAAATTGACATGGGTGACGTAAACAACGTCAACAGAAACATTAGAGAAGTGGCACCTCCTGTGCCCGAGGCTGCACTATATGACTAAGCACAACTCACAGCTGACAATCTGGCCACTGCCATTGTTGTGCCCACAATACAAGCCGACTCGTTCATGATCACGAATAACATGATGCACTTGTTGCAAAATAGAGGACTCTTTTCTGGGACACAAGTCGAAGATCCTCAGTAGCACTTGAAGAACTTTCTGTCTATTTGCAAAACCCAAAGGCAGCCCAACATAACTCCAGAAGCAATCAGGCTGTTATTGTTCCCAGTCTCGGTGACAGGAGCTGCTCAGGTCTGGCTAAACTCACTCCTCATAAACTCTATAGAAACTTGGGATGAGTTAGTCAAGCAATTTCATATCAAGTTCCACCCGCCCAATAAAATGGCTCAACAAATTGATGAGATCGTGAGCTTTAAACAGAAACCAATGGAGACACTGCATGAGATATGGAGCTGGTTTAAAGGAATGTTGGTTCTATGTCCACACAATATTATTCCAGATCAGATGTTGGGACAACGAGTTTACATGGGACTGTGAGATAGCATGAAGAACATTATAGATGCCTCAGCTGGTGGGGCATTTTTGAGCAAAACCTGAAGAGAAGGTCAGAGTCTGCTTGAAAAAATGGCACAGAATTTGGGGTGGACGACCAGGAATGCACCTATCACTCCAATGGTGCACTCAGTGCCTTTTGATACATCAAATTCCATGGCTAAAAATGTGGCAACCCTACTAATGCAGATGAGCATACTCACCAAAAAGGTGGAGGAATCAGGGCAGAAACATCAAGTGCATATTGTAGATACTACTAATGGGGGCTTGTGCACATCTTGCATAAGTCAACCAATTGGCAATCCTTGGAATGCGGAACATGATCATCATAACCAACACCCGGAAGACATGAACTATATGTTGAATTATGGAGGCCAAAGACAGGGTAATCAGAACTGGGGTCAGCAGAATCAACAGCAATATAGTCCAACTCAACCACAGTTTAACACTGAAAACATGGGAGGTGTGAGACCCCCCAACAATATGGCACCTTATCCAAGGCCACAAGGGTACAATAATCACAATCATCAGCAAGGGTATCCCCCACCTCATCAGTAGCACAGTGGGAGGCAAGAATATGGGTTCGCTAGACTTGAAGTAATGATGCAGCAGGTTATTGGGTCCAATGCAAAAATAAATGAAAGAGTATGTGCACATGATGCAGCAATCAAAAATATTGAAGTACAAATGGGCCAGATTTTAATGTCTCTGAACAACTGTCCTCAGGGGACATTACTTGCAAACACTGAGATATATTCGAAAGATCAAGGCCCAAAGCAGCTGATGGCAGTGAGTCTACGAAATGGCAGAGACTTAGATGTAGGGGAAAAGATAGCTAGAGAAATTAGACAGGCTGGGACACTCATACTAATGCCCATTGAGCTGGATGAGTCAATTAAACTGACAGAGGTGACAGTCCAGCCTGCACAAGAAGAAGAGATCATTCAGCAGGAGATCGAGAAAGCAACTAACCCAGTTCAGGAGCCAATAATTGAGATAGTAGCTGGTAAAGATCAGTCCTAAGTGATTGGGAAGAAGAGACCTCCCGCCTCTATGGACCTGCCCCTTCTCCATAGAGGTTGGACAAGCATCAAAAGGAGGAGCAATATAAAAAGTTCTTTGAGATGCTTAAACAAATCCAGGTGAATATACCATTGATCAAAGCTTTAAAGGAGATGCTTGGATATGCAAAAATGATGAAGGACTTGATGTCTAGTAAGTTTGACTTTCAATATTTAGCCAAAGTTACACTTACGCAAACTTGTAGTGCAGTGGTGTCCAGACCAATTGCAAAAAATATGTCTAATCCAGGGAGCTTTACGATTCCATGCACTATTGGCAATTATGCCTTTGCTAAGGCACTTTGTGATTTAGGGGCCGGAATTAATCTCATGCCCCTGGCTATTTATAAGAGATTGGGCATTGAGAGAGATAGATCCACCTCCATGTTGTTGCAGCTGACCGACAGGACCGTGAAACGACCGTCTGGGATCCTAGATGATGTGCTAATTCAGGCAGGGAAATTTATGTTCCCTACAGATTTTGTGATCCTGGATTGCAAAGTAGATGAAGAGATTCCTATAATCTTATGAAGACCACTCTTGGCCACGGGGATAGCTCTAATTGATTGTGAGACCGGGGAGCTCAAGATGAGACTCAATTATGAAGAAATAACATTCAATGTACAGAAGTCTATGAGGCGACCAAGTGATTTCGCCAATTGCTCTCTTATTGATGCCGTGGATGTAATAGTAGACCTGATGATGAGGTGTTGACTATTGATGACCCCCTTTTTGCATGTTTGATGAACTTAGATGAAGTGAATGGTGAGGATTTGGCGGAATGGGTGTTGGCATTAGAAGGTAAGGGTTTTGGAACAGAAATCTAGAATTTGAGCCCTTGCACTTAGAAAAGTGGGAAACTCCTCTAGCCAAGCCATCTATCGAAGAACCACCAAAACTGAAGTTAAAGCCTTTGCTCTCCCACCTCAGGTATGAATTTATGGGACCTGACTCCACATTACCTGTTATTATCTCATCTAGTTTGTTAGACGTGCAGGCTCAACAACTCTTACAAGTACTAAAAGAGTGCATGACTACCGTTGGGTGGACCATGGCAGACATTAAGGGGATCAGCCCCGCCTACTGCATGCACAAGATTCTACTGGAAGAAGGTCACAAACCTTCTAGGGAACACCAGAAGAGGCTGAACCACAACATGAAGGAAGTGGTAAAGAAGGAGGTGATAAAGTGGTTAGATGCGGGAATTATTTTTCCATTCTCTGATAGCAGCTGGGCGAGCCCAGTTCAATATGTTCCTAAAAAGGGTGGCATGAAGGTTGTGAAAAATTACAACAATGAATTGATATCTACAAGAACGGTCACAGGCTGGAGAATCTGCATGGACTATCGGAAGTTAAATCTAGCAACTCAAAAAAACCACTTCCCACTTCCCTTCATTGATCAGATGTTGGACAGACTGGCAGGGAGGTCACACTTCTATTTTTTGGATGGGTACTCAGGGTACAATCAGATCTCCACACCGAAGGACATATAGAAGACCTCTTTCACCTGCACGGGTGGCATTTATGCCTTTAGACGGATGCCCTTTGGCCTATGCAATGCACCCGCCATATTCTAACGGTGCTTGATGGCCATATTCACTGACATGGTAGAGAACATAATTGAGGTGTTCATGGATGACTTCTCAGTGGTGGGAAATTCATTTGATGAGTGTTTGATAAATCTAACGCGAGTGCTGAAACGATACATCGAGACTAAATTGGTTCAGAACTAGGAGAAGTGCCACTTCATGGTACAAGAAGTCATAGTCTTGGGGCACCAGGTGTCGAGCAAGGGAATTGAGGTGGATCGTGCGAAAGTAGATGTAATAGCAAAGTTGCTTCCCCCAACCCCAGTCAAAACAATCAGAAGGTTCCTTGGGCATGCCAGTTTTTACCGGAGGTTCATAAAAGACTTCTCCAAAATTGCCAACCCTCTCTGTAAGTTGTTAGAAAAAGAACACCCGTTCTGGTTTTCTGATGATTGCAAGGTAGCATTTGAGGAGTTAAAAAAGACACTGGTCACATCACTAATCATTGTTTCCCCTAGCTGGGAGCAACTGTTCGAACTAATATGTGATGCCAGTGACTATGCAGTGGGGGCAGTGCTGGGCCAGTGGAAAGAAAAATTGAGTGGAGCCCAGTTGAACTACACTGTGACTGATAAGGAGATGTTGGTTGTGGTGTTCGTGTTTGACAAGTTCCGATCCTACCTTATAGGGTCCAAGGTAATTGTATATACTGACCATGCAGCTCAGGTACTTAATCGAAAAGAAAGAATCTAAGCCATACCTAATTCGTTGGGTGTTGCTACGGCAAGAATTCGATCTTGAAATTCGTGACAGTAAGGGCACTAAGAATCAAGTCGTTGATCATATATCACGACTTGAGGGAGCTGAAAAGGCAGTTGAGGTTGAGGAAATTCTGGAAACTTTTCCAGACGCGCAGCTGCTCGCCACCACTCTTCAGGAAGCACCATGGTATGCAGGCGTTGCTAATTACATGGCCAGTGGTATAGTTCCTTACGACCTTTCATCGGTCCAAAGGAAAAGGTTTTATCATGAAAGCCACCAGTATTACTGGGACAAGCCTTATCTGTTTAGAATATGCATTGATAATATGATCTGGAGATGCATCCCCGAGATAGAGCAATCTTCTGTTTTGCAGGCTTGTCACACATCGGCGTATGGTGGACACTTTGGAAGGGTCAGGACAACGACAAAGGTGCTAGAGGCTGGATTCTTCTGGCCAACAGTGTTTAAAGAGTTCTACAATGAATGTCAACGGGCGAGGAACATTTCCCAGAGCCATGAGATGCCCATGAACCCAATTCAAGAGGTGGAAGTGTTTGACGTCTGGGGATTGACTTCATGGGTCCTTTCGTCAGCTCCTATGGCAATAAGTACATTCTTGTTGCTGTAGAATATGTGTCCATATGGGTGGAAGCTGCTGCATTGCCCACCAACGATGCAAAAGTGGTAGTGGGATTTTTGAAGAAGAACATATTCACCCGCGTCGGGACACTACGAGAAATTATTAGTGATGAAGGAACTCATTCTGCAACAGAGCCTTCAAAACGTTTCTTACTAAATACGATGTGTGCCACAAGGTGGATACTCTGTACCACCCGCAGACTAGTGTACAAGTTGAAGTGTCCAACAGAAAATCAAGAGTGTATTAACAAAAACTATGAACGCCACAACAACTGATTGGGCAAGGAAGCTAGATGATGCACTATGGGCTTACAGACATGCCTTCAAGACACCAATTGGTATGTCACCATACAAGTTGGTGTTTGGGAAGGCTTTCCACCTACTAGTGGAACTTGAACATAAAGCGTGGTGGGCGTTGAAACAACTGAACTTGGATATGGATGCTGCGGGCACAACAAGAATCACTAAACTACATGGGCTCGAGGAGTTCAGATATATTTCTTTCGAGAGCACAAAGTTGTATAATGAGAGAATGAAGAGGTTGCAAGACCAAAACATTTTTGAGAGGAATTTCAAATTCGGGGACATGGTATTACTCTACAACTCAAGACTATGTCTGTTCCCAATTAAACTTAAGTCACGACGGTCTGGATCATTTCGAGTAGTTGAAGTTTTTCCTTCAGAGGCTGTTCAAATTGCCACAGAGAATTACTCCCGTACATTTAGAGTTAATGGTCAAAGATTGAAGCTATACGTGGGCATGATCGAGCCAAAGGAAGTGTCTGAGATGCACCTGACTGAACCACAAAGGTCGAGCGAGCCGTAAATGCGTTCATCCTATGTCGTGCCGCGACGTTAAATCAGGTGCTGCGTAGGAGGCAACCAACAACATTGTTGTAAGTGTAACACATTATATATATATATATATAATATATAAAGAAAACGAAGATTCAGAATACTTCCCAGACCGCGGTTCCACCGTAACCGCGGTGATACTACGGTCAGATAACCCCTCTGATGTTCGATCAGTGCGTTTTTATCGTAAACGCGGTCAAACCACGGTGGTGACCCCTTTCTGAACCTCATTTACCGCGGTTCCACCATAACCGCGGTAGAACCGCGGCAGACCACGTCGGGCCCAAGTACGCGATAGTTAGTTTTTAATATTTTTTATTTTTTCTTTATTCTTTTTAGCCCCCCCCCCCCATTTACCCAAATCCCCACCTATACCCTAAATCACTCTCCCCCTAAAACACGCCCCCTCCAAAAACACAATCATGTCTTCTTCTCTTTCTCTCGAAATCTCACTCCCCAATCTTCGTCCTCCATTGTCATCTTCTTCAAAGCTCATCACCACTACCCACCCCTTCCCTCCTTCATTCAAGTAAGTTAATTTTCTTCTTCCTTCTCTAACTTTTCATCTTAAATTAGTGTAATGTAGCCTACATTTGATTGATTAAAACCTAGGTAGAAGTAGTGTTAATTTTCGTTAAATCTTTGCTTCTTTTCTGTTTTTATTATTGTATTTGCTTCTTATGAACTTGTGAAATTCTTATGGGTGGGATTTCATGGTGCTTCAATTGTGGGGGGGGGGGGGGTTTGAGCATGTTTGGAGGCCTAGAAAAAAAAATTGTAGTGAAGTTTGGTGGACGAGCCACTTTGGCCGAAAATCTGGGTGTGTGTGATGAGATTTTGGAGCACTTTGTGCCCCCATTAGTTTGTGTGGTGTTGTGTTTGACATGAACCACTTGAGGGAGATTATGTGGGGTGTTGTTTGGCGAAATTGTGAGTTAGTATTATTGTGAGGGCCATTGTGGAGGGTGTTAACCTTAGACACCATACTAGTCGGCAATTGGCATAGTTTGGAAAAAAGAAATAAAAGGGGGATATTGTTTGGTGCTATCGGGTGGCGAAGTCTGAGTACATATCCAACTGGCACTAGTTAGGATACATTTGATGGTTCTACTGAATTGTTTGCAGGTACTATGGCTCGTAAAAGGAAAAAGAGCGCGACAGACTCTTCCCAAGGGCCACATTATGATGCCTCCAGGTTCGAGTCACCAGAGGCAGAGGGCCAATTTCATGCCAAGGCCACTAAGAAATTTATCCCTGAGATTCCTGTTGACAGGGCAGCCCTTCGTGCGAAAAAAGCAAAGATGTATGAGGAAATCCAGCGGAGGGAGATGGAGTTCTTATTTGGTGACCCTGAGCCGGTGAACCCCATGATAGTAAGGGAGTTCTATGCAAACTGCCCAGAACATATGTTGCGGGATGTGACTATGTGGGGAAGGGTAGTAAATGCCTCAATTGCAATGATTTGCCAGGTTTTGAGGCTGCCCACCTTCTCTGGTTCCATTGACTATTACCAAGACGCACAAGGAGTCACTTGAGAGACAATGACTAAGGTACTCTGTGCGGGTGGGGGGACCAATCTGGCTACATGACAACATTACGCTCCACTCCAAGTTATTTACACATTTGGCTAATTGTTGGTTCACCGTTATTTGCAGCCGTTTCCTGCCCACAGGTAACACGACTGACGTGAACTACCAAATAGCTGTATTTACTTGGTGCTTCGTCACTAAGAAAGGCTTTGATATGGTGAAAATTATTGGAGATGAATTGGTCCTTCGGTCACCGCTACTATCCAAGGGGTTCTAAATCCCCTCACCGGTGACAAGGTTGTGTTTTCTGAAAAATGCACCCATCAGTCCTACAGATGGAGACTTTCCCACTAAAGCACCATTAAAAGCTTCAAGCATCAGAGTGGGCTGAGATGTGCCCACAACCATAGATATTGGTGATGAGGAGGTAGCCCCAGCACCAATGGCACGCTCTAGGAGGTCCTCTGACGAAGCCGGATCCTCTCGGCATCCCCTCACTGAGACAAGAGTGTCGAGATTACAATCCACCCGGCCTATGCTAAGTTATATGGAGGAGGAGCTCGTGGACCTTCAGGCATCAGTTGATGGTCTACATGTGCGAAGGGATGCTATGTCTCAGCGACAGTCTAGGTCTGAGAATCGCGTGATGGTGGGGTTCCGTGCCTTGGGACGAGCTTGTCATGTGTACCCTAGTGTGGTCTCCAACTCCGAATGATACTCAAGGAAGTCTTCTTACCCTACTGCTCTTTAGTTTTGTTATGACATGGTGACATGCCATGATTTTAAGTGTGGGGTGGGAGACTTGTTGTTGTGATGTGTTGTATTGTACATATTGAGCATGTTGTAATTTTATAGCTATATTGTTGTATCATATTATACATAACTGACTTGGCCTAGCGACATACACTTGTTCACGGGTCTCTTGAGGGTCAAAGTCGGATTTAAAAAAAATGTAGGGACTCTTCCCGAGGACGGACCACTTGGACAGTACTCTTTAGGGAAGTAGTCCATTTAGATTTTGCATTTTATTTTATTTTTCCTTTTTAGGTAGTGTAGTAATTCTCCTTTGGTTTTTCTTTTGATCATGGTTCTTTTCCAAGGGCTTTTCTTGAACTGGGTTAGGTAGATTTTTCTTTTATAGTTTTAGGACCATTAGGACTCTCTTGGGCCAAAATGGATAAGTCAAGAATGCAACCCTTAATATTCACACCTGTAAATAACTAAAATGAGTTTGAGGGTGCAACGTCGAGGCTCGTTTATAGACTCGTAAAGTATGCCGTAATTTTGCACATCTTGTCTTGCTTGAACACTCAGGTGAGTGTGTTGACAAACTGATTCGAAATGAGTTACATGCTAAGTATGTGTGAGATTAGACTTGTATTTTGGGCTTGCATGCAATACCTAGAATTTGTCCTGTGTGTTTGCGAAGTGAAATAGAAGTTATTTGGTTTTAGAGATGATTGAGGTATATCTTTGTGTACCCTGTATAATTGTGAATCCACCAGTGCATATTACCATAGTTAACCCCTACGAGCTTGAACCTATTCCTTGATAACCTTATAATAACCTGCATCCCCGTGTTTGAATAGTTTGACTTTTTGAACCCATACTTCATAGAAGCACTTGAATTATTAAAGGGCATATAAAAGTCTAAGTGTGGGGTGGTAGTAGAATAGAAAAAAGGGAATCAGGAAAAAGTACGTGAATGGTGCAATAGCTGTTAAAAAAAGTGGGGCCAATCGCACCTTAAAAAAAAATGGGGGTCACCTATGAAACAAATGTGGAGGAACGATTGGGCTGAACGTGGAAATTAAAATAAAAGAAAGTTTGTATTAAAAGTACTTAGGGAGGTTAGTCACTATATCCAAATATATCCTACACGTCCCTTAGCCTATGTTACAACCAAATAAAGACCTTTTGATCTTTGACTGAACAACTCAATTAGTTGAGTATTATATTAGAGGCAAGCTTATAGTGTATCTGTGTGGCATGTGAATGTTCTTTGCTGAGAGTGAGTGAATTTTGTCTATCTATGGTTTCGTGTCGCTGGATTCTATGTGTGTGGAACTTCTCTCAGAATTGTGATGTAAGGGCATGTGATTCAGGAAGAAAAAGGGAGTTTTCACCTTTGTTAGAGTAACTAGAGTAAGCACGAGTGTGTCATGGCGTCAGAGTCTGCATCTGAGGTGTGACTGTTGCACTGCTTAGGTTGTTCTTTCATAATGGCAGATGTTACATATCTTGGGGCAATCCATCTAACGGTTAGGCCTAGAAGGGTGGTTTAACTTGCTCGAGGACGAGCAAAAGTTTAAGTATGGGGTGTTGATAATAGGTGAATTTAACTATAATTAGGCCATAAAGAACCACCTTCTTGTATAGTTTTGATGATAAAAATAATAGAAAAATTCTCTAATTAGCACTTTTCATGCTTTGTGGGTTATATATGACAAGAGAAGGCTATGAAGTACTTTTGGGATCAAATACGGAGAATAAAAGGCCACTCGTAAAATATCCGCCAAGAAAACCACTCGAAGGCAGCTCAAGCCAGACCTGGAGAAGGACTGCCGCGGTTCCACCGTAACCACGATAGAAATGCGACAGTGTGTAGCTATAGAAAACTAGAGAATCCGAGAGCAGGTTTGACCGTGGTTCTACCGTAACTGCGGCAGAACCGCGGCAGAGGCGGAAAAGTTCAGGGACTTAAGTGCAAAATACGTGATTTTTAACCCAAAACCCTATTTTCAACACTAGACTTCGCCCAAAGGAGGCATGTATTTTATTAGAGAGTACTTTGGCAAGGAAAACAATTGTGAGAGATCACCCAAAATATCATATATTCGTTTTCTCTAATTTTTCTTGCAATTATGATTATGAATATTGTTCGAATTTATTTACCCATAGTTATGAGTAGCTAAATCTTTTATCTAGGGTTTTGATGGAACCTATTGAAGGATTAACTTCTTGTTTAAGTGAATACAGTTTGCCATTTTTAATTTCTATTTGTTCAACTATGTGTTTGTTGTAGTTAATTGGCAGGATCCTCAATTAGTTGTGCCTATTTAGTGTGCATAACTCGGGAAAGAGTGCATATCGCCACCCCCAAAGTATAATATGGAACTATAATTGTGGGTTTAAAGGCGGGATTAAGAATAACAAAGCCTTGGGTGCAATCTTAAGTGAACTGTGATAAACAAAGCTAGCTAGTGTATCTCGAGAGAGTGCATGTAGTATATTATTGTGATTACTCGGGAGAGATTTACGGTAAGAAGAGCGTTCATGATTGATAGGAATGTGTTGGTGCATTTATATGAAACATAAATAGAAGGAATTCCATCAATAAGGGAAATCATTACCTTAGCGCTTTCTCATTATTGTTTACAACTTAGCATCTTTGTTTACATCTATTTACTTACTGTTAATCTTAGTTAGTAAAAACACCCTCAACTGTGATTCTCAACGCTTGGGAAATTGATTCTAAAGAGTTTACTAGGTCAAAAGATAGTGATTGATAAGTTAATTCTTTGTGGATTCGACTTTGGACATAATACTCAGGTTATATTTGCAACGTCTGCATGATCCTTTTTATAAGGCATAGTTGGGCGTGATCATATACTTATGCTGGAACTCGAGTATAATATACTGGAATATTTTTCTGGATTTTAAACAGTATTTTTGTTCAGATTTATCTTTACAGAAAATATGACTAAATTTCAATTACTTCTGAAACTGTGGCTATTTTTAAATAACCACTTGTAAATCTAGCTATTTTTAAATTTCTCCCAAATTTATATGATTCTAACATATAACTTATTAAGTAGCTTTGTGCATAATGGGGTTTTTTTTTTGGGAGTAGAAAATAAATCAGGCGCCATTAACTTCTCTTTTTGGTTTAAAAATATATCAGACAGGAGCCTGAGATATTTATTTGAAGTCTAATTTAGTTTAATCTGGATTCACATTAACGATCTAAATAAGAAAAAGGTGCTCCTGCAAAAATATTTTTTAAAAAAGAACGACAATTTAACCGAAGCAAAGACGTGATGAGATTTTGAATTTATGTACTCCACTATTCACAACTTGATTTTGTTTCTGTCTACCATATGTATATATAAATTATTGACTTGTTTTATTTTGTAATTCGATCGACTTACAAAGTTACCCACAGTTGAGTAGAGATATCACGGTCCAGCCAGTTTTTGAACTGTCATTTAAAAAAGTCAATGTTTATCAAGTCAATAAAATAGTCACTATTTCGCTGCAACAAAGATTGGTCCAACATAATATATTGGAGTTCGATGCACCTGTATATGAACTCCAGCATATTATGCTGGAACTCCAACGCACGGAAAATTCCAGCAAAATATACTGGAGGTTCGAGCACTTGTGTATAAACTTCCAGCATATTATACTGGACCGATATACTTTGATGGAACTCCAGTATATTATGCTGGAGTCCTAGTATATTTATGCAGGAGCTCCAGCATACTCCAGTATAATATACTTGTACTTTTTTCAGGGTTTAAACAATGTTTTCACTCAGATTTATCTTTACATGAAAAATGATAAAATTTTAATTACTTTTGAAACTGAACTATTTTTAAACGACCACTTGTAACTCTGGCTGTCACACCTCCTTTTGGCGCGCACCCTACCGGGGGGTGGACGCATGTGAGTTTTTCTATTTAATGTGACAATATTCGAAATGATATTATTTATGTTTTTCAGAGTCACCACTTGGAATAAATTATGGTGTCCCAAGTCACCGATTTATTTAAAATCTCAAATCGAGAAAATTTTTGACTTTCCAAATGAAGTCTACGAACCAGAAATTCTAAGTAAGGAATTCTGTTGACCCGAAGGAAGGTGTTAGGCACCATCAGATCCCGTGGTTCTAGCACGGTCGCTTAAACTATTGTAAATGGATAAAATATCCGATTTTTAATACATGTTATAGATTATGTGCTTTTCATCAATTCTAAACCGCTCTATTCCGTTAAATTTGTATATTAAATTTTAAAACAAAATCGGCCCAGTTGCAACGTAGACTCAGGCATCCTGATGGATTTGCGAATCAGGCTTGGGCCTCGGACATTTATTTTTAACCCGAGAGCCTATAACACTTGACGTGGGCCGTTGGGCCTAGTGGCGCACCAAAACTCGTAAAATAAATTCTGATGAGGTTGTTTCATATTATGCTACAAAATGGACTATTAGGTGATTTGATTATATGTAAAACTCATTAATTCTAGTCATGACTTTCACACAAGGTTGCGTCGTTCGAATAGATTTAAAGTATGGCCATGGCTACCCTATGCTTCCGGATTAACACCAGTTCAAATTGGATTAATCCTAGTGCCGCGTAAATATGATACGGGAGCTTTTGATTCACTACTTAGATTATTTTTAGTCAATTACGTGAAACAACCAATTAGAGAAATGACTATAACCCTATCGTGATGCTTATTTTAACACATGCATGGTTAAATTAAACTAACCATAATAATCAAATGTCAACAAATAATACATGTCGAGTTTTGGAATTAATTTCCAATTCGAAATGTATTCAAGTTTTGTACATTTACAACTAACGTTAGAGTAAATCAAATGCAAATCCCGTTACACGTATGCTAACAGTACACTTATCCATTACAGTTTTAGAAAAAGTCCTAATTTAATTTATGACATAGCAAAAGCATTCAACTAACAATCCCCATAGCGGAGCTTAAGTTCCGATTCCATTCTTATTGCCAATAGGAGAGAAAAACAATCTCAAGAATGCGTACCTGGTAGTAAAGAAAGAGATGAAGATCAGTAGTACAGTAGCACAAACAACAGCACATCAATACATCAACCAACAGATTCAGTAACCAGTGATCCAATAGTATCGAACAGTATCGACAGGTTCCAGGAATAGTTTTCCAAAACAGAGAAAGACTTAAGGAAACTAGTAGAAATTTCAGGAAAGGTTCAACTATAATCAACAAACAGAAAACCCCGCAATAACAATTTTCAATTTCAAACAAAATAACCGAGAAAATATGCAAAGTAAACAAGTGCTTGACTTTGGATACTTACAGGAAAAAGAAACCTTAAGGCCGGAAGAAAACATAAGACTCCAGAACTCTAAGACTGGGAAACTGGTTTGATTAAGGATTAGAAAATCTGATTAGGGATTGAAAATTCTATTTAAGGATTGGAAAATATGTGCCTAGGGACTGAAAAGTATGCCTAGGGACTGAAAATATGTCAAGGGACTCAAAGTATATGGACTGAAAGTCTATCTAAGCTGAAAGGAATTCTTTAAGCTAAAAAATCTCCTCTACTTAACTGAAACATGCCCCTCAACAGCCTGTTTTTGTGCCTTAAAAAATGATCAATCCCTCCCCTCCCCCACTTTCCTTTGTCTAAGTATGGAAACTTGATTTTTTAAAACCCTAAAGTTCAGATACTAATGGGATACCCTGCTGTCCAGCAGGTTCCACTAGACTACATCATGTGAACTGCAGCTTTTAGTATTAAACTAGAGCTGATTTCTGATTTCCTATTAGTTAGTGTGTAAAACAGGCTGTATTTTACACTATAGACCTCTCCTTTAAACAATTTAACCAATAGTTTAAGGGTATACTTAATGTACAACTAGTAGGCCAAACTAACTCTACATTTCATCAACGGTTATCAGCTATATCCAATTAAGATTTTAATCTAAGCAAATGGTTTAGAGGGAATTAATCAGTACCAATAGTATTATTGTCATATTGTTCTAACAAATCTACGCGGCTAATCGACGGTATTCATTCTATTAATTAAAACACATATTAACTGTTAACAATTGATTAATGCGTTAACAGTGATTCATGTGGTCGGGCAAAAACAAAAGAACTATAAAACTAACTATTCGACGATTATTGAATCAAATCGAATATGTATCGACACCATTGACAAGCAAACAAAAAACAACAAATAACCCCAAAAAGGTCTTATGGGGAAGAAAAGAACACTTGACAAAAATCCGAAAAAGATAAAAGAATAACAAAACTAAACTAACAACAAATATTAACAAATAAAGATAGAAGAAAAGGAGGAAAAAAAATACCTCAAAAGGAGAAATTAGAAAATTAAATGGGCTTGGACCAATTCGAACTTGAAACTTTTACGGCTAAACGAACCTTAATCAAGTGGTCTCAATTGAGAACACTTCAACTAAGGTCTATTGAACCATCAAAAAATCTTCGAACAGGCTCAAATCTTTTCTAGGGTTCTTGAGGCTCAGGTTGGGGTTCAAGTGGTTTGGGGTTGATTCGAATCAAACCAGTGTTGGTTTGGTGACGAAGGAGGCTAGGGAAGGGTCTGGGGTGAATTTGGAGGCAAGGGGAAGTGCCGCCGCCACCGGGGTTTTGTGGCGGCAGCTAGGGTTCTTAATTTTGAAATCTAGATTCGAAAAGTTCTAGCTTGATTCGAAGGGGGACAAGCACGGGGTTGGAATGGGGGGAGGGGGGTCTTGGAGGTCCGATGGTGTAAAGGTGGAGGTGTTTGTGTAGGTTAGGGTTCCGAAGGATTTTCATTTTGAAATTCGAAGCGACCGGAAAAGATTCGAGATTAACCAATAAGGGGATTATGACGGGTAAGTTAAGGGGGTTTGATGGTGTAAAGGTGGAGGTCATTGGCCTACCGGAACAGCCGTGAGACTATTTTTGGTAGGCGGAAGGCGGTGGTTCAACGGTGGCATTACATCGTCTCTGAAAGAGACGGAGGGGGTGTTTGGGGAATGAGGCGAGGAAATGGGGGTTTGGGGTTTTGGGTATACTGAAATACATCAATTAATCTGGGTCGTTAGATCAAATGATCTCAACAGCTCTGATTAATTGATGAGAGTAAAATCAGGTCGTTTAGGGTAAGTGAGGGTTGGGTCGAGACGGGTAACGGGTCGAGTACAGGGAATGGGTATGGGAGGGTTGATCTTGACCGTTCGATTGGTGTGATCCAACGGCTCACGCCAAATGCTACCAAAACGGTGTCGTTTGGGCATCTCTTGAAAGACCAGGTCTTGGACCGGGTCTGGCCTGGGACTGGGCCTGGTTTGGTATCTCTTTTTGGGGCCCATGTCCAATTTTGATATTTTAATTTAACCAAAATTCCAAAATAATTTACAAAATTTAAATAAAAATCACACAAAAATTAATTTTTACTCACAATCATTAACACACGAATGAAAAATAAAAATCACACAACGACAAGACATGAAATGCATATTTTGTAATTTTCTTTTAACCGATTAATTTCTAAAAATGCACAATTAAACCCTAAATGCATGCGACATATACTTTTGTATTTATACAACAAGGTGAGCATTTTACGGACCAAACATTACCAAAACATCGAGTAAATCCTCAAAATTGTACCCGGAGGTAACTTGTTTTTATTTTTTTCGAGTAGTTTTTTAGAAGAAAAAATCACGTGCTCACATCTACCTCTCTTTGCTCGAAAATACGAAGAGTTTCCGCGCAAATATAAATGAGCGGATACGAGCAATTTTTTGCCCGTTCGAGCACTCTGTGTGAAGCACTTTGAAAGAGTTTGACCGAGCCTTTACTTCGTGAGGCCTCCTACATATCCCGGGCTAAAAGGTAATGAGGTCAATGTAGTTCCGAAAGTTTTGGTAGTTGTGACTACCATGAAACTGTGATCTTGTTGTTACTGTTATTGTTGTTGCCACTACTACTTACTAACCTCCTTATTACACCCAAAAAGGAAAATCAAAGCTAAGCTAGCTATATCTATCAACTATGAGTTACAAGATTCATATCTATAATTCTCTTAAAAACTTGATCTTGAGTCTTAGATGATTTTGCCGTAGACTTCGATCTAAATCTTGATGCTTGCAAGTTGTAGGTGCTTATTTCTTTTTGCAGCATTGAGTAAAACAGGATTGGCGGAGCTTGTGACTTCAATTAGCTTTCGAGAAATCCGCACCTTTGTTCGCTCCCACATTCGAGCTCATTTACATTTTTTGTTTCTTTTCTTTTTTTCTATCATTCTGGAGGGAAACTTGTTCCATCAATCACCTTGCGCCTTGTGTTTTGGGATGAACCTGCCTTAAGACATCCAAGACAAACAAACGAATGAAATTTTCTGCCCCATTTTGCACTAGGAAAATTTCATGAGTTAGTTATGACATTTATTTAAGCAGTTACATCAAGATTGTGTATCCTTGTAGATGGATCGAGGTTGTGTTGGGAAATGGCTGGGCTATGCCGTTAAGGGTACACGGGTTATGCCGGGATGTCATCGGGTTATGCCAAGACTTTGAAAGAAAAGACTCATTGGGTTATGCTAAGGAGATCCATGGGTTATGCCGGGATAGTCATCGGGTTATGCCGAGACTTGGAAGAAAATGCTCTTTGGGTTATGCCATGGAGATCCACGGTTTATGCCGGGATGATCATCGGGTTATGTCGAGACTTGGAAAGAAAAGGTTCCTTGGGTTATGCCAGGGAGATCCACGGATTATGCCGGGATGGTCATCGGGTTATGCCGAGACTTGGAAAAAAAGGCTCCTTGGGTTATGCCGGGGAGATCACGGGTTATGCCGGGATGATCATCGGGTTATGCAGAGACTTGGAAAGAAAGGGTTCCTTGGGTTATGCCAGGGAGATCCATGGGTTATGCCGGGATGGTCATCGGGTTATGCCGAGACTTGGAAAGAAAAGGCTCCTTGGGTTATGCCAGGGAGATCCACAGGTTATGCTGGGATGGTCATCGGGTTATGCCGAGATTTGGAAAGAAAAGGTTCCTTGGGTTATGCCAGGGAGATCCACGGATTATGTCGGGATGGTCATCGGGTTATGCCGAGACTTGGAAAGAAAAGGCTCCTTCGGTTATGCCAGGGAGATCCACGGGTTATGCCGGGATCATCATCAGGTTATGCCGAGACCTGGAAAGAAAAGGCTCATTGGGTTATGCCAGGGAGATCCACGGGTTATGCCGGGATGGTTATCGGGTTATGCAGAGACTTGGAAAGAAAAATCTTCTTGGGTTATGCTAAAGAGATCCACGGGTTATGCCAAGATGGTCATCGGGTTATGCCGAGACTTGGGAAGAAAAGGCTCCTTGGGTTATGCCAGGGAGATCCACGGGTTATGCCGGGATTTGTAGGGAATGAGACCTTATGCTACCATGAATTTTCTTTTGGAATTTTTATTTTTTACTTCTTTTCTTCTTTCTTTCGATCTTTTCTAACTTTATTCTTATCTTCTTCATTTAGCACAATGCATGAGAGAATAAGAGGAGAAACTTCCCTTTTGGTTGATTTTCTGCTACGAAGCTGTTACAGTGCTTGTGTATTGTTTTTTCTCTTCCAGGTTGCGTCCATTTCTTGTACGGTTGCTGGAATTACACATGTTTTAATGTTCAACAAAGAAAAGTGTATTAGTTTCAAAATGGTGGTTGGTTTGTGGCCTTGATCATCTTGATTGCTTGATTGTAGCCCCTTTCTATCGAGAAACTTGATGTTCGCAGATCTTAAAAAGGGGAATTCCCTTGAACTTGACAAAACTCAAACTTTTAGATCTTCATGATGATTTGCCCGTGTGGGCACTGACCTTTTGCTTCATTCTATTCTTAGAACCTTTGCCTCTGGCCTTTTTTTTTCTAAGAGGCTTTTCCTTAGGGAATATCAATAAAAAATGATCAGCCAAGATTGCACTAACGCACTAGCTGAGACTGGGCATTTTCTTTGGCTTTGTCAGACGGAGCCTTGTGAAACCAATTCTGCCACTGTTTCCTTTGTAACAAGTTTCAGAGTTTGGGGTTAAACCGAAGGGGATCCCAAGGAAATAATACAAAGACGAAATGGAAGAGATGAATTACAAAAGAAATGTCCCTTTTCAGGGGAAAAGCAAACTTATTCGGGGTGCATGCTAACTTCAAATGGACATGACATGCTTCTTGGGCTGGATGCCCGACCTGTACCAACTTCCGACTTCTTATAAATCCATTGATCCATATTTCCGAACCAGGGAACCTCGCCACTACTTCCAGTGATGCGATACCTCTTTTTCGGTTGATAGCGCCCTTTACGGGTTTTTGCTAAATGACCTATCTCATTTCTCTTCTTAATGTCGCCCGATAGTGCTTTTTGCGATTTTTCACTAGACGAACTTTCTCATTTTTGTTTCACTACTCTCATCGTCTCATGGTGCCCGAAGGTTTTCATCGATAAGACTCTATCATTTGCTTTCCAACCATGATGCCTCTTAGCGTTCACGCTTTGGCAATTGATCCGCAGGACTTGCATTTGGTTTTGGGTAAATGAATTGTGGACTGGATTATAACTTTGGAATAATTGGTAAGCTTGAAGGTCGAACCATTATAACATCTGCCCCAGTTTCAATTGTTGGGGAATAATTGGAGTTTTGGTTTGGTGTGACTGAACCTCAGATGTATCTTTTCGAAATCAAGTCAGAACGTAGTTCAGGTGTTCATTTGTTAATTTTTTTTGGATGGTTGGTTGGTGACCGTGGATTCCAAAGAGGGTGGCCAAAGGAAGGTAACCAGCTCAAAATGGTTTGCAAAGGGTGGATAGTGTTTGGGTAGCGGGAACAAAAGCCTTTATCATCTCAACTACGACAAAACATCGTCGAACAACTTAGACATAGTACCTTTTGACTGCGTCTGTGTTCACTGCTGTTTCGAGATCATTTCCTTCAACATCACCCAGATATAATGCTCCTCTCGGTAGTATTTTCCTAATGATGTACGGATCTTTCCAATTAGGAGCAAGTTTTCCTTTCGCTTCCTAGTGATGGGGAAGAATGCACCTCAACACCAATTGTCCGAATTCTAAATTTCTGGGTCGCACTTTCTTATTGTAAGCACGGGCCATTCTTTGTTGGTACAACTGCCCGTGACAGACCGTAGCCATTTGCTTTTTATCAATTAAGGTCAGTTTCTCCAAGCGAGTCTTAACCCACTTGCTATCTTCAATCTCTACTTCAACAATGGTTCGGAGCGAAGAAATTTCTACCTCCGCCGGTATCACAGCTTCGGTTCCATAAACCAATAAGTATGGGGTGGCTTCCACTGATGTGCGCACCGTGGTACGATGGTACGATATCCTAGTAGGGAGAAAGGCAACTGTTCATGCCACTGCCTGGAACTTTCGATTGTTTTTATCAAAAGCTTCTTATGTTTTTGTTTGTTGCTTCGACGGCGCCGTTGGATTTGGGCCGATAAGGAGTGGAGCTTGTATGCGTTATTTTGAGTTGTTCGCATACATCCCCCATCAAATGACTATTCAGGTTTGATGCATTATTTGTGATGATAGCTGCAGGGATACCGAAATGACAAATAAGATTTGAGTGTCAAAGTCCACCACGGCTTTTTTGGTGATCGACTTGAGAGTGATAGCCTCGACCTATTTTGTGAAATAATCGATGGCGACCAATATGAATATGTGCCCAGTAGATGCCTTTGGCTCAATCGGACCAATGACGTCCATGCCCCAAGCGACAAAAGGCCAAGGCGCCAACATATGATGTAGAAATTGATGGCATTTCCGGATGAAACTGAAGCAATCCTTTTCCATAGTTCTCCAATAATAACCAACTCGTAAGATTTTCTTGGCCAAAACATACCCGTTCATATGAGGCCCACACACTCCTGCGTGTACTTTTTGCATGATTCTACTGGCTTCTTCGGTGTCTACACACCCTAAAGGTTGAGATTTGGAGTCCTTTTGTACATGACCTCGCCGCTCAAAAAGAAACCACTTGCATGTCGCCTGATAGTTCTCTTTTGATCTCCAGTAGCATGTTTGGGGTACTCTTGTGTTTTCAGAAACCTCTTGATATCGTGATACCATGGCTGGTTATTCGGTCCTACCTCGATTACATTGCAGTAACTGTGCCTTTCCCTGATTTGGATTTCCAAAGGATCGATGTGGGCGTTGCCTGAATAAGGTAGCATCGAAGATAACGTGGCAAGTGCATCAGCTAGTTCATTGTGACACCGCGGGATGTACCTAAACTCTATTGATGTAAATCACCTACTGAGATCTTCCACATGCTGTCGATAAGGAATGAGCTTGACGTCTCGGGTCTCACATTCCCCTTGGGCTTGTCTGATAATCAAGTCAGAATCTCCCATGATCAATAAGTCTTCGACTTCTTGGTCAATTGCCATATTCATGCCCATAATGCAGGCCTCATACTTAGCTATATTGTTTGTGCAAAAGAAACGGAGCCTAGCCATAGCTGGGTAGTGCTGACCGGTGGGAGAGATCAAAATTGCCCCAATCCTTACACCTTTGGTGTTTACTGCTCCATCGAAGAACATTTTCCAAGCATGGGCATCTTCAGGGACTGCTTCTATTGTGTTTACCTCCTCATCTGGAAAGTAGGTATTCAATGGTTGGTACTCCCTATCAATCTGGGAGGAAAGTAGGTATTCAATGGTTGGTACTCCCTATCAATCAGGATTTCGTCCAAGTGATCCGCCAATGCTTGAGCTTTCATTGACGTGAAGATGACATAGACTATGTCGAATTCCGTAAGCAGAATTTTCCATTTTGCTAATCTTTTGGTGGGTATCAGTTTTTTGAATATGTACTTCAAAGGATCCAACCTGGTAATGAGGTGAGTGGTGTGAGCATGGAGATAGTGTCTCAACTTCTGAGCGACCCATGTCAAAGCACACCACGTTCTTTCCAACAAAGTGTACTTGACTTCATAACTAGTGAACTTCTTGCTCAAGTAGTAGATCGCCTGCTCTTTCTTCCCCATTGCATCATGTTGCCCGAGGACACAGTCAAAAGAGTTTTCTAAGATTGTCAGATACAAAAATAGAAGTCTCCCTTATTCTAGCGGGACCAAAACTGGAGGATTCGACAGATATTCTTTGATTTTGTCGAAAGCCTCTTAACGCTTAACTGTCCATTTAATTGCGGCATCTTTCCTCAGCAATTTGAATATAGGCTCACATGTGGAAGTCAATTAAGCGATGAAACGGCTGATGTAGTTTAATCTTCCCAAGAGTCTCATTACATCTTTCTTTGTCCTTGGAGGAGGTAAGTCCCGGATAGCCTTTATCCTTGTTGGATCCAACTCAATACCTCTCCTACTGACTATGAAACCCAAAAGTTAGCTTGATGGGACTCCGAAGGTGCATTTGACCGGATTCAACTTTAAATCGTACTTTTGTAGCCTCTCAAAACACTTTCTCAAGTCTCGAACATGATCGTCTTGAGTTCTGGACTTGACGATCACGTCGTCTACATACACTTCTATTTCTTGATGCATCATATCGTGGAAGATAGCAGTCATGGCCCTCATGTACATCGCTCTGGCATTTCTCAAACCGAATGGCATAACTCTATAACAGTAAGTGCCCCAAGGTGTGGTGAAAGCGGTTTTATCAGCGTCTTTCTCATCCATCAACATCTGGTTATATCTCGCATAACAATCCACAAAAGACTGTATCTCATGTTTGGCACAATTGTCAACAAGGATGTGGATGTTGGGCAAGGGGAAGTTATCTTTGGGGCTCATTCTATTAAAATCTCGGTAGTCTACGCACACTCGAGTTTTTCCATCCTTCTTCGGCACAGGAACAACATTAGCTAACCACGTGGTATATTGGACCACCCGAATTACCCCTGTTTTCAACTACTTTGCAATCTCTTCTTTGATCTTATCACTGACGTCGGTCTTGAATTTTCTTCTGCTTCTGTTTAACTGGGGGACAATCAGGGTAGATTGGCAATTTATGTACCACTAGATCAACACCTAGTCCTGGCATTCATCGTATGACCAAGCAAACACATCTTTAAACTCAAACAAGAGTTGAATTATTGCATCTCGAGTTTTCTCATTAGTGTGAATACTTATCTTGGTGTCTCGAATCTCTTCAGGAATTCCCAAGTTAACTGGCTTGGTGTCATTAAAATTTGAATTAGGTTTATTCTCAAATTGTTCCAATTCCCGATTTATTTCCCTAAAAGCCTCTTCTTCATCATATTCCAGTTCTTGGTTCATTATTTCATAATTAAACGATGTGTTTGGATCTGGGCGTGAAGCCTGCAAGCATGTCATGTTATTTAAAGACGCATATTATAACTGAAAAGAAAAGATAAAATAAAAGTAACAAAAATTAGAAAGAATAAAAGAAAATATAATGATGAACACTAGTTTTATTCCTTGGAAATCAGAAAGATAAAAGGGTTTACATTTCGAGAAATTGAAAGCGGAAAACTAAAGAAAAACATCCGAGTTACACCCTAGGATAACTCATGATGCAGGAAAGGTGGCAGGACAAGTCTACCCGGACTCGCGCCTGACTGGGAACGGTGTAGCCTCCCAATTCTAAAGCTTATCATTTGCCCCAATGTATAGCACCTCAGCAGTGCATGTGCCTTCTCCTAGCTGAACCATGTGTGTCTCATAAAGCATTTTCCTCATGGCCCCACATATATCTTCTATTTCCTCTGCCGTGAACACCTCATCATCTTCTCAACATATTTAGGCTTGACAAAGGTCTTGTGCAAATGGGGCACTAGCTGTGACAGAACCCACCCTTCTTTCTTCCTTTCCTTAGCCCATGTTTCATCTTCTGAGGTAGGGTGAAATCCTATCTCGAAGAGCTTCTTAGTGGAGGGCAAAGTGATAGGTTCTGTTATCCCCTGTAATAATTTCCCAAGTCCTTTTCCTCATTTGAAACCTCGTCGGATCATTTCTTTGGCCACCATGATCGACGCATTAGAAAGGAAGGGTTGTGGACAAGGGTCTCCTTCTTCACATTGATTGGCAACCACAACTTTGAAACTGGTAAACTATGTGCTCGCTTACTTCACTTGCTTCAAGGCATGGGATTGAAGGGTCTCGATAGATTGATTGATCATCTTCCCAGTGGACCACGATCTCTTGGCCTTCATGCTCAAACTTCACCATTTGGTGCAAGGTAGAAGGCACAACTGCGGCTGCGTGAATCGAGGGCCTTCCTAGGAGAATGTTGTAGGATGTGTCCATGTCCAGCACTTGGAAAGTTACTTCAAAATCTATTGGGCCGATGGTAAGAATCAAGTATATCTCTCCAATCGTATTCCTTTTTATACCATCAAAAGCTCGTACACATACATTGTTGGGTCATATTCTTTGGTCCCAGTTTCTAGGTGATGCAAAGTTGAGAGCGGACAAATGTCTACCTCGGAACCTCCATCCACCATAACCCTTTTCATGTAGTACACTTTGCATTTGACTGTTAGGTGTAGACCTTGTTATGTGTGGCCCTTTCTGGGGACAAATCATTCTTAATGAAGGAAATTTGGTTGACTGCAAAGAACCGTTCCACCATTCTTTCCGGTTGCTCTACAGAAGTCTCAACCGGTACATGTGCTTCATTCAAGGTCTTCAGTAGGACCTTTTGATTCTCAGATGAACTCATGAGTAAGATAGCATAGACACTTGATCAGGGTGCTTATGCAACTGATCCACCACCTTTTGGGACTGGTTATTCAAAAATATCAATGTTTACAAAGTCATTAAAAAATAACTATTATTTTGGTGCAACACGAAAAGTTCCAACAAAATATATTGGAGATCTGTGCACATGTGTACGAACTTCCAGCATATTATGCTAAAACTCCGACTAGCGGAAAGTTCCAGTATAATATATTGGATATTGGAGCACTGGTGCTCCAATCTCTAGTATATTATGCTGGACCGATATATTATACTAGAACTCCAATATAATATACTCGAGTTCCAGTATACTGATAATAGATGAATTTAATTATAATTAAGCCCTAAAGAACCACATTCTTGTATAGTTTTGATGATAAAAATGATAGCAAAATGCTCTGATTAGCACTTTTCATGCTTTGCAGGTTATATATGAGAAGAGAAGGCTATGGAGTACTTTTAGGATGAAATACGGAGAACAAAAGGCCACTCATAAAATATCCGCCAAGAGAACCACTCGAAGGCAGCTCAAGCCAGACCTGGAGAAGGACTGTCACGGTTCCACCGTAACCGCGGCAGAAATGCGGAAATGTGTAGCTGCAGAAAACTGGAGAATCAGAGAGCAGGTTTGACCGCGGTTCCACCGTAACCGCGGTAGAGGCAGAAAAGTTCAGGGACTTAAGTGCAAAATACAGGATTTTTAGCCCAAACCCTATTTTAACCACTAGATTTCGCTCAAAGGAGGCATATATTGTATTAGAGAGTACTTTGGCAAGGAAAATAATTGTGAGAGATCACCTAAAATATCATATATTCGTCTTCTCTAATTTTTCTTACAGTTATGATTATGAATATTGTTCTAATTTATTTACCCATAGTTATGAGTAGCTAAATCTTTTGTCTAGGGTTTTGATGGAACCTATTGAATGATGAACTTCTTGTTTAAGTGAATACCATTTGCCAGTTTTAATTTTTATTTGTTCAATTATGTATTTGTTGTAGTTAATAGACATGATCCAAATTAGTTGTGCATATTTAATGTGCATTACTTAGTAGAGAGTGCAGATTTAGGTGAATGTTGAACAACACCACCCCCAAAGTATAAGTGGGATCTATAACTGCGGGGTTAAAGGCATGATTAGGACTAACAAAGCCTTGGGTGCAATCTTAAGTGAACATTGATAAACAAAGCTAGTTAGTGTATCTAGGGAGAGTGCATGTTGTACATTACTGTGATTACTCGGGAGAGATTTACGGTAAGAAGAGCGTTCATGATTGATAGGAATGCGTTGGTGAATTTGTATGAAATATAAACAGAAAGAATTCCATCAATAGGGAAAATCATTACCTTAGCGCTTTCTTATTATTGTTTACAGTTAGTATCTTAGTTTACAACTATTTACTTAATGTTAATCTTAGTTAGTAAAAACACTCTCAATTGTGATTCTCAACGTTTGGGAAATTGATTCTAAAGAGTTTAGTAGGTCTAAAGATAGTGATTGATAGGTTAATTCTCGATGGATTCAACTTCGGGCATAATACTCAGGTTATATTTGCAACGTCCGCATGGTTTTTTTTTATAAGGCATAGTTGGGTGTGATCAAATTTTAGCGCCGTTGCTGGAAAATTAACAGGAATTATCAATTACCATTGATAGAAATAAAAAAATTCTTAGTGTAGTCAGTTTTCTCTCTACCCAATTTCTCAATGAAATTTTGGTTGTTGATTTGGTTACACAGGTGTATGCCTAGAAATTCTACGAGGACTGGAGAACTACTTGAAGGACTCTCAGACCCCAAGTTAGCATTTCGGATATTGAACCGTGCCAACAAAAGATTTCAACAATCCCAACAAACACACAAACTCAAAATTGACATGGGTGACGTAAACAACGTCAACAGAAACATTAGAGAAGTGGCACCTCCTGTGCCCGAGGCTGCACTATATGACTAAGCACAACTCACAGCTGACAATCTGGCCACTGCCATTGTTGTGCCCACAATACAAGCCGAATCGTTCATGATCACGAATAACATGATGCACTTGTTGCAAAATAGAGGACTCTTTTCTGGGACACAAGTCGAAGATCCTCAGCAGCACTTGAAGAACTTTCTGTCTATTTGCAAAACCCAAAGGCAGCCCAACATAACTCCAGAAGCAATCAGGCTATTATTGTTCCCAGTCTCGGTGACAGGAGCTGCTCAGGTCTGGCTAAACTCACTCCTCATAAACTCTATAGAAACTTGGGATGAGTTAGTCAAGCAATTTCATATCAAGTTCCACCCGCCCAATAAAATGGCTCAACAAATTGATGAGATCGTGAGCTTTAAACAGAAACCAATGGAGACACTGCATGAGATATGGAGCTGGTTTAAAGGAATGTTGGTTCTATGTCCACACAATATTATTCCAGATCAGATGTTGGGACAACGAGTTTACATGGGACTGTGAGATAGCATGAAGAACATTATAGATGCCTCAGCTGGTGGGGCATTTTTGAGCAAAACCTGAAGAGAAGGTCAGAGTCTGCTTGAAAAAATGGCACAGAATTTGGGGTGGACGACCAAGAATGCACCTATCACTCCAATGGTGCACTCAGTGCCTTTTGATACATCAAATTCCATGGCTAAAAATGTGGCAACCCTACTAACGCAGATGAGCATACTCACCAAAAAGGTGGAGGAATCAGGGCAGAAACATCAAGTGCATATTGTAGATACTACTAATGGGGGCTTGTGCACATCTTGCATAAGTCAACCAATTGGCAATCCTTGGAATGCGGAACATGATCATCATCACCAACACCCGGAAGACATGAACTATATGTTGAATTATGGAGGCCAAAGACAGGGTAATCAGAACTGGGGTCAGCAGAATCAACAGCAATATAGTCCAACTCAACCACAGTTTAACACTGAAAACATGGGAGGTGTGAGACCCCCCAACAATATGGCACCTTATCCAAGGCCACAAGGGTACAATAATCACAATCATCAGCAAGGGTATCCCCCACCTCATCAGTAGCACAGTGGGAGGCAAGAATATGGGTTCGCTAGACTTGAAGTAATGATGCAGCAGGTTATTGGGTCCAATGCAAAAATAAATGAAAGAGTAGGTGCACATGATGCAGCAATCAAAAATATTGAAGTGCAAATGGGCCAGATTTTAATGTCTCTGAACAACTGTCCTCAGGGGACATTACTTGCAAACACTGAGATATATTCGAAAGATCAAGGCCCAAAGCAGCTGATGGCAGTGAGTCTACAAAATGGCAGAGACTTAGATGTAGGGGAAAAGATAGCTAGAGAAATTAGACAGGCTGGGACACTCATACTAATGCCCATTGAGCTGGATGAGTCAACTAAACTGACAGAGGTGACAGTCCAGCCTGCACAAGAAGAAGAGATCATTCAGCAGGAGATCGAGAAAGCAACTAACCCAGTTCAGGAGCCAATAATTGAGATAGTAGCTGGTAAAGATCAGTCCTAAGTGATTGGGAAGAAGAGACCTCCCGCCTCTATGGACCTGCCCCTTCTCCATAGAGGTTGGACAAGCATCAAAAGGAGGAGCAATATAAAAAGTTCTTTGAGATGCTTAAACAAATCCAGGTGAATATACCATTGATCAAAGCTTTAAAGGAGATGCTTGGATATGCAAAAATGATGAAGGACTTGATGTCTAGTAAGTTTGACTTTCAATATTTAGCCAAAGTTACACTTACGCAAACTTGTAGTGCAGTGGTGTCCAGACCAATTGCAAAAAATATGTCTAATCCAGGGAGCTTTACGATTCCATGCACTATTGGCAATTATGCCTTTGCTAAGGCACTTTGTGATTTAGGGGCCGGAATTAATCTCATGCCCCTGGCTATTTATAAGAGATTGGGCATTGAGAGAGATAGATCCACCTCCATGTTGTTGCAGCTGACCGACAGGACCGTGAAACGACCGTCTGGGATCCTAGATGATGTGCTAATTCAGGCAGGGAAATTTATGTTCCCTACAGATTTTGTGATCCTGGATTGCAAAGTAGATGAAGAGATTCCTATAATCTTATGAAGACCACTCCTGGCCACGGGGATAGCTCTAATTGATTGTGAGACCGGGGAGCTCAAGATGAGACTCAATGATGAAGAAATAACATTCAATGTACAGAAGTCTATGAGGCGACCAAGTGATTTCGCCAATTGCTCTCTTATTGATGCCGTGGATGTAATAGTAGACCTGATGATGAGGTGTTGACTATTGATGACCCCCTTTTTGCATGTTTGATGAACTTAGATGAAGTGAATGGTGAGGATTTGGCGGAATGGGTGTTGGCATTAGAAGGTAAAGGTTTTGGAACAGAAATCTAGAATTTGAGCCCTTGCACTTAGAAAAGTGGGAAACTCCTCTAGCCAAGCCATCTATCGAAGAACCACCAAAACAGAAGTTAAAGCCTTTGCTCTCCCACCTCAGGTATGAATTTATGGGACCTGACTCCACATTACCTGTTATTATCTCATCTAGTTTGTTAGACGTGCAGGCTCAACAACTCTTACAAGTACTAAAAGAGTGCATGACTACCGTTGGGTGGACCATGGCAGACATTAAGGGGATCAGCCCCGCCTACTGCATGCACAAGATTCTACTGGAAGAAGGTCACAAACCTTCTAGGGAACACCAGAAGAGGCTGAACCACAACATGAAGGAAGTGGTAAAGAAGGAGGTGATAAAGTGGTTAGATGCGGGAATTATTTTTCCATTCTCTGATAGCAGCTGGGCGAGCCCAGTTCAATATGTTCCTAAAAAGGGTGGCATGAAGGTTGTGAAAAATTACAACAATGAATTGATATCTACAAGAACGGTCACAGGCTGGAGAATCTGCATGGACTATCGGAAGTTAAATCTAGCAACTCAAAAAAACCACTTCCCACTTTCCTTCATTGATCAGATGTTGGACAGACTGGCAGGGAGGTCACACTTCTATTTTTTGGATGGGTACTCAGGGTACAATCAGATCTCCACATCGAAGGACATATAGAAGACCTCTTTCACCTGCACGGGTGGCATTTATGCCTTTAGACGGATGCCCTTTGGCCTATGCAATGCACCCGCCATATTCTAACGGTGCTTGATGGCCATATTCACTGACATGGTAGAGAACATAATTGAGGTGTTCATGGATGACTTCTCAGTGGTGGGAAATTCATTTGATGAGTGTTTGATAAATCTAACGCGAGTGCTGAAACGATACATCGAGACTAAATTGGTTCAGAACTAGGAGAAGTGCCACTTCATGGTACAAGAAGTCATAGTCTTGGGGCACCAGGTGTCGAGCAAGGGAATTGAGGTGGATCGTGCGAAAGTAGATGTAATAGCAAAGTTGCTTCCCCCAACCCCAGTCAAAACAATCAGAAGGTTCCTTGGGCATGCCAGTTTTTACCGGAGGTTCATAAAAGACTTCTCCAAAATTGCCAACCCTCTCTGTAAGTTGTTAGAAAAAGAACACCCGTTCTGGTTTTCTGATGATTGCAAGGTAGCATTTGAGGAGTTAAAAAAGACACTGGTCACATCACTAATCATTGTTTCCCCTAGCTGGGAGCAACTGTTCGAACTAATATGTGATGCCAGTGACTATGCAGTGGGGGCAGTGCTGGGCCAGTGGAAAGAAAAATTGAGTGGAGCCCAGTTGAACTACACTGTGACTGATAAGGAGATGTTGGTTGTGGTGTTCGTGTTTGACAAGTTCCGATCCTACCTTATAGGGTCCAAGGTAATTGTATATACTGACCATGCAGCTCAGGTACTTAATCGAAAAGAAAGAATCTAAGCCATACCTAATTCGTTGGGTGTTGCTATGGCAAGAATTCGATCTTGAAATTCGTGACAGTAAGGGCACTAAGAATCAAGTCGTTGATCATATATCACGACTTGAGGGAGCTGAAAAGGCAGTTGAGGTTGAGGAAATTCTGGAAACTTTTCCAGACGCGCAGCTGCTCGCCACCACTCTTCAGGAAGCACCATGGTATGCAGGCGTTGCTAATTACATGGCCAGTGGTATAGTTCCTTACGACCTTTCATCGGTCCAAAGGAAAAGGTTTTATCATGAAAGCCACCAGTATTACTGGGACAAGCCTTATCTGTTTAGAATATGCATTGATAATATGATCTGGAGATGCATCCCCGAGATAGAGCAATCTTCTGTTTTGCAGGCTTGTCACACATCGGCGTATGGTGGACACTTTGGAGGGGTCAGGACAACGACAAAGGTGCTAGAGGCTGGATTCTTCTGGCCAACAGTGTTTAAAGAGTTCTACAATGAATGTCAATGGGCGAGGAACATTTCCCAGAGCCATGAGATGCCCATGAACCCAATTCAAGAGGTGGAAGTGTTTGACGTCTGGGGATTGACTTCATGGGTCCTTTCGTCAGCTCCTATGGCAATAAGTACATTCTTGTTGTTGTAGAATATGAGTCCATATGGGTGGAAGCTGCTGCATTGCCCACCAACGATGCAAAAGTGGTAGTGGGATTTTTGAAGAAGAACATATTCACCCGCGTCGGGACACTACGAGAAATTATTAGTGATGAAGGAACTCATTCTGCAACAGAGCCTTCAAAACGTTTTTTACTAAATACGATGTGCGCCACAAGGTGGATACTTTGTACCACCCGCAGACTAGTGTACAAGTTGAAGTGTCCAACAGAAAATCAAGAGTGTATTAACAAAAACTATGAACGCCACAACAACTGATTGGGCAAGGAAGCTAGATGCACTATGGGCTTACAGACATGCCTTCAAGACACCAATTGGTATGTCACCATACAAGTTGGTGTTTGGGAAGGCTTTCCACCTACTAGTGGAACTTGAACATAAAGCGTGGTGGGCGTTGAAACAACTGAACTTGGATATGGATGCTGCGGGCACAACAAGAATCACTAAACTACATGGGCTCGAGGAGTTCAGATATATTTCTTTCGAGAGCACAAAGTTGTACAATGAGAGAATGAAGAGGTTGCAAGACCAAAACATTTTTGAGAGGAATTTCAAATTCGGGGACATGGTATTACTCTACAACTCAAGACTATGTCTGTTCCCAATTAAACTTAAGTCACGACAGTCTGGATCATTTCGAGTAGTTGAAGTTTTTCCTTCAGAGGCTATTCAAATTGCCACAGAGAATTACTCCCGTACATTTAGAGTTAATGGTCAAAGATTGAAGCTATACGTGGGCATGATCGAGCCAAAGGAAGTGTCTGAGATGCACCTGACTGAACCACAAAGGTCGAGCGAGCCGTAAATGCGTTCATCCTATGTCGTGCCGCGACGTTAAATCAGGTGCTGCGTAGGAGGCAACCAACAACATTGTTGTAAGTGTAACACATTATATATATATATATATAATATATAAAGAAAACGAAGATTCAGAATACTTCCCAGACCGCGGTTCCACCGTAACCGCGGTGATACTACGGTCAGATAACCCCTCTGATGTTCGATCAGTGCGTTTTTATCGTAAACGCGGTCAAACCACGGTGGTGACCCCTTTCTGAACCTCATTTACCGCGGTTCCACCATAACCGCGGTAGAACCGCGGCAGACCACGTCGGGCCCAAGTACGCGATAGTTAGTTTTTAATATTTTTTATTTTTTCTTTATTCTTTTTAGCCCCCCCCCCCCATTTACCCAAATCCCCACCTATACCCTAAATCACTCTCCCCCTAAAACACGCCCCCTCCAAAAACACAATCATGTCTTCTTCTCTTTCTCTCGAAATCTCACTCCCCAATCTTCATCCTCCATTGTCATCTTCTTCAAAGCTCAATCACCACTACCCACCCCTTCCCTCCTTCATTCAAGTAAGTTAATTTTCTTCTTCCTTCTCTAACTTTTCATCTTAAATTAATGTAATGTAGCCTACATTTGATTGATTAAAACCTAGGTAGAAGTAGTGTTAATTTTCGTTAAATCTTTGCTTCTTTTCTGTTTTTATTATTGTATTTGCTTCTTATGAACTTGTGAAATTCTTATGGGTGGGATTTCATGGTGCTTCAATTGTGGGGGGGGGGGGGGGTTTGAGCATGTTTGGAGGCCTAGAAAAAAAAATTGTAGTGAAGTTTGGTGGACGAGCCACTTTGGCCGAAAATCTGGGTGTGTGTGATGAGATTTTGGAGCACTTTGTGCCCCCATTAGTTTGTGTGGTGTTGTGTTTGACATGAACCACTTGAGGGAGATTATGTGGGGTGTTGTTTGGCGAAATTGTGAGTTAGTATTATTGTGAGGGCCATTGTGGAGGGTGTTAACCTTAGACACCATACTAGTCGGCAATTGGCATAGTTTGGAAAAAAGAAATAAAAGGGGGATATTGTTTGGTGCTATCGGGTGGCGAAGTCTGAGTACATATCCAACTGGCACTAGTTAGGATACATTTGATGGTTCTACTGAATTGTTTGCAGGTACTATGGCTCGTAAAAGGAAAAAGAGCGCGACAGACTCTTCCCAAGGGCCACATTATGATGCCTCCAGGTTCGAGTCACCAGAGGCAGAGGGCCAATTTCATGCCAAGGCCACTAAGAAATTTATCCCTGAGATTCCTGTTGACAGGGCAGCCCTTCGTGCGAAAAAAGCAAAGATGTATGAGGAAATCCAGCGGAGGGAGATGGAGTTCTTATTTGGTGACCCTGAGCCGGTGAACCCCATGATAGTAAGGGAGTTCTATGCGAACTGCCCAGAACATATGTTGCGGGATGTGACTATGTGGGGAAGGGTAGTAAATGCCTCAATTGCAATGATTTGCCAGGTTTTGAGGCTGCCCACCTTCTCTGGTTCCATTGACTATTACCAAGACGCACAAGGAGTCACTTGAGAGACAATGACTAAGGTACTCTGTGCGGGTGGGGGGACCAATCTGGCTACATGACAACATTACGCTCCACTCCAAGTTATTTACACATTTGGCTAATTGTTGGTTCACCGTCATTTGCAGCCGTTTCCTGCCCACAGGTAACACGACTGACGTGAACTACCAAATAGCTGTATTTACTTGGTGCTTCGTCACTAAGAAAGGCTTTGATATGGTGAAAATTATTGGAGATGAATTGGTCCTTCGTAATCACCGCTACTATCCAAGGGGTTCTAAATCCCCTCACCGGTGACAAGGTTGTGTTTTCTGAAAAATGCACCCATCAGTCCTACAGATGGAGCCTTTCCCACTAAAGCACCATTAAAAGCTTCAAGCATCAGAGTGGGCTGAGATGTGCCCACAACCATAGATATTGGTGATGAGGAGGTAGCCCCAGCACCAATGGCACGCTCTAGGAGGTCCTCTGACGAAGCCGGATCCTCTCGGCATCCCCTCACTGAGACAAGAGTGTCGAGATTACAATCCACCCGGCCTATGCTAAGTTATATGGAGGAGGAGCTCGTGGACCTTCAGGCATCAGTTGATGGTCTACATGTGCGAAGGGATGCTATGTCTCAGCGACAGTCTAGGTCTGAGAATCGCGTGATGGTGGGGTTCCGTGCCTTGGGACGAGCTTGTCATGTGTACCCTAGTGTGGTCTCCAACTCCGAATGATACTCAAGGAAGTCTTCTTACCCTACTGCTCTTTAGTTTTGTTATGACATGGTGACATGCCATGATTTTAAGTGTGGGGTGGGAGACTTGTTGTTGTGATGTGTTGTATTGTACATATTGAGCATGTTGTAATTTTATAGCTATATTGTTGTATCATATTATACATAACTGACTTGGCCTAGCGACATACACTTGTTCACGGGTCTCTTGAGGGTCAAAGTCGGATTTAAAAAAAATGTAGGGACTCTTCCCGAGGACGGACCACTTGGACAGTACTCTTTAGGGAAGTAGTCCATTTAGATTTTGCATTTTATTTTATTTTTCCTTTTTAGGTAGTGTAGTAATTCTCCTTTGGTTTTTCTTTTGATCATGGTTCTTTTCCAAGGGCTTTTCTTGAACTGGGTTAGGTAGATTTTTCTTTTGTAGTTTTAGGACCATTAGGACTCTCTTGGGCCAAAATGGATAAGTCAAGAATGCAACCCTTAATATTCACACCTGTAAATAACTAAAATGAATTTGAGGGTGCAACGTCGAGGCTCGTTTATAGACTCGTAAAGTATGCCGTAATTTTGCACATCTTGTCTTGCTTGAACACTCAGGTGAGTGTGTTGACAAACTGATTCGAAATGAGTTACATGCTAAGTATGTGTGAGATTAGACTTGTATTTTGGGCTTGCATGCAATACCTAGAATTTGTCCTGTGTGTTTGCGAAGTGAAATAGAAGTTATTTGGTTTTAGAGATGATTGAGGTATATCTTTGTGTACCCTGTATAATTGTGAATCCACCAGTGCATATTACCATAGTTAACCCCTACGAGCTTGAACCTATTCCTTGATAACCTTATAATAACCTGCATCCCCGTGTTTGAATAGTTTGACTTTTTGAACCCATACTTCATAGAAGCACTTGAATTATTAAAGGGCATATAAAAGTCTAAGTGTGGGGTGGTAGTAGAATAGAAAAAAAGGGAATCAGGAAAAAGTACGTGAATGGTGCAATAGCTGTTAAAAAAAGTGGGGCCAATCGCACCTTAAAAAAAATGGGGGTCACCTATGAAACAAATGTGGAGGAACGATTGGGCTGAACGTGGAAATTAAAATAAAAGAAAGTTTGTATTAAAAGTACTTAGGGAGGTTAGTCACTATATCCAAATATATCCTACACGTCCCTTAGCCTATGTTACAACCAAATAAAGACCTTTTGATCTTTGACTGAACAACTCAATTAGTTGAGTATTATATTAGAGGCAAGCTTATAGTGTATCTGTGTGGCATGTGAATGTTCTTTGCTGAGAGTGAGTGAATTTTGTCTATCTATGGTTTCGTGTCGCTGGATTCTATGTGTGTGGAACTTCTCTCAGAATTGTGATGTAAGGGCATGTGATTCAGGAAGAAAAAGGGAGTTTTCACCTTTGTTAGAGTAACTAGAGTAAGCACGAGTGTGTCATGGCGTCAGAGTCTGCATCTGAGGTGTGACTGTTGCACTGCTTAGGTTGTTCTTTCATAATGGCAGATGTTACATATCTTGGGGCAATCCATCTAACGGTTAGGCCTAGAAGGGTGGTTTAACTTGCTCGAGGACGAGCAAAAGTTTAAGTATGGGGTGTTGATAATAGGTGAATTTAACTATAATTAGGCCATAAAGAACCACCTTCTTGTATAGTTTTGATGATAAAAATAATAGAAAAATTCTCTAATTAGCACTTTTCATGCTTTGTGGGTTATATATGACAAGAGAAGGCTATGAAGTACTTTTGGGATCAAATACGGAGAATAAAAGGCCACTCGTAAAATATCCGCCAAGAAAACCACTCGAAGGCAGCTCAAGCCAGACCTGGAGAAGGACTGCCGCGGTTCCACCGTAACCACGATAGAAATGCGACAGTGTGTAGCTATAGAAAACTAGAGAATCCGAGAGCAGGTTTGACCGTGGTTCTACCGTAACTGCGGCAGAACCGCGGCAGAGGCGGAAAAGTTCAGGGACTTAAGTGCAAAATACGTGATTTTTAACCCAAAACCCTATTTTCAACACTAGACTTCGCCCAAAGGAGGCATGTATTTTATTAGAGAGTACTTTGGCAAGGAAAACAATTGTGAGAGATCACCCAAAATATCATATATTCGTTTTCTCTAATTTTTCTTGCAATTATGATTATGAATATTGTTCGAATTTATTTACCCATAGTTATGAGTAGCTAAATCTTTTATCTAGGGTTTTGATGGAACCTATTGAAGGATTAACTTCTTGTTTAAGTGAATACAGTTTGCCATTTTTAATTTCTATTTGTTCAACTATGTGTTTGTTGTAGTTAATTGGCAGGATCCTCAATTAGTTGTGCCTATTTAGTGTGCATAACTCGGGAAAGAGTGCATATCGCCACCCCCAAAGTATAATAGGGAACTATAATTGTGGGTTTAAAGGCGGGATTAAGAATAACAAAGCCTTGGGTGCAATCTTAAGTGAACTGTGATAAACAAAGCTAGCTAGTGTATCTCGAGAGAGTGCATGTAGTATATTATTGTGATTACTCGGGAGAGATTTACGGTAAGAAGAGCGTTCATGATTGATAGGAATGTGTTGGTGCATTTATATGAAACATAAATAGAAGGAATTCCATCAATAAGGGAAATCATTACCTTAGCGCTTTCTCATTATTGTTTACAACTTAGCATCTTTGTTTACATCTATTTACTTACTGTTAATCTTAGTTAGTAAAAACACCCTCAACTGTGATTCTCAACGCTTGGGAAATTGATTCTAAAGAGTTTACTAGGTCAAAATATAGTGATTGATAAGTTAATTCTTTGTGGATTCGAATTTGGACATAATACTCAGGTTATATTTGCAACGTCTGCATGATCCTTTTTATAAGGCATAGTTGGGCGTGATCATATACTTATGCTGGAACTCGAGTATAATATACTGGAATATTTTTCTGGATTTTAAATAGTATTTTTGTTCAGATTTATCTTTACAGAAAATATGACTAAATTTCAATTACTTCTGAAACTGTGGCTATTTTTAAATAACCACTTGTAAATCTAGCTATTTTTAAATTTCTCCCAAATTTATATGATTCTAACATATAACTTATTAAGTAGCTTTGTGCATAATGGGGGTTTTTTTTTGGGAGTAGAAAATAAATCAGGCGCCATTAACTTCTCTTTTTGGTTTAAAAATATATCAGACAGGAGCCTGAGATATTTATTTGAAGTCTAATTTAGTTTAATCTGGATTCACATTAACGATCTAAATAAGAAAAAGGTGCTCCTGCAAAAATATTTTTTAAAAAAGAACGACAATTTAACCGAAGCAAAGACGTGATGAGATTTTGAATTTATGTACTCCACTATTCACAACTTGATTTTGTTTCTGTCTACCATATGTATATATAAATTATTGACTTGTTTTATTTTGTAATTCGATCGACTTACAAAGTTACCCACAGTTGAGTAGAGATATCACGGTCCAGCCAGTTTTTGAACTGTCATTTAAAAAAGTCAATGTTTATCAAGTCAATAAAATAGTCACTATTTCGCTGCAACAAAGATTGGTCCAACATAATATATTGGAGTTCGATGCACCTGTATATGAACTCCAGCATATTATGCTGGAACTCCAACGCACGGAAAGTTCCAGCAAAATATACTGGAGGTTCGAGCACTTGTGTATAAACTTCCAGCATATTATACTGGACCGATATACTTTGCTGGAACTCCAGTATATTATGCTGGAGTCCTAGTATATTTATGCAGGAGCTCCAGCATACTCCAGTATAATATACTTGTACTTTTTTCAGGGTTTAAACAATGTTTTCACTCAGATTTATCTTTACATGAAAAATGATAAAATTTTAATTACTTTTGAAACTGAACTATTTTTAAACGACCACTTGTAACTCTGGCTGTCACACCTCCTTTTGGCGCGCACCCTACCGGGGGGTGGACGCATGTGAGTTTTTCTATTTAATGTGACAATATTCGAAATGATATTATTTATGTTTTTCAGAGTCACCACTTGGAATAAATTATGGTGTCCCAAGTCACCGATTTATTTAAAATCTCAAATCGAGAAAATTTTTGACTTTCCAAATGAAGTCTACGAACCAGAAATTCTAAGTAAGGAATTCTGTTGACCCGAAGGAAGGTGTTAGGCACCATCAGATCCCGTGGTTCTAGCACGGTCGCTTAAACTATTGTAAATGGATAAAATATCCGATTTTTAATACATGTTATAGATTATGTGCTTTTCATCAATTCTAAACCGCTCTATTCCGTTAAATTTGTATATTAAATTTTAAAACAAAACCGGCCCAGTTGCAACGTAGACTCAGGCATCCTGATGGATTTGCGAATCAGGCTTGGGCCTCGGACATTAATTTTTAACCCGAGAGCCTATAACACTTGACGTGGGCCGTTGGGCCTAGTGGCGCACCAAAACTCGTAAAATAAATTCTGATGAGGTTGTTTCATATTATGCTACCAAATGGACTATTAGGTGATTTGATTATATGTAAAACTCATTAATTCTAGTCATGACATTCACACAAGGTTGCGTCGTTCGAATAGATTTAAAGTATGGCCATGGCTACCCTATGCTTCCGGATTAACACCAGTTCAAATTGGATTAATCCTAGTGCCGCGTAAATATGATACGGGAGCTTTTGATTCACTACTTAGATTATTTTTAGTCAATTACGTGAAACGACCAATTAGAGAAATGACTATAACCCTATCGTGATGCTTATTTTAACACATGCATGGTTAAATTAAACTAACCATAATAATCAAATGTCAACAAATAATACATGTCGAGTTTTGGAATTAATTTCCAATTCGAAATGTATTCAAGTTTTGTACATTTACAACTAACGTTAGAGTAAATCAAATGCAAATCCCGTTACACGTATGCTAACAGTACACTTATCCATTACAGTTTTAGAAAAAGTCCTAATTTAATTTATGACATAGCAAAAGCATTCAACTAACAATCCCCATAGCGGAGCTTAAGTTCCGATTCCATTCTTATTGCCAATAGGAGAGAAAAACAATCTCAAGAATGCGTACCTGGTAGTAAAGAAAGAGATGAAGATCAGTAGTACAGTAGCACAAACAACAGCACATCAATACATCAACCAACAAATTCAGTAACCAGTGATCCAATAGTATCGAATAGTATCGACAGGTTCCAGGAATAGTTTTCCAAAACAGAGAAAGACTTAAGGAAACTAGTAGAAATTTCAGGAAAGGTTCAACTATAATCAACAAACAGAAAACCCCGCAATAACAATTTTCAATTTCAAACAAAATAACCGAGAAAATATGCAAAGTAAACAAGTGCTTGACTTTGGATACTTACAGGAAAAAGAAACCTTAAGGCCGGAAGAAAACATAAGACTCCAGAACTCTAAGACTGGGAAACTGATTTGATTAAGGATTAGAAAATCTGATTAGGGATTGAAAATTCTATTTAAGGATTGGAAAATATGTGCCTAGGGACTGAAAAGTATGCCTAGGGACTGAAAATATGTCAAGGGACTCAAAGTATATGGACTGAAAGTCTATCTAAGCTGAAAGGAATTCTTTAAGCTAAAAAATCTCCTCTACTTAACTGAAGCATGCCCCTCAACAGCCTGTTTTTGTGCCTTAAAAAATGATCAATCCCTCCCCTCCCCCACTTTCCTTTGTCTAAGTATGGAAACTTGATTTTTTAAAACCCTAAAGTTCAGATACTAATGGGATACCCTGCTGTCCAGCAGGTTCCACTAGACTACATCATGTGAACTGCAGCTTTTAGTATTAAACTAGAGCTGATTTCTGATTTCCTATTAGTTAGTGTGTAAAACAGGCTGTATTTTACACTATAGACCTCTCCTTTAAACAATTTAACCAATAGTTTAAGGGTATACTTAATGTACAACTAGTAGGCCAAACTAACTCTACATTTCATCAACGGTTATCAGCTATATCCAATTAAGATTTTAATCTAAGCAAATGGTTTAGAGGGAATTAATCAGTACCAATAGTATTATTGTCATATTGTTCTAACAAATCTACGCGGCTAATCGACGGTATTCATTCTATTAATTAAAACACATATTAACTGTTAACAATTGATTAATGCGTTAACAGTGATTCATGTGGTCGGGCAAAAACAAAAGAACTATAAAACTAACTATTCGATGATTATTGAATCAAATCGAATATGTATCGACACCATTGACAAGCAAACAAAAACAACAAATAACCCCAAAAAGGTCTTATGGGGAAGAAAAGAACACTTGACAAAAATCCGAAAAAGATAAAAGAATAACAAAACTAAACTAACAACAAATATTAACAAATAAAGATAGAAGAAAAGGAGGAAAAAAAATACCTCAAAAGGAGAAATTAGAAAATTAAATGGGCTTGGACCAATTCGAACTTGAAACTTTTGAGGCTAAACGAACCTTAATCGAGTGGTCTCAATTGAGAACACTTCAACTAAGGTCTATTGAACCATCAAAAAATCTTCGAACAGGCTCAAATCTTTTCTAGGGTTCTTGAGGCTCAGGTTGGGGTTCAAGTGGTTTGGGGTTGATTCGAATCAAACCAGTGTTGGTTTGGTGACGAAGGAGGCTAGGGAAGGGTCTGGGGTGAATTTGGAGGCAAGGGGAAGTGCCGCCGCCACCGGGGTTTGGTGGCGGCAGCTAGGGTTCTTAATTTTGAAATCTAGATTCGAAAAGTTCTAGCTTGATTCGAAGGGGGACAAGCACGGGGTTGGAATTGGGGGAGGGGGGTCTTGGAGGTCCGATGGTGTAAAGGTGGAGGTGTTTGTGTAGGTTAGGGTTCCGATGGATTTTCATTTTGAAATTCGAAGCGACCGGAAAAGATTCGAGATTAACCAATAAGGGTATTATGACGGGTAAGTTAAGGGGGTTTGATGGTGTAAAGGTGGAGGTCATTGGCCTACCGGAACAGCCGTGAGACTATTTTTGGTAGGCGGAAGGCGGTGGTTCAACGGTGGCATTACATCGTCTCTGAAAGAGACGGAGGGGGTGTTTGGGGAATGAGGCGGGGAAATGGGGGTTTGGGGTTTTGGGTATACTGAAATACATCAATTAATCTGGGCCGTTAGATCAAATGATCTCAACAACTCTGATTAATTGATGAGAGTAAAATCAGGTCGTTTAGGGTAAGTGAGGGTTGGGTCGAGACGGGTAACGGGTCGAGTACAGGGAATGGGTATGGGAGGGTTGATCTTGACCGTTCGATTGGTGTGATCCAACGGCTCACGCCAAATGCTACCAAAACGGTGTCGTTTGGGCATCTCTTGAAAGACCAGGTCTTGGACCGGGTCTGGCCTGGGACTGGGCCTGGTTTGGTATCTCTTTTTGGGGCCCATGTCCAATTTTGATATTTTAATTTAACCAAAATTCCAAAATAATTTACAAAATTTAAATAAAAATCACACAAAAATTAATTTTTACTCACAATCATTAACACACGAATGAAAAATAAAAATCACACAACGACAAGACATGAAATGCATATTTTGTAATTTTCTTTTAACCGATTAATTTCTAAAAATGCACAATTAAACCCTAAATGCATGCGACATATACTTTTGTATTTATACAACAAGGTGAGCATTTTACGGACCAAACATTATCAAAACATCGAGTAAATCCTCAAAATTGTACCCGGAGGTAACTTGTTTTTATTTTTTTCGAGTAGTTTTTTAGAAGAAAAAATCACGTGCTCACATCTACCTCTCTTTGCTCGAAAATACGAAGAGTTTCCGCGCAAATATAAATGAGCGGATACGAGCAATTTTTTGCCCGTTCGAGCACTCTGTGTGAAGCACTTTGAAAGAGTTTGACCGAGCCTTTACTTCGTGAGGCCTCCTACATATCCCGGGCTAAAAGGTAATGAGGTCAATGTAGTTCCGAAAGTTTTGGTAGTTGTGACTACCATGAAACTGTGATCTTGTTGTTACTGTTATTGTTGTTGCCACTGCTACTTACTAACCTCCTTATTACACCCAAAAAGGAAAATCAAAGCTAAGCTAGCTATATCTATCAACTATGAGTTACAAGATTCATATCTATAATTCTCTTAAAAACTTGATCTTGAGTCTTAGATGATTTTGCCGTAGACTTCGATCTAAATCTTGATGCTTGCAAGTTGTAGGTGCTTATTTCTTTTTGCAGCATTGAGTAAAACAGGATTGGCGGAGCTTGTGACTTCAATTAGCTTTCGAGAAATCCGCACCTTTGTTCGCTCCCACATTCGAGCTCATTTACATTTTTTGTTTCTTTTCTTTTTTTCTATCATTCTGGAGGGAAACTTGTTCCATCAATCACCTTGCGCCTTGTGTTTTGGGATGAACCTGCCTTAAGACATCCAAGACAAACAAACGAATGAAATTTTCTGCCCCATTTTGCACTAGGAAAATTTCATGAGTTAGTTATGACATTTATTTAAGCAGTTACATCAAGATTGTGTATCCTTGTAGATGGATCGAGGTTGTGTTGGGAAATGGCTGGGCTATGCCGTTAAGGGTACACGGGTTATGCCGGGATGTCATCGGGTTATGCCAAGACTTGGAAAGAAAAGACTCATTGGGTTATGCTAAGGAGATCCATGGGTTATGCCGGGATAGTCATCGGGTTATGCCGAGACTTGGAAGAAAATGCTCTTTGGGTTATGCCATGGAGATCCACGGTTTATGCCGGGATGATCATCGGGTTATGTCGAGACTTGGAAAGAAAAGATTCCTTGGGTTATGCCAGGGAGATCCACGGATTATGCCGGGATGGTCATCGGGTTATGCCGAGACTTGGAAAAAAAGGCTCCTTGGGTTATGCCGGGGAGATCCACGGGTTATGCCGGGATGATCATCGGGTTATGCAGAGACTTGGAAAGAAAGGGTTCCTTGGGTTATGCCAGGGAGATCCATGGGTTATGCCGGGATGGTCATCGGGTTATGCCGAGACTTGGAAAGAAAAGGCTCCTTGGGTTATGCCAGGGAGATCCACAGGTTATGCTGGGATGGTCATCGGGTTATGCCGAGATTTGGAAAGAAAAGGTTCCTTGGGTTATGCCAGGGAGATCCACGGATTATGTCGGGATGGTCATCGGGTTATGCCGAGACTTGGAAAGAAAAGGCTCCTTCGGTTATGCCAGGGAGATCCACGGGTTATGCCGGGATCATCATCAGGTTATGCCGAGACCTGGAAAGAAAAGGCTCATTGGGTTATGCCAGGGAGATCCACGGGTTATGCCGGGATGGTTATCGGGTTATGCCGAGACTTGGAAAGAAAAATCTTCTTGGGTTATGCCAAAGAGATCCACGGGTTATGCCAAGATGGTCATCGGGTTATGCCGAGACTTGGGAAGAAAAGGCTCCTTGGGTTATGCCAGGGAGATCCACGGGTTATGCCGGGATTTGTAGGGAATGAGACCTTATGCTACCATGAATTTTCTTTTGGAATTTTTATTTTTTACTTCTTTTCTTCTTTCTTTCGATCTTTTCTAACTTTATTCTTATCTTCTTCATTTAGCACAATGCATGAGAGAATAAGAGGAGAAACTTCCCTTTTGGTTGATTTTCTGCTACGAAGCTGTTACAGTGCTTGTGTATTGTTTTTTCTCTTCCAGGTTGCGTCCATTTCTTGTATGGTTGCTGGAATTACACATGTTTTAATGTTCAACAAAGAAAAGTGTATTAGTTTCAAAATGGTGGTTGGTTTGTGGCCTTGATCATCTTGATTGCTTGATTGTAGCCCCTTTCTATCGAGAAACTTGATGTTCGCAGATCTTAAAAAGGGGAATTCCCTTGAACTTGACAAAACTCAAACTTTTAGATCTTCATGATGATTTGCCCGTGTGGGCACTGACCTTTTGCTTCATTCTATTCTTAGAACCTTTGCCTCTGGCCTTTTTTTTTCTAAGAGGCTTTTCCTTAGGGAATATCAATAAAAAATGATCAGCCAAGATTGCACTAACGCACTAGCTGAGACTGGGCATTTTCTTTGGCTTTGTCAGACGGAGCCTTGTGAAACCAATTCTGCCACTGTTTCCTTTGTAACAAGTTTCAGAGTTTGGGGTTAAACCGAAGGGGATCCCAAGGAAATAATACAAAGACGAAATGGAAGAGATGAATTACAAAAGAAATGTCCCTTTTCAGGGGAAAAGCAAACTTATTCGGGGTGCATGCTAACTTCAAATGGACATGACATGCTTCTTGGGCTGGATGCCCGACCTGTACCAACTTCCGACTTCTTATAAATCCATTGATCCATATTTCCGAACCAGGGAACCTCGCCACTACTTCCAGTGATGCGATACCTCTTTTTCGGTTGATAGCGCCCTTTACGGGTTTTTGCTAAATGACCTATCTCATTTCTCTTCTTAATGTCGCCCGATAGTGCTTTTTGCGATTTTTCACTAGACGAACTTTCTCATTTTTGTTTCACTACTCTCATCGTCTCATGGTGCCCGAAGGTTTTCATCGATAAGACTCTATCATTTGCTTTCCAACCATGATGCCTCTTAGCGTTCACGCTTTGGCAATTGATCCGCAGGACTTGCATTTGGTTTTGGGTAAATGAATTGTGGACTGGATTATAACTTTGGAATAATTGGTAAGCTTGAAGGTCGAACCATTATAACATCTGCCCCAGTTTCAATTGTTGGGGAATAATTGGAGTTTTGGTTTGGTGTGACTGAACCTCAGATGTATCTTTTCGAAATCAAGTCAGAACGTAGTTCAGGTGTTCATTTGTTAATTTTTTTTGGATGGTTGGTTGGTGACCGTGGATTCCAAAGAGGGTGGCCAAAGGAAGGTAACCAGCTCAAAATGGTTTGCAAAGGGTGGATAGTGTTTGGGTAGCGGGAACAAAAGCCTTTATCATCTCAACTACGACAAAACATCGTCGAACTAAACTTAGACATAGTACCTTTTGACTGCGTCTGTGTTCACTGCTGTTTCGAGATCATTTCCTTCAACATCACCCAGATATAATGCTCCTCTCGGTAGTATTTTCCTAATGATGTACGGATCTTTCCAATTAGGAGCAAATTTTCCTTTCGCTTCCTAGTGATGGGGAAGAATGCACCTCAACACCAATTGTCCGAATTCTAAATTTCTGGGTCGCACTTTCTTATTGTAAGCACGGGCCATTCTTTGTTGGTACAACTGCCCGTGACAGACCGCAGCCATTTGCTTTTTATCAATTAAGGTCAGTTTCTCCAAGCGAGTCTTAACCCACTTGCTATCTTCAATCTCTACTTCAACAATGGTTCGGAGCGAAGAAATTTCTACCTCCGCCGGTATCACAGCTTCGGTTCCATAAACCAATAAGTATGGGGTGGCTTCCACTGATGTGCGCACCGTGGTACGATGGTACGATATCCTAGTAGGGAGAAAGGCAACTGTTCATGCCACTGCCTGGAACTTTCGATTGTTTTTATCAAAAGCTTCTTATGTTTTTGTTTGTTGCTTCGACGGCGCCGTTGGATTTGGGCCGATAAGGAGTGGAGCTTGTATGCGTTATTTTGAGTTGTTCGCATACATCCCCCATCAAATGACTATTCAGGTTTGATGCATTATTTGTGATGATAGCTGCAGGGATACCGAAATGACAAATAAGATTTGAGTGTCAAAGTCCACCACGGCTTTTTTGGTGATCGACTTGAGAGTGATAGCCTCGACCTATTTTGTGAAATAATCGATGGCGACCAATATGAATATGTGCCCAGTAGATGCCTTTGGCTCAATCGGACCAATGACGTCCATGCCCCAAGCGACAAAAGGCCAAGGCGCCAACATATGATGTAGAAATTGATGGCATTTCCGGATGAAACTGAAGCAATCCTTTTCCATAGTTCTCCAATAATAACCAACTCGTAAGATTTTCTTGGCCAAAACATACCCGTTCATATGAGGCCCACACACTCCTGCGTGTACTTTTTGCATGATTCTACTGGCTTCTTCGGTGTCTACACACCCTAAAGGTTGAGATTTGGAGTCCTTTTGTACATGACCTCGCCGCTCAAAAAGAAACCACTTGCATGTCGCCTGATAGTTCTCTTTTGATCTCCAGTAGCATGTTTGGGGTACTCTTGTGTTTTCAGAAACCTCTTGATATCGTGATACCATGGCTGGTTATTCGGTCCTACCTCGATTACATTGCAGTAACTGTGCCTTTCCCTGATTTGGATTTCCAAAGGATCGATGTGGGCGTTGCCTGAATAAGGTAGCATCGAAGATAACGTGGAAAGTGCATCAGCTAGTTCATTGTGACACCGCGGGATGTACCTAAACTCTATTGATGTAAATCACCTACTGAGATCTTCCACATGCTGTCGATAAGGAATGAGCTTGACGTCTCGGGTCTCACATTCCCCTTGGGCTTGTCTGATAATCAAGTCAGAATCTCTCATGATCAATAAGTCTTCGACTTCTTGGTCAATTGCCATATTCATGCCCATAATGCAGGCCTCATACTTAGCTATATTGTTTGTGCAAAAAAACGGAGCCTAGCCATAGCTGGGTAGTGTTGACCGGTGGGAGAGATCAAAATTGCCCCAATCCTTACACCTTTGGTATTTACATCTCCATCGAAGAACATTTTCCAAGCATGGGCATCTTCAGGGACTGCTTCTATTGTGTTTACCTCCTCATCTGGAAAGTAGGTATTCAATGGTTGGTACTCCCTATCAATCTGGGAGGAAAGTAGGTATTCAATGGTTGGTACTCCCTATCAATCAGGATTTCGTCCAAGTGATCCGCCAATGCTTGAGCTTTCATTGACGTGAAGGTGACATAGACTATGTCGAATTCCGTAAGCAGAATTTTCCATTTTGCTAATCTTTTGGTGGGTATCAGTTTTTTGAATATGTACTTCAAAGGATCCAACCTGGTAATGAGGTGAGTGGTGTGAGCATGGAGATAGTGTCTCAACTTCTGAGCGACCCATGTCAAAGCACACCACGTTCTTTCCAACAAAGTGTACTTGACTTCATAACTAGTGAACTTCTTGCTCAAGTAGTAGATCGCCTGCTCTTTCTTCCCCATTGCATCATGTTGCCCGAGGACACAGTCAAAAGAGTTTTCTAAGATTGTCAGATACAAAAATAGAAGTCTCCCTTATTCTAGCGGGACCAAAACTGGAGGATTCGACAGATATTCTTTGATTTTGTCGAAAGCCTCTTAACGCTTAACTGTCCATTTAATTGCGGCATCTTTCCTCAGCAATTTGAATATAGGCTCACATGTGGAAGTCAATTAAGCGATGAAACGGCTGATGTAGTTTAATCTTCCCAAGAGTCTCATTACATCTTTCTTTGTCCTTGGAGGAGGTAAGTCCCGGATAGCCTTTATCCTTGTTGGATCCAACTCAATACCTCTCCTACTGACTATGAAACCCAAAAGTTAGCTTGATGGGACTCCGAAGGTGCATTTGACCGGATTCAACTTTAAATCGTACTTTTGTAGCCTCTCAAAACACTTTCTCAAGTCTCGAACATGATCGTCTTGAGTTCTGGACTTGACGATCACGTCGTCTACATACACTTCTATTTCTTGATGCATCATATCGTGGAAGATAGCAGTCATGGCCCTCATGTACATCGCTCTGGCATTTCTCAAACCGAATGGCATAACTCTATAACAGTAAGTGCCCCAAGGTGTGGTGAAAGCGGTTTTATCAGCGTCTTTCTCATCCATCAACATCTGGTTATATCTCGCATAACAATCCACAAAAGACTGTATCTCATGTTTGGCACAATTGTCAACAAGGATGTGGATGTTGGGCAAGGGGAAGTTATCTTTGGGGCTCATTCTATTAAAATCTCGGTAGTCTACGCACACTCGAGTTTTTCCATCCTTCTTCGGCACAGGAACAACATTAGCTAACCACGTGGTATATTGGACCACCCGAATTACCCCTGTTTTCAACTACTTTGCAATCTCTTCTTTGATCTTATCACTGACGTCGGTCTTGAATTTTCTTCTGCTTCTGTTTAACTGGGGGACAATCAGGGTAGATTGGCAATTTATGTACCACTAGATCAACACCTAGTCCTGGCATGTCATCGTATGACCAAGCAAACACATCTTTAAACTCAAACAAGAGTTGAATTATTGCATCTCGAGTTTTCTCATTAGTGTGAATACTTATCTTGGTGTCTCGAATCTCTTCAGGAATTCCCAAGTTAACTGGCTTGGTGTCATTAAAATTTGAATTAGGTTTATTCTCAAATTGTTCCAATTCCCGATTTATTTCCCTAAAAGCCTCTTCTTCATCATATTCCAGTTCTTGGTTCATTATTTCATAATTAAACGATGTGTTTGGATCTGGGCGTGAAGCCTGCAAGCATGTCATGTTATTTAAAGACGCATATTATAACTGAAAAGAAAAGATAAAATAAAAGTAACAAAAATTAGAAAGAATAAAAGAAAATATAATGATGAACACTAGTTTTATTCCTTGGAAATCAGAAAGATAAAAGGGTTTACATTTCGAGAAATTGAAAGCGGAAAACTAAAGAAAAACATCCGAGTTACACCCTAGGATAACTCATGATGCAGGAAAGGTGGCAGGACAAGTCTACCCGGACTCGCGCCTGACTGGGAATGGTGTAGCCTCCCAATTCTAAAGCTTATCATTTGCCCCAATGTATAGCACCTCAGCAGTGCATGTGCCTTCTCCTAGCTGAACCATGTGTGTCTCATAAAGCATTTTCCTCATGGCCCCACATATATCTTCTATTTCCTCTGCCGTGAACACCTCATCATCTTCTCAACATATTTAGGCTTGACAAAGGTCTTGTGCAAATGGGGCACTAGCTGTGACAGAACCCACCCTTCTTTCTTCCTTTCCTTAGCCCATGTTTCATCTTCTGAGGTAGGGTGAAATCCTATCTCGAAGAGCTTCTTAGTGGAGGGCAAAGTGATAGGTTCTGTTATCCCCTGTAATAATTTCCCAAGTCCTTTTCCTCATTTGAAACCTCGTCGGATCATTTCTTTGGCCACCATGATCGACGCATTAGAAAGGAAGGGTTGTGGACAAGGGTCTCCTTCTTCACATTGATTGGCAACCACAACTTTTAAACTGGTAAACTATGTGCTCGCTTACTTCACTTGCTTCAAGGCATGGGATTGAAGGGTCTCGATAGATTGATTGATCATCTTCCCAGTGGACCACGATCTCTTGGCCTTCATGCTCAAACTTCACCATTTGGTGCAAGGTAGAAGGCACAACTGCGGCTGCGTGAATCGAGGGCCTTCCTAGGAGAATGTTGTAGGATGTGTCCATGTCCAGCACTTGGAAAGTTACTTCAAAATCTATTGGGCCGATGGTAAGAATCAAGTATATCTCTCCAATCGTGTTCCTTTTTATACCATCAAAAGCTCGTACACATACATTGTTGGGTCATATTCTTTGGTCCCAGTTTCTAGGTGATGCAAAGTTGAGAGCGGACAAATGTCTACCTCGGAACCTCCATCCACCATAACCCTTTTCATGTAGTACACTTTGCATTTGACTGTTAGGTGTAGACCTTGTTATGTGTGGCCCTTTCTGGGGACAAATCATTCTTAATGAAGGAAATTTGGTTGACTGCAAAGAACCGTTCCACCATTCTTTCCGGTTGCTCTACAGAAGTCTCAACCGGTACATGTGCTTCATTCAAGGTCTTCAGTAGGACCTTTTGATTCTCAGATGAACTCATGAGTAAGATAGCATAGACACTTGATCAGGGTGCTTATGCAACTGATCCACCACCTTAAAGTCGGGCATTTTCATCTTCTGGAAGAAAACCTCCGCTTCTTCAGTGCTCGCTGGCTTCTTAGGTGGGAAGCATTTCCATGTAGCATGGTTCACTTCCTGTATGTCCCAATACTTCTCAGCAGAAGTATTTCCCGACATCTCCCCTGTGACCTCCATGCCTTTGTAGGTTCTCAACGTTTGTTGATAATTCCAAGGAACTATGGAAGGGTCCGTTATGGGTTTTTGTGGTGTGCGTCCGATAACTAATGGTTCATTCAAATGAGGTGGTTTAGCTGTTCCCGGACCACATAGGTCCTTTTGGTACATAAATTGGCACTGCTTTTTTTAATTCAAGCATTTGCGGCTTCTTTGGGTGACCTCGCGGGACATAGAGAACCTCACTTGTCGGGAGCACCCTCGTCTCCGTTTTGGTTTCAATCTTCCTTCCAAGCTCTGCCTTGATAGTCTCAATCTTCTTTTGCCCTTTCTCTTTCTTCGGGGTTGCTGTAGGATTTCTCTCTGTGTCAACAATGGAAATTATGGTCTTCAAGGCGGGATCAAACTCCTTGTCCTCGCAAATTATTCCGATCAGCAACCCATTGTTGTGAGCGGACAAATGATTATTGGTCATGTTTTGGAACTCCTCGTCCTATACCACTATCTTTCTCTATTCTATCAAATCCTCAACTGCTCTTTTCAAAGTCCAATAATTGTCAGTATCGTGCTCTTCTGCCCCTGAATGACGGGGGCCTCTGATGCGCCGTTGATATGATGGTGATTCCGGGTTCTGCCCGTTTTGGGGTATGGGTTGTTGGAGACCCATTTGGATAAGTTTAGGGAGAAATTCAGAATATGGTTCACCGATGGGGGTGAAGGTTTGTCTCCTGGGAGGTTCTCGGGAATGGAAGTACTTTTGGGGTGGTTAGGGATTATAGTGGATTCGGTAAGGAGGTGGGTTTCTGGGAGGTGGAGCTTAGTTCTGATTGGTCTGCTGCTATGGTCGGCCATAGGGTTGAACATTGATAACCATGTATGGCTGAGGTTCGTAGGCCGCATCTTGATGAGGGTAATAGTGTTGCGAGGCTCTTTCTGAAAAATGGGGCCTGGGGTTACGATATTCCCTCTCCTCTAATACCGCCATAAATGTTTCTTCTTTTTTCTTCCCCCTTGCTCTTCCTCCAGACCCGCCTTGAATGGATTGGGAGGTTGCTCTTATGACTGCCTGACTCAAAATCCTTCATGTTTTTAGACCGTTCTCTACCATTTCCCCGATTTTGATCGCCTCTGCAAAAGGCTTTCCCATGGCTGACATTATGTTCTGGAAATAATCAGGCTCTTGGGCCTGCAAGAAAACGGTGACCATTTCTATTTCATCCATGGGAGGTTTTACCCTCGAAGCTTGCTCGCGCCATTTAATGGCTTATTCCCTAAAATTTTCCGAGGACTTCTTATTGTGATTTTCTAGAGAATTCCTATCCGGTGCGATGTCAATGTTGTATTGGAACTGCCGAATAAAATCCCGGGCAAGATCATCCCATATGTTCCAGCGGGAGATGTCTTAGTCCATGAACCATTCCGTAGCGATACCGATCAGGCTTTCTCCGAAGTATACCATTATTAACTCTTCTCTGCCGCCGGCTCCTCACCACTGGTTGCAACACCTCTTTAAATGAGCGATGGGGTCGCCATGCCTGTCATGCTTCTCAAACTTAGGTATTTTGAAACCTGATGGTAATTGGACCTGCAGGAACATACATAGATCAACGTATGAGACACTCTTCTGGCCGCTCAAACCCTGCATGTCCTTTAAACTTTGCTCGAGACTCCTCACTCTTTTGGCCATCTCATCTTGTTCAGATGCCCTAGGTTTTAGGTTTTACCCAGGTACAAACTCGTATTGAGGATGTTGAGGGTATGTATTGGTAGTAAACTGAGTAGGTTCCAATGAGAAAGATGGTGCCTGAAAGGTGATAGATGATGAGTCACAGTTAGGCCTGTGCAAAGTGGGTTGTGCCGAAGCTGGGCAATGTGGTACGGTATATGTGCTTAAGGCTACATCGGTCGCCGACACCTGGGGGTGTGACTCAGAAGGTGATTCGGATACGTGGGATGGTATGGTAGATTACCCAAATGGAGTAGTTGGGTAACTGATAGGGACATTGGAGGTTCCACCTGTTCTAGGAAATAGTTCGGGGAATTCAGGGATTATTCTTGGCATTTCTCTTTCGTTGTTCCAGGCATCCCACATTTCCAATATACGGAGATGCATGATTCTGTTCTCCTCAGTTGTGGCTGATTTGGAAGTTGGGATAGTTGTGATTAAACTCTCTTCTGAGAGAGGGATTGTTGGTGGAGTGATTTCCAAAGACATTTCTATGCTTCCTTTAGACCTCATGAAGTAAGTGTGAACACTTCTTCTCGAATTTGCGACGGATGGCTGGACACTTCCCTTTGACCTCGTGAAGTATGAATGTAAGGCCAGACTACCACAAAACCAAATACCTTTCTATAAAAACTTGGTTCGCGGCAAGTAAATGGTTAGTTTGAAACAAATAACAGATAAGTAATCTCACGTTAGGGTGTGATGCACTTATAAGGTTAAGTGGATTTCTACATGTATTGAATTGGTTACAATGCGTCATTCCGGTTTTTCTTTATGCTCTTCGATCTTTTCTTTTCTTTTCGTTCCCTCTCTTTTTTTTTGTTTTATTCTTTCTCTTTTTTATTATTTTCTTTTTAGTGGTGGTCGAATCTTATGTGGATTGCCTACGTATCATGTCCCCGCATGAATAAGACCGGGCGTAGTTCGGGTATCGTAAATGTAAAAATAAAAGCTATCTCATTTTGTGATTTTTATTGTCAAAATATTCTACTTAAAAAGCTAAAACATTTGCAAAAGTGAAAACTAAAGACTTTGATGCAAAAGAGGAAAATACAAACTTTAAAGAGACAACAGACTCTAAAAGGAAATACAGACTCTACTAAGCATGCTCTAGAGCTTTTAACTTTTGTGTCTATGAGGCATTGTTCGGCCTCGCTACAGATTTCAGTGCAAGATCCCTTTGCAGACTTCTTAACTCATCCATGATTTGGTGGACATATCCCATAAGCGAAGCAAAGAGGGTAGTGCGGGCCATTTGCTCACATTTTATGCATCTCATGGTGATGTAGTGCCCAAATTCTTCGATTCTACCACTGATCCTATCCTTTTCCCTAAGTAGTTGCTCTATCTGTTGATTGTTTGTCTCCAATATCCGAGCGTTGCCAGTGATTTGGTCCAGGAGTCTATCCACTTGTTTTTCCATTTGTGCCATCAAGTTGTAGCAACGGTCTCTATTTGTTCTGGCGTCTCAGGCTTGTTTGAAAACCCGCTCCTTGAGAGTGGTGCTTGTTTCCCTTAGGTCAGTGATGATCCCCTCATAATCTATTTTTATTTGTTGCAGATAAAGTTCTGGTTGGTGTGCTCCCCTCCTCCATCTGGTCTGAATTATGGTTAGAGTGGCTTCCGCTTCTCGATGCTCGAGGGCGTTCTTTTCTAAGTCATTTATGAGTAACTCATCAGCCCGACTCTTTTTTGACCTTTCTGCGGTCAATTTTATCTCTTGGATTTTGGCTTGGAGTGCCTGCTTTTCTTGTGCCGAATCAGCCCTTTATTGATCAAAATCAGCCTGATGTATGTCCATGGCGGCTTCTAGTATCCTTTTATCTTCTCTCATGGTGTCAAGACGAGATTGAAATTCTCGTGCCGTTCACTTTTAGCCTTCCCGACTCTGTATTCTATCTCCCTTTCCCAATCGACTACATACTTTACTGACATTTCCGCTCTTTGTTCGGGCATTGTCTGATTGTGGAACCACTTAAGGTATGCGAGGCTTACTTTTCCTTCTTCCCGGTTGACAACCATTTCATCAGTGTTAGAGAGTCGACTGCCAAACTATACCTTCTGTGCATGAGATTTTCTTGGGAGTTCTTCTGTTGTGAATTCCCACATGAACGGACGCATATCTTTGGTCGGGGGCCTTTTCGTTCTCTCCCTAACTGGCGCACGACGCATAATGGGGCGTATGGCTGGAAACCCCTGAAACCCATTAGTGGTGGTCGAATCTTACGTGGATTGCCTACGTATCATGTCCCCGCATGAATAAGACCAGGCATAGTTCGGGTATCGTAAATGTAAAAATAAAAGCTATCTCATTTTGTGATTTTTATTGTCAAAATATTCTGCTTACAAAGCTAAAACATTTGTAAAAGTGAAAACTAAAGACTTTGATGCAAAAGAGGAAAATACAAACTTTAAACAGACAACAGACTCTAAAAGGAAATACAGACTCCACTAAGCATGCTCTAGAGCTTTTAACTTTTGTGTCTATGAGGCATTGTTCGGCCTCGCTGCAGATTTTAGTGCAAGATCCCTTTGCAGACTTCTTAACTCTGCCATGATTTGGTGGACATATCCCACAAGCGAAGCAAAGAGGGTAGTGCGGGCCATTTGCTCACATTTTAGGCATCTCATGGTGATGTAGTGCCCAAATTCTTCGATTCTACCACTGATCCTATACTTTTCCCTAAGTAGTTGCTCTATCTGTTGATTGTTTGTCTCCAATATCCGAGCGTTGCCAGTGATTTGGTCCAGGAGTCAATCCACTTGTTTTTCCATCCGTGCCATCAAGTTGTAGCAACGGTCTCTATTTGTTCTGGCGTCTCAGGCTTGTTTGAAAACCCGCTCCTTGAGAGTGGTGCTTGTTTCCCTTAGGTCAGTGATGATCCCCTCATAATCTATTTTTATTTGTTGCAGATGAAGTTCTGGTTGGTGTGCTCCCCTACTCCATCTGGTCTGAATTATGGTTAGAGCGGCTTCCGCTTCTCGATGCTCGAGGGCGTTCTTTTCTAAGTCATTTATGAGTAACTCATCAGCCCGACTCTTTTTTTACCTTTCTGCGGTCGATTTTATCTCTTGGATTTTGGCTTGGAGTGTCTGCTTTTCTTGTGCCGAATCAGCCCTTTATTGATCGAAATCAGCCTGATGTATGTCTATGGCGGCTTCTAGTATCCTTTTATCTTCTCTCAGGGTGTTAATACGAGATTGAAATTCTCGTGCCGTTTCACTTTTAGCCTTCTCGACTCTGTATTCTATCTCCCTTTCCCAATCGACTACATACTTTACTGACATTTCTGCTCTTTGTTCGGGCATTGTCTGATTGTGGAACCACTTGAGGTATGTGAGGCTTACTTTTCCTTCTTCCCGGTTGACAACCATTTCATTAGTGTTAGAGAGTCGACTGCCAAACTATACCTTCTGTGCATGAGATTCTCTTGGGAGTTCTTCTGTTGTGAATTCCCACATGAACGGACGCATATCTTTGGTCGGGGGCCTTTTCTGTTCTCTCCCTAACTGGCGCATGACGCATAATGGGGCGTATGGCTGGTAACCCCTAAAACCCATTAGTATGTAGAACGGGAGATACGTCGACATGTGCATAACCTTAGCAGAAGGGAACCAATAATAGTTCCAACTGAGTTTGTCTGCTTTCAAGGAACTAAGTGATTCCTGCTAGGCCTTTAATATATTCAGTAGGTTACAACGTGCAGCCATGCTTGGATGACAACGAATGTAGTTCAGCCAGTCTACGTTGAAATATATCACGATTGGGTGATGATAGAGATGCTCTATGAACCACATTTGTAGCAAGATGTTACATCCTTCGAAGTAATCTTCACCTTCTTGACATCGAGTTAATGTCCCCTAAGATCATAGGAAGAATAGTGTGTTCTTTGCTACTTTGCAAGTATGAGACCACTGTTGATAAATGAATTCTGATATGCCCATCACGCTCGTGAAAAACCATGGTCCCTAGAAAAACAATCATAACTTAATTGGTTGACAAATTCTGTGGTTGAGAATTTTTCAAATCCTTTCTTGTCACCAAACCTGTCGTAAAGATATTCCAAAGGAAACCATCCTTCGTTTAAGCAACCCATTGGGACTCAACGAAGGCCTAATTTCTTAAAATAGTTATTCACACCCACTTTTCTGGGAGCAGCGGGTTTCTTCCTGTAAAGATCCTTCCCGAATCCTGTGAGCCCACCTATTTCTTCTAAGGTAGGTGTCATCGCGCAATCTTTGAACCTGAAGACATTATTCGTAGAGTCCCATAAACTCACCAAGGCCCCAATCAGACCCCTGTCCGGCTCAATTCCCATGATGTCTTGAAGAAACTTGAGGTGCTTAAAGACTTGATTACTTTACCAGCGGAAAAACTAGCCCACCAATCATAGAGAAGGCTCGGGGTTTTATCTTGAACCAGAAACATAGGAGGCGTCACATCTCTTTCCCTTTTCTGACCAATTCTTTGCGGGGGAGCCATGCTGATCCTAGAAAAGATAAAAAATAAAACTTAAAACTTTCCTAAGCCTAAGATAAAAAGTTTTATTGCTTTTAAAAAAAATTAACTTGTTATTACGGCCTTTCAGCACTTGAAGAAAATTTGAAGGCTGTGTAACAGAATCCGATATGATACATAGGTACTTTCTTGCGAAACTAGTCCTTCGGCGTCCCTTCGGGGGCGTTTGGCTGTTTTCCCAAAAATGGTGTTACCTTGACTAAGGACATCATCTAACTTTAACATATTTTTTTAATAGAAAAAGCAGAATCAGTTGAGCCCGATATAGGTTGTCTACGTATCCCACGTCTGGTGAGAATCAAACTTGCATAGTTCAACAAAACTAACTATATTATTTTAAAGAAAAAAAATATATGGAACCTCTTTTTCATCTTTTTTTTTCAAAATTTACCAGAGTTTCGGTGTTATTTGGTACTTTCAAAACATGTGATTAAACTCCTTAACCTTATACACTCGTATTTTTCTTTTCTTTAAACCCATTTTTTTTCAAATAAGCCGCTCAACATACAGGTCTGAAACTAATAAATGCACAAACATGATGCATCATGGTGGTCTTTTCGTTTCAGGTACACCTGTCCTAGACAGACCCAACCCCTGTGTTGAGTCTCCTAAGTTAAAATGCACATGATGCAAACAAACGTTCCTACTAGGGATCCGACATGAGGCTTTGTTATTCTAAGTTAACATCCTGTTGGAGAAAGTATCTAGAATGGCTTACTCGAGCGGACAACTCGAGCTGAGGAGGGTCAGTGTACCGGTAGCATGGCTTTCTGGCTTAACTGGTGGTACTCCTCACCTAAAACATGTGTGACTAAATCCTTCACCGGGTGCCAAGCACCTCGGCTATCTCAAAGAAAAATGGGCTATGTCCAGCAAATGACCGATGTTAAATTCAAGAAGACTAAGAGGAGAGGTGGGTATCGGCACAGTTAATATAAAGTTCACGAAATATCAAAGCGGTAGAAGCAACATTTAGCACATTAAGACGAACATGTAATAAAGATTAGACAATAAATAAGCCAAATACAATAATTATTCAAAAGCTCGAATTCTTAAACACTGAACTAGTGGTTCTGGGTTTGTAATCCCCAGCAAAGTCGCCAGAGCTGTCACACCTCTTTTTGGCGTGCACTCTACCCCGGGGGGTGGACGCGGTGGGGGTTTTTCTATTTAAAGTGACAATATTCAAAATAAGATTATTTATGTATTTTAGAATCGCCACTTGGAATAAATTATAGTGTCCCAAGTCACTGATTTATTTAAAATCCCAAATCGAGAAAATTTTCGACTTGGAATAAATTGACAATATTTAAAGTGACAATATTCGAAATGAGATTATTTATGTATTTTAGAATCGCCACTTGGAATAAATTATAGTGTACCAAGTCACTGATTTATTTAAAATCCCAAATCGAGAAAATTTTTGACTTTCCAAATGAAGTCTGCGAACCAAAAATTCTAAGTTGACCCGAAGGAAGATGTTAGGCACCCCGGATCATGTGGTTCTAGCACGGTCCCTTAAACTATTGTAAATGGCTAAAATATCTGATTTTTAATACATGTTATAGATAATGTGCTTTTCATCAATTCTAAACATCTCTATTCCGTTAAATTTGTATATTAAATTTGAAAATAAAACCGGCCCAGTTGCAACGTAGACTCAGGCATCTTGACGAATTTGCGAATCATGCTTGGGCCTGAGTTGTTTATATTCGACCTGAGAGCCTATAACACTTAACGTGGGACGTTGCGCCCGATGGCGCTTCAAAAATCAAAAATAAATTTCGATGAGGTTGTTTCATATTATGCTACCAAAGGGACTATCAGATGATTTGATTATATGTAAAACTCATTTATTCTAGTCATGACTTTCATACAAGCTTGAGTCGTTCGAATAGATTTAAAGTATGGCCATGGCTACCCTATGCTTCCAGATTAAAACCAGTTCAAATTGGATTAATCCTAGCGCCGCTTAAATATGATACGGGAGCGTTTGATTCACTACTTAGATTATTTTTAGTCGATTACGTGAAACAACCGGTTAGAGAAATGATTATAACCCTATCATGAAGATTATTTTAACACATACATGGTTAAATTAAAATAACCATAATAAGCAACTGTTAACAACTAATACTTGTCGAGTTTTGGAATTAATTTCCAATTCGAAATGTATTCAAGTTTTCTACATTTACAACTAACGTTATATTAAATCGGATGCAAATCCTGTTAAACTGATGCTAACAGTACACTTATCTGTTATAGTTTTAGAAAAAGTCCTAATTTAATTTACAACATAGCAGAAGCATTCAACTAACAATCCCCACAGCAGAGCTTAAATTTCGATTCCATTCTTATTGCCAATAGGAGAGAAAAACAATCTCAAGAATGTGTACCTGGTAGTAAAGAAAGAGATGGAGATCAGTAGTGCAGTAGCACAACATCACAACAATATAGCAACCAACAGATTCAGCAACCAGTGATCCAACAGTATCGAACAGTATCAACAGGTTCCAGGAATAGTTTTTCAAAATAGAGAAAGACTTAAGAAAACTAGTAGCAATTTCAGGAAAGGTTCAACTATAACCAACAAATACAAAACCCCTCAATCCCAATTCTCATTTCAAACAAAATAACAGAGAAAAGATGCAAAGTAAACAGGTGCCTGACTTTGGAATCTTAGAGGAAAAATAAACCTTAAGACTGGAAGAAAATTAAGACTCCAGAACTCTATGACTGGGAAACTAATTTGCTTAAGGATTAGCAAATCTGATTAGTGATTGAAAATTTTGTTTAAAGATTGGAAAATCTGTGCCTAGGGACTGAAAGTTTGTGTAGGGACTCAAAGTATATGGACTGAAATTCTATCTAAGTTGGGAGGAATTCTTTAAGCTAAAAAAAACTCCTCTACTATTCTGAAAATTTCCCTTATATAACTGAAAGATGCCCCTCAACAACCTGTTTTTGTGCTTAAAAAATGATCTATCCCTCTCTTCCCCCCCACTTTCCTTTGTCTAAGTATGGAAACTTGATTTTTTAAAACCCTGAAGTTCAGAAACTAATGGGATACCCTGTTGTCCTGCAGGTTCCACTAGACTACCTCATGTGAACTGCAGCTTTTAGTATTAAACTAGAGCTGGTTTCT